>JACEGR010000075.1:0-470220 GCA_014170235.1 Listronotus bonariensis | reverse complement strand
ATTTTGTTAGATATTTTTACGTAGAATCCAGTGGCGTAGTTCGATTTTTTTACGTTTTTAAAATATGAACTAAACATATGACTTTTTATGGAACACCCTGTATATTTTTTATTCAATAAATTATAGCGGGCGAAAGCTTTTTAACAATGTATAATACTTGTAAGTCATTTTATATTCATAGACACTTAATTGATCTTTTTAATTTTAAAACTTAATTTTGCATAGTGGGCCACAATATAGAGTTCAAAATAAAAAAAAAAAAGTTGGCCCTTAGTTTATAATTTGTTTAACTTTTACAGCAATATAAAAGTTTTATAGTAGGCGGTGTAGGCGGTCGCCTACGGCCTCGCGTCTTGAGAGGCCTCGCGGCAAGGCGAAGGTATGAAATGTGACGTACGGACATAAGATAAAAAAGAAGGAAAGAAAGGGTGCGGACTTGTTTTTTGGCTTATAATTGTAATCTGTCATGGAAAGGGGCCTCGCATAATTGTATTACGTAGAAAAAAACATAAAAAGACAAAAAGAGTGTGTTTAAAGGGGTGACGACCATTTTTCTTGGCCCTCAAGTTTTTTTTCCGGAGGACAAAAGAGGCCTCGCGGATACAGCTTCGCCTACGCCTGATTTTTGCTCACGCATCGCCACTGACTTTACCCCGCCCAGTACATAATAATAAAACAAATGTTGTCTAAACGGTTGTTCTAATGATTCTAATCTGTATTTCTTCAGCAATATTGTTGCCACTGCTCTCATTTAAAACCTTGGCTAAAAGGGTACCTGAGGCGATTAAAAATCCAGAATTCCGGATGACACAGGATGTTACTCCCTCCAATTTTTTTAATTTTAAACAGAATATTAATAATTTTATAGTAGAATAAAAATCATATATTTTTTGTTATTACAACCCTAAAATCACGTCCACCGGTGTAAGTATCATAAACTTTAATATTTTAAATACAAGTGCCTTCTGTTTTTATATTTGGCTACTTTTAAAGGGTGTGATCTTCCATATTAGATAATTGTGTTATATTTTATAAAAAAATACTAAGAACCTATAGATTTATTGAAATGTATTTTTTTTTTAAGTTTAAACACTGTGTTATGGAAATAGTCATGGTCTAAAAAGTTATTTATTGAAATTCAACGCTGAAAAATGCAACTATTGAAAAATTATTTTATTTTTGTATTATAAAAAATTAAAAGGGATTGTGTACTTTTAAAGTACGCCGCTCATTTGTAATTTTTATAAAATTCCCTTTTATTCACGTATCATACAGTGTGTTTTTTTAATGACGGCCCGAGACTATTTTTTAAAAACATGCTTGTCGCCCAATAAATGAATTAACTCTGAATTATTTTCCTTAATCCACTGGGCCATTTACAATAAAAAGTCTGCTCACGGTTATGAATGTAAGCAGATTTGCAAATCTAATATTAAGAATTGTAATAAAATTTAATGGAATATTAATATCCAGCCGTAGACTAGACTAGTTTGTGGAATATGGGTATATAATTCGATTTAGGGAAAATTTAACGCTGAATCATTTTGAGTTGCAGATGCCGATACGTCTCGGATGCCGAATATATATTATGACCCAAAATCTCAAATACCTTTTCGATTGTCATCTATTGAGAATATGCTGATAAATAAGAAGACGAATGACAGTGAAAGCAACTCGTTTAGCAACCTAAAAGCAACGGACCGGAAGCTCGGCGGATACGTATCGAACGGGAAAGCCTCCATTTTGCGACGGGTTGGTTATAGAAGTAATGGGTGTACGTGCCAACAGCTTACTTGTGGCTGTTGCCTAGGAATCAACCTAAATCAGTTTCAGTTTAACAGAGAAGGTACGTATTTAATTGATAATTACCAAAATACCTGTTTATTAATATCATAATATCTAAAGCAGTCAAAGCCGGGTAAGACTGGAAAATTGGCTTTTATCCCCGTTTGGGTGAATTTTACCCCATAGTTTGCTTTTTAGCAGGGGTCGTAAATACAAGTGTGTATCAAATATAAACGGACTTTGCTTTACAAAATGCTAACTTTATTGGATTAAGCTTAGATAAATATATTTTTCTACATAGTCTCCTGCCCTAAAGGATACATTTTTTTATTGAATTAGAAGCACAAGGCGATAAGTCGGGACTGTATGGCGGATGCAGATTTTTTCCACCTGAATGCATTAAATTTTTTGCCGTGTGGTATTTACCGTATAAAGCCCGGCTTTTATAATTTATATACTTTTAATTTGAGATTATTTTCCAAATAATATTTGGATGTATTCTAAGAAATACTTTACTCTTAAACCATATTCATATTTTTGGAGCCCTTGGTATACAAATAAAGATATTTTAATTTTGGCAGTGGTAGTTTTTGAGTTTAAAAGGAAGCAGAAACTTTATGTAGAATTTTTTTGTATGTAAATAAAATAAAAAAATCCATTTGTATCCATATAAATGACGGACATGGTATATTTTTGAACTTTTAATAAAATGGATAATCAACATGCACTAGGTTTTATAAAAATACATTTTTGCCAATTTACAAATGAAAAGTTTTTATTTTTATACAGTGTGTATACAATAGATTTATTTTGTACTGCTCTCAAAAAAATATTCTTTATTAACGTTGATGCATGTTTTTAAACTGCATTAGTGGTAAGTTTTGTTCAAACTAAGATATACAGGGTTGGCATTAAAAAAAAAATATTTAGGAGTTAATCCATTTTTTAAAATAAAACAACACCTTAAATATAAAAAGTATTTAAAATTAGAAATAAGTCTAATAATACCAAGTCGTTTCCTCTCACAAATTTTTCCAAAAATTTGGGATATATTAAATTACCGTTTATGATTATCTCCCATTTAATATTTTATTATAGCAGCTACAACATACTTTTTTTTTGGGCAAATTCATTAAATGAAAGAAAAATTTAAAAAAATAAAACCAGATTTATATTTTTTATTAAACCGCCGGCTCTAGATTTGTTGCAGGTATATTTATACTAGAGGTATTTTTTTGTTGTGAATTTTACAAATAAGCTTTTTAACAAGGCACATCTACTGGGTAGGTAATAATGTGCATACTTAAATGCCTTATTTACCGTACAAAAATATTAAAATTCTTAAAGTACAGGTAATTTAAAAATAAAAAAAACTAAACTAAAATTTGAATACAGGGAGCTATGACTTAAAATTTAGGCATAGCTTTTGGTTATGAATAACTTTTTTATATTCTGTTATATTTTTTAAAATAGGGATGCTTTACCCTTTAGCTGTTGTCAATATTTTACTTTTTAATAAACTGCTAATCCAGTTCGGAAAGGTGCACCAACTCGCCCCAGGCCCCCAAGTAAAATGGGCCCTCAAAAATTGGGTATTTGTGGAAAAAAAGGTATAAATACATATTATAATGTTGTGTTTTGAGGTTTTTTTTATTGTCAAGTATATAACAATAGTATGATATAGTAGAAAGGGCAAAAAAATATTTACTGGAATACTATGGGCACCGACGTTACTTTCCGCTTCGGGCCCAAATACCTCTAGCTACACCATTGTACCTGGTACAGCCACTTTAATAAGTCCTGGTTAGTGGAGAGGGTCCAGGTAAATGACACGAAGTTTTTTTCTGAACTGTCGAGAAATGAAGATTTTATTTTCATATCGTTCCAAGTTGGCAAGTAAATAACTAATACTAATTGCAAAGTAAGTTTAAGTACTCAAACAAAATTAATTTAAGTTAAAAAAATTAAAGGTAATTTATGAATTTAAAATTTAAACAACTCGTAATTCACTTTTTGTTTAATATTTTTCTAGTTAGGTTAGAGCTTTCCAGATTTGTATTATCCTTAGGCATTGCACCAACATTGGGAGTTATAAACATCGGTTTTAGGATATATAACAGTATTCAAAGTATGTATATTAATTAACTAGTTATTGAACTTACATCTAAACAGGAATTCGCATAGACTCTAAACTTAGTTTCTCTCTGCGCCCTAAAGTATACGAAAACTTGACTTACCATATCCACTAATCAAATCCTGTGAAACGGGAACTAACTTTGTAAATGTCTTACGTATAATTTAACATTCATGCATATGTACATGTCTCCTCGTATAACTTTCCATTCCTTAATAAAATGCTGAATATTTGAAAACGCATTCAAGTTAATCTGGCAAAGTTGTACCTAGTTCGTAGAACAAACACTAAAAGTGAATAACCTTATATGTTGGAAGAACTACATCTTAAAAACAAAGCATTAATTAAAAAACATAATAATAAAATAAAAAGGTAAATACAAAATTAAAACACGGCAATATTTTGACATTCTATTTTATTCTATAGTTAACAGCATACATACACTTATAGCCGCGTATACAAATCACGGGGCTGCTGCGCAGGGCAATCTTGCTAATTTGCTCGATTGAAACATATGGGTGATTGTGTTCTAACTGTCACTTTTGTAATTTAACAGTTTTAGATAATATTTCTTTTTGCATAAGATTTCTTAATTTAGTTTTTTAAATGAAAGTCTAATAGGATTTCGGTACAACTATAAAACATGGAGAATAAGAATAAAATTAAATTATTTGTTCCACGGTACTGTCTCACATATTCACGGTACTGACATAAAATTCATTGTTAAGCTAATATACTTTAAATAAGTGTAATTTTTCTTAGGTTTAATTATTTGCTAAATATAATTATATTCACAAAATTATTTCACCTAGTAAAAACATACCAAAAACTTGTTGGAATTTAATAAATTAAAAACGTCAAAAAACCAAAGGAGACATTTCTGATATATTGGATCTGGATATGATAAACAATTTTTTGTAAATGTAGAAATAAAACATAAATGCAAGTATAAACAATACCTTACATGTAAGAAAAATAACATAAATAATGTTAAAGGATTACCTTTTTCTATCTTTAAATTTAAAAAAGTTTCTTATATTAAGGTCACGGACTAAATAGTGAAATAGTGATCCTTTAACTGACCTTATAAATGACTGTATTGAAAAATGTGAATTTCTTTGTGTTTCAAAAATAGCAAAGGTTGTACCTATACCAAAGGTTGCAAATACAAATGACCCAAAGACCTATCTTTATTTTGCCCCTAAATTTAAAAGTTTTTGGGACAATTAAAAAAAAACAAATTCTTGATCATTTTTAAAAACATAATTTGTGTTATTTTGGACATTTTGGTTTTAGAGCTAAGAAATGCACAAGCTCGTACCTTTCTGACAGAACACAGTTTGTCTTTGCCAAAAATAGAAGATCAGATAAAAAGAAAATCCGCTACGGAGTACCTCAAGGTTCGGTTCTTGGCCCCATCCTGTTTTTGATTTACATTAATGATATTGGTTTGGCGCCGGGAGCCAATTCAGTACTTTTGCAGATGACACTACTTTAATTGTAAAAGACCAAACTAGTGAATGTCTAGACATTAAAATGAAACAAGCTGAAAAAAGTGCCTCTTGGTGGTTTGCGGAAAATGGGTTAAAAATTAAACAAAGACAAAACTTAGTTATTGTATTTTAGTCACAAAAACTTAATCTTAATTAAAATACCTCAAAGTTTTTGGGTTTTCATCTTGACCAAACTCTCTTTTGGGACCATCATATTGAATGTCTTTCAAATAAACTAGCAAGAAACAGTTTTGTTATTAGATTACTTACATGTAAAATGCCCGGAAATCACTGTTATTAGCATACCATTCACTTTTTATGTTACATTGTAATTATGGACTTATTGCATGCGGGCATTCACCGTACATGAGCAGAGTTTTTGGTTTACAGCGAAAAGTTATCAGAATAATATTTGATAGGGGTTATAGAGATGATATTTTTGATATTTTTGGGATGCATGGTCTATTAATCTTGCCTTCAGTCTATACAGTCTATACTTGTTTAAGCTATGTAAAGAAAATATTGAAACTTATACATATTAGGAAAATATACATAAACACAATACTCAAAATAAAACGGATATTTAAATAAACTTTTTAAGGTTGGCCCATAACAGATACAGTGTTAATTACTATGGGCCGCTATTTTACAATTTCCTACCTTTTAAAATCAAAACGATAGGTGTTTCAGTAGGGTTATCAAATCCTTCTTAATTCAAAACACCTTATATGCCATAAGGGACTATTTTACTTTAAACTTCAAGTCTTTGGAGTGTCGTGAGAGTCTGGAATTGAATTTTGTTTTTGTTTTTTCAGTATTTGTTAAATATTAATGTGATATTGGGTACCTGTAAGTGACTTAGGGAAAGCACGTTTAAATTAGTTTTACGTATGTAAACAATGTTTTGTAAAAACAGATTTTTAACTGGGGTGTTTTAATTTTTACTGTATTATAAATATGTGATATAACCTGTGATAGGTATTTATATTAGACAATTTCATATGAAGCCAACATATGTCAGAAAAATTAAATTATAGTTGACATGTGTCAACAAACTTGTATTTGTAAAACACGCGATAAAATCAATTCTATTTTATTTATTCTATTCTATCTATTCTATTCTATCTATTCTACTCTATCTATTATATTCTATCTATTCCATTCTATCTATCTATTTTATTGTATCTATTCTATTCTATCTATGATGCATGAGGTCATTAGTTTGAATTATTTATTGGGGGGCGAAAAAATAAACAATTTATAGAAAAATTCTAGATATATGACACGGTACTGACATTTAAGTAATCTATTGGAAGTTATCTCGCACAAAAATTTTATGAATAGATTGGTATTTAATGACCAGTGAGAATAATTTGTACAGGACATAAAAAATCACAGTTAAAACGGAACTACCCATGCCGGAATCTATTAGACAAGTCGTAGAATATTAGACACATTAAATTGAGACCTGGTATAAATAAATGGTATAGAAAGAGAAGAGTTTTCGCGTATTTCTTACTTTTTGGTTATTGCCGGTGTAACCAGAAATTACTCGATTTTTTAATTTTTATGTTTATTTTAACATTTTGGATTTCTAAGTCAATTTAAAAAAGTAAAGCTGTTACGCCTATTTGATTTTTTAAGAACCATTTATTTGTAGTATAGCATGCATATACAGGGTGTTACAAATTTGATGCAATAGCATTGCTATCTCGGTAATTATAACAGATAGAGAGATGGCTAAATTAAGACAAAGTTGCGCATCCTGGTGCTAAATAATTGGCAAAGATAAATTTAAATAAAAATCCGGTTACTTCCGGAGATTTGTGAAAAAAACCGATAAATTCAATTATCCATTTTGTTTTTAAGGCCCTGTTAGTGATTGAAAAACCAATAGCACTTTCTTAAGGTTCTTTTTATGCTTTTTAAGAATATATTTTAATTTTTCCGATACGACCTTTCGTTTTTTAGCTACTATCATCCTGGTCCGTATTTAAAAAAATAATGCTGATGATGGTCAAAACGTCGTTTCAGAAAAATAAAAATATTTTCCTGAAGAGCTTAAAAGAGTGCCTTAAAAGTGCTATTGGTTTTTCAAAATAATCAATAAGAGGGCCCAAAATGGATAATTTAATTTTTAGTTTTTTTTTGATATCTCCGGAAGTAACCAAAATTTTTAAATTTTTCTTTGCCCTTTAGTACTAAATGTGTTAGTATTTTAAATCTTTAAAAACAACATAATCTGGAAATCGCTTGTAATCGTTAAAAAAAAAATAATCACAAAAAAATTTCTATTATATTAAGCAAAAAGTATTTTCCATTACCTTTCATTTAATCACGACACTTATTTTAAACCTTTTTATCTGTTAGACAGACGCTTATAAATATTTTATTGGAAGTGCTAATCGCTGTGTTAGAACGTCCAGACAAAATGAAATATTTATTGTTACGACGTTAAATCACCCTGATTTGCTCTTTTTTGTCCTAAGTTTTTTTATGATCCAATGGATACCGTAAAGTAAATCTATGTGCTTTATTTTAAAAATTCTGATATGTTTTATAGATAAATTGTATTTTTTCCTTTCCATAATCCACAAAGAATAAAAGCCTATATATTAACGTACCGGGGTGTCTTTATCAAGGTAAAAGCAGCAGGTTTCACAATCTGAAAACTTTAGGAATTAAAGAACGAACATAGTGAGAAGTTCGAAGCCTGTCTTGTAGGACCGTATAGGAATGCATACGTGTCGCACCAAGAGTTTCTCTGTTAAGAGCTGCAAGTTGGGGAAATTATACTGGACAATTCTTTGGAGCAGAAGCCGTGTGTGTACCTATAAAAAAGCGATAGATACCTTAAAGCCCGACTATGGGCAAGAGAAGGAAGCCTCTCTGTAAGCAAAGGATCGTTAATCAGGCAGTTAAGTTAATAATAAAACTTTTTAATATTGCCCTTAAGGGGTTAAACCTTTTTTATGAATATTTCGGGTGCATTTGTGTTTATTGTGTCACATTTTATGAAAATTTAAATTGTGAACCAGTGTTCCAGATTTGTAAATTGTGAAATATGTGCCATTATCAGTTTTTACTGTTCATTTTGATTTCATATTTTTAAAAATAATTAGTAAAAATAACACCAAGTGAACTCCTTTTAATTAAATAAAAAGCCAAAATATATTTTGTGTTTAGTAAACTAATATTCTGATGTTCATTAATTAGTAACTTTTCATGACTAAGGAAAAATGATTTAATAAAAATGACCAGTGAGATTTTGCCTTTAAGTCTCCATTAGTAAATTTGATATACATAAACAACAATAATAATACAGTTAAGCAACAATATCAATAACCTAATGAAATCACAAATACTAGTGTGCCTAACTAAAACTATTTTTATTGTAATGTCAAACTATTTTTTTTTAACTAGACAACGCTGTGTGCTAAATGATTCCTAAAATATTAATAAATAATTAAAAAAAAATATGCATTGCTCTATGAATTCCTCTATAGGTTTGTGGGGGTAAATTCAATTTTTTACTGAAACGATAAAACAGCAAACATTATTTCAGAAACCGTAAATCTACAAAGTACTATTAAATTATTGAGTGCAACAGATACCTCTATCGATTAAAAATTAAAAAATAAATACTTTTTGTTTAAAAGAAAAAAAGCTGTTAGAATTATTCTTGAAATAAATCTTGGTAATCCTGTCTTTTACTATAGTTTTTGCGGTCTTTTAGACCACTGGAATAATTGGGTTATATGGTCGCATGTTTTGTGTCGTATAAGTAGCTTATAAAACCCTTTTATGCGGCATCTCTTCTGTCTAATTATAGAGCCGCTAGACAAACCTAAAGGGGCTTATAATATCTTAAGATAACGTTGTTAAACTGGGTCTCCTTGCAAAAAATATATAATTAAGTCATTAAGTATCCTCATTATTTCGCCGCTTAAGAATTTAATTATTTTTTTCGAATTTCATCATATACCTAGATAAAAATACCATTTTAAACCATGTGCCATTTTTAACCGTTTTTTCATTTAAGTAAAACCAAAGTAGTCGAGACAATAACGCACAAAAGTTCGGAATTTTTAGGACCGGACGTATCGGGATGCGGTTTTTGCATTTCATATTTATAACATTCCTATTCAATTTTTATTACATACAAACTGCAAATTGCACTGTTGCAGCCAAAATTGCATTTTTTTAACGCCCTTTGGAAAATTTAATAACTTTGGTAATATAAGCCAGGACTGGCCCAAATCGGCTAGCTAGGCGTTTTAAAGGTTGCTGATCACGATTATGATATTTACATTGATTCCCTAAACACCTAAAGTCTGAAAACGCTGAGGCACGTCATATCTGTAAAAATCTTTCCAAATTCATGCAGGGAAGGAAAGAACACCTCCTAGGACACCTGGTGCGCCCTAACCTGGACTCGGATGTTATCTCCGAAAGTTTTCCTGACAAGAGTACCAAAAACAACCCAAAAACAGATTGTGGGGGCATTTTGTGGAGTACTGAATCCGAATTTCTTGTCGAAAACCACCTTCTAACACCTGGTATACCGGAATCTAGCCGTGTTTTTTCCAGACAGAATTAAAAAGATGGACTGAAAATCGTTTATAGGGATTTTTGGGATGCTGAATTAGAATTTAACGTGGATCGATACCCTGACCGTCTGGTGTACCGGAAGCTGACCGTCAACGTCGTCGCCATGTTTTTTCAGACACGCTTAAAAATATGAACCGAAAATCGTTATGGGGTTTTTCTGTGATGCTTTATCGAAAGTCGAAAACTACCCTCCGAAGTCGTGGTGTTACAAAAATTGTATTTTAACATCTATGTCATTTCCATAATTGTCAATTAAACCTGAGATCGACGTCAATATATAGAGCACTCTAAAAACGCTACAACAATGATTTTTGGGTGGTTTTTGGCACTCTTGTTAAAAAACTTTTGAATATGACGTCCGCGCATGGGCGTAGCCAGGATTTTGTTTAGGGGAGGTAGGCAAAAAAATATTGTTGACAATCAAAAAAAAAAAAGAGTTAAGGTAATAGACACCCGGACTAAATTGTAAGTTGAGCCCCTACTTTACAGTTTACTTTACGCTAGTGCACATTGCACACGCCCATTGATATTTTTGAATTTTAAATGGCACCATTGATGTATGTTATTATTTTATCTTCCTTTAATTGTATATGTCATACCCCACACGTCATATTTTATTGCTTTCAAAAATTTAATGTTTTTAATAAGCTTTAACGACTAATTTTAGGTCAAGTAGTAACTGCAATAGGGTGAATGGTATGTGAATGAGAAGGAGTAGGGGTCAAGGTACAGTAAGCCTTCAGGCTGCAGTGCACCACCTAGGGGGCGGTCGTCGGACCTGGGTGGGATGACCCCGAAAGGGTGAAAAAAAACTGCAATAGGGAAATACGTTGTATACCTTAAATATCTTTATCGTTGTGGAATCCTTAAATCTACGGCAAGAGGGGGCAGCTGCCCCCTGCCGGTACCTGGCTACGCTCATGCATCCGCGTCCATGTTAGAAAGCAGAAGTTCCAGCTGTTCGTTTACAAAGTTATTACATTTTACAGAGGGTCCCAAAAATGCATTTTTAAATCTATTTTTGGCTGCAACAATGCAATTTTCAGTTTGTATAAATTATAATTTGAGTAGAAATTTTACAAATAATTTTTAAAAGCGAATGCAAAACTTCGCATTCTAATACGTCCTGTCCTTTAAAAAATACAATTTTTTTCGAAAATGTAAGGATGAATCACACCCCTGACAGAAAGATTATTTTATATTTTGTTTTAAAGATCGGGTCCAAGAGTTTTTCCTAAAATGACTTGATGTGCCCAAAATTAGCTCTGTTTCGTTTCAAAGGTGCACCCTGTATATACGTACATTTTTTTAATAGTTTAAAAAATATGAAAGGTATTAAGGTGAGCCAACGATTCGGGACATCCGATATTTAGTAAAAAAATTCTGAAACTATTTAGCCTATTTTAAAAAACTAAAAACTATATAAAAGATCACTTAACCCTCGTTTTCATTTCAACTTTTTGTTGTTGGATAACCCTAACAAGTAAACATTTTATTTTTTGGCCATCACAAACAAAGAAAATTTATAGTAAACGTATAGAGTGCGTTGTGCGGGAGTAAAATTACATACATATTTACAAGTAAAGCTTATAAAAGCGTGTTAAAAAGACCCTAAAAATAACAAAACAATGTATTTAAGTCTATTTTTTTATTGGGCAGCTGCTCTTGTATTGTGATTTTTATTTTCATTTTTTCCAAAACACGTAAATATCGTACAAAAACAACTTATAATAGCATCGAACTAAATTTAAATCGCTTTAAATACAAGATGGGCTTTTGCCGTTTATTTCCATTTTTCACTCAATCAAAAACGTTTAAATCGCATTTTTTACGGATTAGGCTTAATTCTATTGGTTTTTATCGGTTTAAGTATAACGATGTACCCTTACTTACCGCCTGCAACATAGTGTAGGTTATACCATTAAAAATTATGAAAAATAGGAGACGTGTAATTACGATATACAGGGCGTTTAAAGAAAATGCCAAAAAAACGTAAACGACTGATTTCTGGTGAAAAAATGGTAGTTTGTTGTAACATGGGGTTAAAAGTCAACCTTGGAAAAATATCGTTGTACAAAAATGGCAAAAATAGTTATTTTTCTAATAAGTGCCCAAAGTGATACTTTTTCGCACGCAGAAGCTGTTAGACGACGAGAAGCGGATTTAAGATAAGTTCTTTTGCGCAAAAACAATAATTTCTTTACGAGTGTCTTAGAAAATGTATTTTTATTATAGCATTTCATAACGTTAAACTTTTAAACCCTAAACAAAACATACAAATTTCTGTTTTTTTTAAATTTTAATTAAATAGTAAAAATAAATATAATTTACTTATAATATACTACCTATATTAATATATTACCAACAAAATGTATAAAATTTGGGTTTTTTCAAAATAAAATTCAAAAAGTAGTCTAGAGTATATATTAATTTTGACTTTTATTTTTGTTGCTTTAACAACTAATTACAAACA
Organism: Listronotus bonariensis; assembly: GCA_014170235.1. NCBI lineage: Eukaryota > Metazoa > Arthropoda > Insecta > Coleoptera > Curculionidae > Listronotus > Listronotus bonariensis. The sequence continues at coordinate 457,724 of JACEGR010000075.1, read as the reverse complement.
TTTTCTAGCCTGACACTACGTGCGCAAAGTTAAACTTTTCGCGAAATGGGTTAAGAAACTTTGCGAACGCCAGTAGAAAAAAATCACAATTTTTTTGCATTTTAAAAGCAATAAAATAAAAAAAATTTATAAAAATATTACTTTTTATGGAAAAACGTTTTTGCATATTTTACTAGACTTTTATACACTTTTCTTTTTAATTGTAAAAGGGTTTGACAAAATCTATTATCTATGATTCTTGCCAACTAAATTTACAGTAACCTTTTATTCCCACTTAAAAAGAATACATTTGAATGATCCCGTTTATAAAGAAGGTTTTTTGTTTTCTATGTTTTTGTTAATAAACTTACTATTTAAAATAACAAAATAAAATGTTTATATATCATTTCGTCATCATCGAGAAAATTAATTTAGGAAAAAGGTTCTGGTATTAGGCTGTACACACCTTTATAATTATATAATATTTAATCAAAATTATTGGTAGAAAAAATTATCTTCTTGTTTTTAAGATTAAAACTTAAATTATATATATTTTTTTTAGTAAGGTGACTCTATGTTTATTTATTAAACTACCCTTTGTTTCGACCAAAGAATCACCCTCCTAGGTATTTTGCATTTGTTTTAAAACACCCTGTATACTGAAAATAATCTAAAAGTCACATTTTGCTTTAATAAATAGGATTTTGAATTTTTATGCCTATACGTGTTATAAAGATTTGTTCCGTGACGGATTTACCGAGCTTGTGCTCTATTCAAAGACGAAATTCTGGAACAATAGGGTATGGACCATTGACCCCCAAACTAACCATTGTCTAGGACACAAACGGTTGCGGAAATGGGCTATATGGTTATGACTTCATTAACTATACGACGTGCCCTTCCTGGAAGGCATGCGGGTAGACGATTTAACGTCAGTCAACAATTATATAAAAACTTATTTGTCCCGGGTTCGTGCTTAATATAAACCTAACTTTAACCTAAAAGATGCGTTGTAAAGATAAAAATATTCTACCTATTATAAATAAATTATAAGTAAAAAACTATTAAAAAACAAGCTTTTATTTAAATAAACTAAAAATAAACTTTTTGAAACTTTCGCTAAAAAATATCACTTTATTACACAATTTATCTAATATAAAAGCTTGTCACAAGATTTAGGTACTCCTGTTTACTTAATTTAAAAATTATTTTAATTATTAAATTAATCTATTTATCTACTCAGGTGAATCTCGCTTAAGACACACAGTCCGTTAGTGTTTAGGCTTTTAGCCTAAGTGGATTGTGCAAAGAATAAAAAAAACGCGATGGGGAATAAAACAAATTATTTTTTAAATCAATAAAGTTAATAAATTTCCAGACGCATTAAAAGTTGAAACCTAATTAAAAAGGGTATAAAATTAAGTAATAAAAGATGGCAACGCTTCAGTGGTTCTCTGAATGGCAATACAAATATTTCGTACAGACCCGCTTTTTCTTGTCCTACCGCTTTTTCTTGTCTTAGGTCTCTTAAACAAACAGAAATACAAATTAAACAAATTTTTAATGAAGAAGGTTCAAGAAAACTTAAATTTAGGTCCAAACCAGCCAACGAATGTACCGTTGCCAACTGAAAACTCATTAATTTTATTTTAGAAGCGGGTTGAACTTGATTAATTTGTTTTGTTTGATTTTTAGTTATGTATTAAATAATACCATTTTATAGCATCTTTAATTAATTGTATTTAAAATTTGTACAAAACTTATGTCATCTAAAGAATTACTTTTACTTTTAAGTTTTCCTATTAAACGGTTTTACTTGGCTTGACCTGTTTATTTATTTGTTTCTTATTATTTGGGTCAAATTTCGTAATTGGAATTTGATCCCTTTCCTGACGGCAGATCCATCTGAAGTTTAATACGCACACTTAATCCTAATGACAATACAATATAATACATATTTATGATTGTAAATCCAAGATGACGGCCGCCACAAAATGGCGGATTAGATATTTTTTCCACAACTACCTCAACATAGGTATCAAATAAAAAGTTTGATTGATAGACTAGATCTTATTATAAGCAAAATTAAAATTGAAGATGGCTGCCCCCACAAAATGACGGGCTTGACTAGTAGAATAAAGCTTATTCTGAAATAAATGAACTCAATAAAATAAGAATAATCAGCTAATATCAAAACTAGAAAAACAATTATATAAAGAAAATATATTAAACGGTTTTATTGTACTCTAAGCTAAGATATAATTCGCTTAGTCCTAGATAGCCAGATCGCACTCATCTTCTCATTAATCTAAGGTATTGATCAGACTAATAATAAAATCGTAAAATTGTTATCATAATATTTACTTTGGATACGCTACGCAAAACGATTTTATTATTTGTCTGATCAATACCCCAGATTAAGGAAAAGATTAGTGCGATCTGGTAGCTAGAACAAACCGAATATTTTTTAGCTTTTAGTACAATAAAACTGTTAGGCGTATTTTTTTATATAATTTATTTTATCTTAAACATACTCAATTATAAAACATGAATTTAAAACAGTGTTGTTTGTAATTACGAAGTTTACATTTTAAACCTACATAATAATAGTTCTAATTAAAAAGGTGAAATAAAAAACTTGCGCAAAAACAAAGAGTATGTTTATGAAAAATATTTTTAAAGCGCATACTTATCAAGTTGTAATTAATAAACTTTGATTTTTCTTTTAGGTTGTTTTCAAAATTTCTAATAGGATAAAAATTTATTTGTTTAGCAAATTAAGGTTTTACTTCAGAGTAGGAATAGTTTGGTCTTTAAAAGTTAAAGATGGAAATGTATTTATGATATTTTTGGTTGGATTTTAAAAATAATTTACTTTCCTGTGAGTAAAAAAGTACTTTATTTGTTAAAATTTAATCTTGCCCCTTAAATTAAATAAAACCTTGCCTTGAATTTAAATTTCTATGACGTTTTTTCTCTATTTAACTAGAAAAAGATAAACCAAGAATAATTTAAAAAAAGATAGAACATAAAGTGCCGCAGTTATCCTTTCTTTCAGAGCCGTACGCCGGAGTCTAGAATCCTCTTTGCAAACATGTGAAATCGTTTTTTTTTACATACCTGGGTACTTTTTTTTGGTTGTCGCCAAACATGTCTAGGGCCGGATTAACTCTGCCGGTGCTTCTAGGCAATAAAGCTGTTTGAATCTTCTTTTTAATAAAATTAAAGAAAAAAATATCTCATTCGCAGAACCCCTATTCTATGCGGGGCTCCTAGGCAGTTGCCTACTTTGCCAAATGGATAATCCGGCCCTGCACATGTTTCCTTTTTTTGTGGCTGTTACCCCCTTCCCAAATGATCTTCTGGGTACGGCCCTGCTTCTTTTGCTTCTTTTACATAAGAGATCTGCTGTTTTAAATTTCCAATGGGGAGTTTAATTAATAACAAGATATTTATTTCGACGTGTACCCTTTAAAAAATATCGTTATTTTTTATTATTTTCTTTATCTGTGCTAATGACCTTTTTTAACTGCCTTGGTTACAGGCACTAACAATGTTGTAAATTTTTTGTAGCCTTTTATGTTTAGAAGTTTAAAACCTAACAAAAGGTTCGAAAATTACCTCTATTTTCTACAAGTTTGTATAGCGCAACTACTGTAAAAAGCCTTTTCTATTTACGAGCTTTAAACAAAAATACAAGAGAAATTACCACCATTAGAAATCAAAACGACTTATGTCAAGTTTTTAAAATTGCTCCCCGTAAGCTTGTAGTAACTACTAACTCGGAGTTCGCATTGCGGGCTTTCTAAACGATTTGGTCAATGTTTTTGCGGAAACTGTGGTAAAGGGATCCCCTTTAACGAAAATGTGGTGGAAAAGCACGTACAACAACCCTTTTAAGTCTCTAAATTGTAACTACATTAAAAAATTTAAAAAAAAGGCACTGGCTAAACGACCGACAGCGGTTTTGTTCAATTTTAGGAAGAAAACCGCCGAATAATAGGTAAAGTTAACCTAGCTTTAATAATTATTTGATTTATTGTTAAATATTATATTTATTATCAACAACGAAAATGAAACTGGGAGACACGTTTGACACGTTTTTACAAAGATTTTGTCGAAGCACTTAAGAAGTTAAAAAATATGAATGTACATCTTTAAGGAAAAGAAAAAGCCAGAAGTAGTTTAGCGACAAGAAAAAAAATAGTTTTATAGAACTAAAACTAAAGTTTTACCAATTAAAGTATGCATGTATTGATGGTGGAACAAGCTTTTAAATTCTCAGAAAAAGGAAAAAAATGTACAAGATAAATAATTCTAGACACGGCTTATTTCTTACAGCATAATATAAAGATTTAAGAATTATATTTAAGTTTTCCCATAGCTTCAGTGTTACGAGTGTTAGACCCGTAAACGATAGGTCCCGAGTTCGATTCCGGATAGATAAATAACTTTTTTTTCTTTTTATTTATTTTTTTTAATTTTTATTTTTTATTGTTCCAAAATTAATTTTTTCACAAATAATTTTTCACTTTTTAAGAATTTTAAGTTATATATATCTAACTGCTGACTTTAATGCTGATCACGTCTTGATAAGTTATTTTTTTGCGTTTCCTTTCTAACAATATTTTTTAAAAGTGTTTTTAGTGTTGTAAAGTATTGCGTCCATATGACGTTATAGTTTTGTAATGTGTCTTTTTTATTATAGGCCCCTGATAAAGTGGCAACAAAGCGTTAGGATAAATAAAATAGTTGTTTTATTTGCCTGTCCCAAACCCGCTATACTACTTTAATTTGTTTTTCCAAACGGTGCTATTAACTAAACTACAATATTAAACAATTAAACCACACAAAACCAAACGCCTACGGTAGGCAAAATAAATAATTATTAGGGTTAAATTAGCTTTAACTATTTTTCGGCTAATTTTAATAGTTTTAATAAGCAAAACCGCTGGACGGCGGCTTCTATCGATAAAATAAGTAAAAACCGCCAGTAATAACAAATTAATTATAATTTTTGGCGGTTTTTATATACGTTAATATATCCTATAATTGAGCAAAACCGCCGGCGGTCGTTTAGCCAGTGCCAAAAAACTAATAGATGTATTTTCATAAAAACATTTTAAAAACTAGAAAAGTCAAAGAAATGCATAGTCGTGATCGCAAAATAAAACAGAAACTTTTACAAACTTACAAGTATACAACACGGCAAGATAACTTTAGCTATTTAAAATAATATCTTGCTGGCTTTTCTGCTTTATTTTAAAGAAAATATGGTTTGTTTTAAATTACTATTTAATAGTATGCAGTCGAAATACTGGTTTACATGGAAATTGTTTTCCTGTGAATAATATAGACCAGCTTTCTTGCTTTTTATTTTTAAAATTGTTAGTCTACTTTTGACAATCAGTAGGGGAGAGTGGGGTAAAATAATTTCCTGGGCTTAAAATGATTCTTATAAGCAGTAACTAAGTGTTTCTTTATTCGTATTTAAAGTAAGCTATAAATGTTAATAATTTTTTTAGGCTATGTATAGTTTACTAAAAGTTTACTTTCATAGTTTTTGTTAAGCTCGGATAGCTGTATGTAGAATTAAATTATTTTGCGGATTAAGGTTATGTTAAAAAAATATATTAGAAATAGTTTTATGCCGAATGAAGTAAATTGATTCTTAAAAAAAAGAGATAAAACTACCATTTAAAAAAAAGGAAATTATATATGTTTTTAAAATTTCTTCAAATAAAGATGAGAAGAAAAATACGGAGTGCCTATTTTGCTGTTATAAATAATATCAACCGGCAGGCGAAAAAGGCTGAATCCAGTGCAGCAGCTGTTTAAAGTGGGCCCATGATCATAGTTAGCAAAGAAGAAAAGAAGTTTGTGTGTGACCTATTTTTTAACTTTTCTTAAAGCCATATAAAAATAAAATTGGGATTAGGTATATTTTTTTAAGGGAACATTATACCAGCACCCGAAGGGTAAAATGATCACTTTGCATCTTTTACTGCAGATATTTTTATAAAAATAATAAAGTTTTTACAAAAATGCTTTGTGTTTTATATAAATAAATTATTTATGTTGCTTATATTATAGACATATTATAAAAAAGGTATTAGGTAGATTTCAACAATTATTTCTTTTAGGGGGATCATTTTGTCCCGCTGCACTTGTGTATGATTTTGTTATAGTTAAAGTGTATGGTATATGAGGTTTTTATAAAAAAAAATTGCTTAACTGAGACTAAACTTCACTGACATAAACAACTTGTACTTATATTCACAGCAGTTTTTCAACAGTTTGCATTATTTGAATCTTCTTCCATTTTCATCTGTATAATTTGTATGTATTTCAAATTAGACTTGGCAATTTATTTTTTATATCTGTAGAATGGCATCTTCCACAACTCTTCTATTTAATTTTATTTAGGGTGTTCGCCTTTTAAATATTTTTTACTTACAAAAAGGCTGTTTCTGTTGTATAGGTATTTAAACGGTACTGTCCCAAGAAATTACCCTGTATAATTGCGCCTTTCGCAACTTTGAACAAAGCAACACGTAGTGCCACACTCGAAACATTTAGGTTTTGTATAAATTAACTTCGCCCACACAAACGTTACGTTAGTGCTTAGGCTCTAAGCCTTTGTAGACTGTTTATAGAATTAAAAAAAAATCCGAGTACTTTTAAAAGCAATAAAAAATAGAAATTTATGTAACAAATGCATAAAGTAATACTTTTTTACAAATGGGATGTTTGACAGCACGAGCCGTTAAGCGAGTGTGGCAATCCCATGAGTAAAAAGACACTTTATGCATGTGTTTAATGTTTTTGTTTGCATTGCACTTTATGCATGGATTTAATGTTTTTAAGCACAGTGGCTTAAAAGAGTTATTTCGTTTTTAATTTAATTATTCGGTTAACCTGTTTGCTAGTTGGAAGCTAATATATTTTTAAAAATTGTTACATTATTATCGCCTCATATTTATGAACAACAATAAAAATACCAGTTAGCGTGACATAACGTTGTCATTTTGAAATGAAGCTGGGGAGTATCAAAAAGAAGAAAATTTAAGAGATGATAGAGACTTGGAAATTTTATTGCACGTGGAAGAAAATGAAGGGAAGGTAAGTACAAGGAAACTTTAGGATATCATAGGAAAAGATCAACCAACAGTACTTCGGATTTTGAAAAGGCATAAATACATTTCATACCAATATGAAAGACATTCAGAGCTAAGGTATGGGGATGAAATACGACGGCAGGAACTTTGTTTTGATATGATGGAAAGCGCAAACATGGACAGGGAATTTTTAAGAAATATTTGTTTTACCGATGAGTGCACATTTACGTTAAACAATGAACCCAATCATCAAAATTACCGATACGGAAGCAAAGAAGACGAACACAGATTTGTCGAAACCAGGACGCAATATCCACAGAAAGTAAATGTTTCGGAGGGGATTTTCGGACAACATATTATGGAACCATTTTTTCTTCAATCAAAATTTGAATGCAGAAATTTATTTGGAACTACTTGAAGAACTAATTTTACCAGCTTTGAATGATGTATCCAGGGAAAATCAGGAAATTTGGTACCGAATGGATGGCTGCCCGGCACATAATACCCTGACTGGTCGGGAATATTTACACAATGCTTTTAATGGAAATGTTATTGGCCTACATCACACCATAAATTGGCCAGCCAGGTCTCCTGATATTTCGCCAAATGAGGCCATTTAAAAAGCATGATATACAAGGATAAAAATTACTCTAATTTAGATGAGTTAAAAAATGCTATTTCTGCAGAATGCAATACAATTTTAATTTACCAGTTAGCCAATGTAAGAAGACAACTTTATGAACGTCTGGGTTATTGTCTAGCGGTGAATGGAGAAATATTTGAAAATTTTCTTAAATCTTAAGTTTATTTCCAACATATTAATTATTGTAATAATATTCATAATTTATTGAAGCATGTTAGTATAAATGTCATAAGTTCTTAAAATTTGTCACTCTAGTTTAGTTTAACTTAAGTTAATTCGTTTGTATAAATATAACTTTAATCTTTTCACTGTACGATTTTTTGATAATAATAAAGCACTAAATTTTAAAATGACAACGTAATGTCACGCTAACTGGTATTTTTATTATTATTCATAAATATGAGGCGATAATAATGTATCAATTTAAAAAATATTATAAGCATCTAACTAGCAAACGGGTTAACCGAAAAATCTAAAGTTTTTACCATGGACGTAGATTTGCATGCTCTTTAATAAACTTTTATAGAATTTTTTTCTAAAATAATTAGGGGAGCCAATAATGGACCCCATTAAAAATTACATGGGATTTCCTATGTCCCGCCCGGCGATGCATCACCCGGTATATTGTGACAATACAAATATTATTAACAAGTATATTTATAAAGAACTAAAACCAGATAAAATTTTTAATCCTGTATCTTTAAAATAATATACTTTTGGGCTACGGTAATTTGTGCTAGATTATTATGTTTTAGGCTTAAGAATTTCTGGTAGCTTTTTTCCGCACCTTTTAGAGATAGCCTGCATAAATGTAATGAAACTTATGAAACTTATTTAATTGAATTTAGAAAGTTAATTTAAATTGGATTAAAGTTACTCGCCATTCTCTACCCTTATTTTCCATTATAAATGTAACTAGAAATACAAACTAATTTACAAAATAAAACACAAATACAAGTATTCTAACATTATATACTAAGTGTCATAAGTATAACCCGTTTATTGGCACAATGGGATATATTACCAAAGTCTCAACTTTAGTAAATAATGGAATCGAGTACAAAGATAAATTATTTACAGAGATCTTTGCATTGCAAACAGCTTGCAACTAAACCAATGCAGTACATTTAGAGCTTATGTCAACTGAAAATAGATCTCTTGTTAAAAGACTTTATATTCTTTTAAACGGTTAAATCTGAATAAGTAGCAGTCGTATAATATTGAACTTGTGTTTAAGATGGAACAATCAAAAACTTTAAGGCATTAAGAAACAAACGATAGGAAAAGCGGATGTTTGTTTTATCGAATTTGTATTTATTTATCACACGGGGTTACATATTAGTGATCAAGTGTTCTTAAAAATGAGAATTCTATAATTATAAAAAAAATATCCCACCGAAATAATGTACAGACTCTCCACGGATGCAGTTTACAAGAGGAAAAATGGACCAAAAAATTCATTTTTTCAAAAAAAAAACCATTCCCAGTTGTAAAAATTTTTGTTTTTAAAAGAATATGACTTACGAAGAGAAAATGTTGGTTTTGGTATACAAAGTTCGCAAAAACCTAAAAACATGATTTTTCTACAAGAGTAAACAACCCCTTTTTAGTTTAAATCAAAATTTCATAAAGAAAATTTATGTAGAATAAAGTTTGTAATCCACAAATAAAATGTAACAAAATTTTATTGAACTTTATAATTTGGCGAAAACGCTTTAATTACGTTTATTTATTAACTTTAAGAAGTTATTATTTACCTTAATAACGTTAATATATTTTTTTCCGAAATAAAATTCCAATAGAGTTTTAACTGGGTACTTATGTACATTTAAAATTATCTTGCCCTTTATGATAAAGTGTTTAATACAGGAAGAACAATATGTAAAAAAATCAATAAAAAAAAATATATCTTTAAAAATGAAGATGATATCAAAAATCGTTTTTTTGTAATGGTCTACTGAATTACACTATGTAATTTAAAAACATTTTTTTCTTTTGTAGAATGTCGTTGGGTAAGAGGTTTTTGTAAAAAACAGGATTTTTTTACACCCTGTAGAATAAAAACAAAAAAAAACTTTGCTCAAATTGAAATAGCCATTTTTTTAACAAAAAGTTTACCTAAAAACGGTTAAAACCAAATATTTTTAATGCATTTCTTTTAAGTAATAACAATTTAAAATTTTCAAAAAAAAACCTGTTGCAGTTAAATTAAGCAGCAGTTGATTTTTTTATATCCAAGACACCCCAAGAACGCCTAAACCCATCTTTTTCCCTGTTCTGTCAACGTTGTCGAAGCACTGAAACATCAAAATGGTATGAAACACTAAAACTTTAAAAGATCACTATAAAGCAATAAGGCCGGTGTTATTAGTGTCTGGCCTTATTTCACTGTGCAATATTTCTCTTTTTTGGACTTATTCCCAGCAAGCCTTTTTATTTGATATACATATTGTAGAAATGCATTAAAAATACCTATGGATGCCTAATTACCTGCAAACGGAAATTTTTCCGAACGTTTGGGGTAAAATCGTTATTTGTAATAGCGAAATAGTGAATGATAATGGTTTTTCGGTTTAAAACGACGCATATATGTAAAGTGTGATATATCGTTAAATTAAGTATTAAAATACAAGTTTAATAGGTTTAAAACCAACATTTCATATTTAAAACAAAGTTAATGATGGTGGCTCAAAAACGAAACGTCGGATCTTAAATATAGTGACATCATTGTATAAAACAAAAAAAGGGACCATGGTAATGTGTCGTTTGTTTTAAAATATCCTTCCAAATAAACCGAGAAAAAAAACAAAAAATGTTTTGAAAAGTTTCTTCTTTTTCCGGATAATGCCGGAATGGCTGCAAATTTTTAAATTTTTAAACCAGAATATTGTTAGGCATAATAATGCGCAACTTTGCCCCAATTTAACCAAACTCGTATCTCTTACTGTTCCCGAGATTTTAATGGTGTTCCTTGAATTTGTAAAACCCTGTATAGCACTCCACTGGGTTTTGCTTGGCTTGTTTTTCTCAGATTACGCAATTAAAATTACAACTTCTTCTTTGCTTTTTTAAATCTTACTTTGTTATTGAAAGGAAAATTAATAAGCGTCTCACTGTGCCGTCTTAAAGGAGGTAAAAAAAGCCCTAATTGCTTTATTGATTGGCCCAAATGTCTTTCGCACTACATCTTACAAAGGTACTGAACATTTTTATATAATATAAAATTTGCAAATCATTTTAAAATAAAAAGACATTATCTACAGACTGTCCACGGATGGGGTTTACAAGAGAACAAATGGATAAAAAGTTTAATTTTTCATGAAAAAGTCATTCTTTATAAAAACTTTTCGCTGTAAAAAATATTATTTACAAACAAAAAATGTTGATTTGGTATACAGGGTACGCAAAAACTTAAAACAAATGATTTTTTTCCAAGGGTAAACTACCTTTATTTCTTGTTTTTAAGCAAAATGTCAATGGAAAAATTTATTTATGAAAAAATATTTTAATCGATAAATAATTATGTTATTGGGCTTTTATTTTGCTGCGAACCCTGTAAACAAAACTAACATTTTTCTCTTCGTAAATAATATTTTTTACAAGCAAAATTTTTATTAAAAATTACTTTTATTTGAAAAATTCAATTTTTGGTCCATTTGTCCTCTTGTAAACCCCATCCGTGCAACAATGCACCAATATGAGAAAAGAACAATTTTATTTTTTTTGTTTGTTTTCAAAACTGTTTAAAAGTTTCTGCTATCAGGCAAAAAGAAATAGAGTTAGTAAAATGTATGTGGGTGAGGACTTTTTTTTTAAAAACGTTTTTGACACATGGCACCCATATAAAATTTTATAACTTGCCGCGGGAGTGTATCCAAGTTAACATTTTTTAATTTAGGTTTATTTTTGTACCTTGTACAGGGGCAAAGCTATTTTGTGTATAAATAGAATTGGGACACCCTGTATACCAATTTATTTTTCTAAAAAGGTAAAAGAGTTATAGGAAGAAACCACCTGTGTGAAAAACCCGGTCTATACCAAAAAATGTATATTATAAGCTTAATCCAAAGCAAATTACCTTTTTGTATTTATATTTTATACACAGGCCTTTAAGAGACACCCGGGTGGTCTGGATAAAGCGTGAAGTAATGCAATAAAACATTTTTGCATTAAACAAAACGTTTAATCTAAAGTATGTTAAAAATGTTTGCTAGTAGCTATATTTACCCAGTGTACCTTTTTGTGCAAGAAATATAGATAAATAAAAATGTTTAACGGGGGCATAATGTACCGAGGCACAAAAAGTTATGGCACTGCAAAAAAGAATATTACTGCAGGTGCCTTTCTCTACATTTTACAACAAAACACAAGAAAATTTTGATTTCTTTCTTGAAAACCCTTTCCTAACTAAATTACAAAAAATTAATAGTTTAAAAAACTAAAAAACACGCTTTTATATGCAACTGAACTAAAAATTAGAAAATAATTTTTTTATTAAAAAAAATATTGTCATTTCATAGTAAAAAGCGTGGGGTGCATTTTACTATTTTTTCATAACTTTTCCATCATAGATATTGGCAAATATAATAATTATAACATTTAATATATTAAGCACCCCACGCTTTTTACTATGAAATGACAATATTTTTTAATGAAAAATTATTTTCTAATTTTTAGTTCAGTTGCATATAAAAGCGTGTTTTTTAGTTTTTTAAACTATTAATTATTTTTCATTTTTTAGTTCGTTATATCAATTAACGTGACTACTCTTGAGAAAATGGCGAAAAAATTTTTTAGTGAACAAGAGTAGCAAAGTTTGGAATGTTGCCAACAGATGGCAACCCACTAAAAATTTTTTCGCCATTGAGTAGCAAAGTTTGAAATGTTGCCAACAGATGGCAACCCATAGCAAAGTTTGAAATGTTGCCAACAGATGGCAACCCAGGTGTTGTTTTTATAATATAATGGAATTTCTTTTCCTGGCGATCCAAAGCAGGATAACGGGATACTGTTTGCAGATTATTGCATTGTCATGGGTCCTTAATACGTGTGCAAAGTTTTAAAGAAATCGAATAGCTGGAAGTTGGTTAAAATTAGGCTCAAAGATTCCGTTACATAGATAGCCAGATGGATAGATAGATTGATAGTTACAACCCAAGTTAATAAAAGCGTGTTAAAAACAATAGAACCAAAAAATTATTAATAAATTACTAAAAAAAAAGTAACCTTTGACACCCTGTATCTTGCAAACGACCCTCTTTTGAACTGGAGTAAATTACATTAAATTTTTGTATTTCGACCCAAGGAGTTTGTGATAGCATTTGAGTAGCAGACTTTTTAGAGACACTCTATAAAATACAATAACCTTTTACACCTGCCTATCCTTTGCTGAGAGAGACACATTTGGCAAACGAAATATTGACCTTTTTCTGTGATATATTGTAGACAGGAATTCAAACATATATAAACTCTGTCCATTTGTCGTTAAAGATTATAGTGGGATCGCGATAGAAAAATTGAAAATAATATAAATCATAAGAAAATAGCAAAATAAAGAAATTATTTCTTTTGCATACAATTTTTTGTTATAATTAGTTTTTATTTCTCTCTTACTTATATTGATAATATTGCAAGAATTAGTCAATGATTATTTTGTAATATGTTTGCTGCATATCGATATCAACGCACGAACACAATTTGCCTCTTAGACACTTAACGACAGTGTAATTTGATCTTAACGGAAAATTGCATTAGGCTAATATAGGCAGTTTCTCCTTTAACCCCAAAATTAGATGTTACACCTGAACGAGGATACATAACCAAATTCTTGTCGATTATTACATTAGACGCACACCGCACAAATGACTATTAGATCGTAGTTACTATTATTAGGAAGCCACTTTACGTTCCTATTGATTTATATATTTAACCGACTTCAACAAAACAAGAAACAAAAGCTTTTTATATTTTAGCAACACATGTTATTAACCGACTTCATTTTAAATCTTTTATTATTTTTTATTATTAGCCTTTTTAGTGAGCTTTTATAATTTTTTTTTAAATTTTTTTTGTTTATTATAATAAATTTTTGTCGGCTATCTTAACATGACCACATTACTTTTGATTGCAAATATTACCCGCACTTTTTATGTTTATTTATTCAAAGAACTAGTATATTCAAAAAATTTAGAAGCCAAAGATTTCGTCGATCATTTTACAAAAACAGTGTTACTTCTTGCTTAAATGACAGTAATTCTTTTTTGGTTTTTTGTTAAGCACATAAGTCAGAATTGCTTTAATATTTTTTTTTGTCACTCACCTTTAAAAATAAAAGTAATTCTACTTTCAAAGAAAAAAGATAAACTACTTGCTAAACAGTTTGCTACCAATTCCAACCCGGACCCTTCCCTAAATCGTTATCTTTCAACAATTGCGACAGTTTCCTAAAAAATGGCAATATCATTTTTAAAAAGAAACACATTAGGCTTATCCTTTTTTTCTCTTAACAAAAAATCTGTTGGGCTAAATGGCATATTATCGGCTCTTTAAAACTTTTTATGACACAGTTTTTTTTTATTTTGAGTGCTGAAAAGCTGCACGTGTTCAACGTATTCTTAACAAAGAAGAAGAAGAAGAACTTTGTTATTTAACTACAGAACCATTTAAATTATTTTAGTTCTTTGTAAAATAATTGAAAAAAAAATTAATTCGCGAATCCTAAAATATTTGGAAAAACACATAATTTGACATGCATATCTTCTTTTGTCTGGTTTTAAAAGCTTTTCATTAAATTTTCTTTTCACGGTCTTTTAAATAAACCCTCTTTTGGCTCTTAGATTTTGTTTTTTTTTGACGCCTATCAGTTATTGTAAATGGTCACCCTTCAGGCTTTAGTGAAGTTAATGCTGGGCTGCCTAAGGAGCTTAATGGCACCAACTCTTTCTTCCACAACCAACTTTATTTACCTCAAAATCACCAAGGTGGAAAATTACAAAATTGATTTTGGGACAAAAAAATTGCAAGCTAGAATAATAATAAGTAGTTTAAACTGTAATAAGCTTGTATTTAAAAGTAGCCCAAATTAGCAAGTATAGAATTTAGTACTTTTCTGGTAATTTGGTTTTTTAACAGGACTTTTGCTTTAAGCAGTCTTTTCGGGAACGCTTTTCTAAATTTAATAAAATGTTTAAAAATAATTCTAAATATATATCTTTTTTAATTAGTGCTGAAAAATAGGTCAATATTATTTAATAATAAATTTAAAAAGTTATAAATTTTACATACGAAACCTTTTAAAACCATAACATACTAGAAAAAGAAGAAGGGTTGCTTTTATATATGTAGGAAATACAAAAATATTAACAAAATTTATAATTAAGTAGCTCTACATGCACTAAATTAGAATATTTTTATGAGAGTATGATGTTTTACTAAGAATATCTAAAAATATATATGTTTAACGATATTTCAATACTATTACCAGTTTGTGACCCGAGTTTCCGAAATAATAAATTCAATAAATTTGTAAGAAATAAATACATTAAAATGTATTTTAAAAATATTTTTGCCTACATATTTTGTAACAATTGCTTCTATTTGGCAACAAAGTCTATAAACAGTTTGGTAAAAAGGTAAATTTTTCCATTTACACGATATTGTCAACCTGACATCTTAACACATCCTTCTATGCCATCCAGGGGGTATTTACCATCAACAGGTTTACTACCTACAAGACCAAGTAGATTTTATTATTTAGTTGAATTTTTAAAATTAATGTTTTTATAAAAATGTTAGATGGGTTTATTTACGTTATTAGGATTATTGTGTTGGAAACATTCTCTCAATGAGATGACAGTTTCAAATTTACGCGCGTTTTTTTTACAGCGGCCATCCTAAAACTGTCTGCACTGCAACTGTTTGAATACTTTAATATATTTACTTGGTCAATAAAAATACGTTTGATATAATTTATTTCCTTCCGAAGCCAATTTCCCACCTTGGTGATTTTGAGCCTTTTATAGTTTTAGAGTTCTGGAAACAATCTTTAAGTCTGGCTTTAAAAGCAAACATAGTAGTAATATTTTCTATAAGAAGAATTTAAAAACAACCATAACACTGGATATATTATATAGGCTTTATAAGCAGACCGTATATTCCGTCTACTTTCGTATCTGTTTCCAAAAGTTGAAAGAATTGGAGTGGTTTATTTTCCCGAGATTATCCACAGCATTTTTCAAAGAAAACAAAACGGATATTTTTATTTTTTGCTTATTTATTTTGTATGCTTTTTTTTTAATTTCTTCTTGTTTAGTAAGAACAAAGAAAATACTGAGCTTAGGTGCTTTTAAAAAGTCAGCGCTTTGGGGTTTTATAAAGCTTTTTATCCTTAAAAAGTAATTTTAAAGCAAATGTGCTACTAGGACAATTAGAATTACAGTTTGCCCCAAGTTATAAACAGGGTTAGTTATAACTTAAAACATAAAAAATAAACATGGTATAAATTATTTTTATTTTAAAAACTAAAACAACATATAGGTTTATATTGTATACCGCCTCTTTCTTACAGGTGGTCCCCCTTGTTGTATGTAGTTACTTGACATACTTTTAAATTTGTTGATCTATGCACTCGTTTTCTATTACTTCCGGTTTAACCGGAAACGACTGCTACTTCTAAATTTTAAATAGCACCCCTGGTATATTTTATCCTATTTAAATAGAATATGACATTCTAAATACACAATAATGTTTCTTGTCGCGAAAAGAGTCATCAACTACTCATCCTCTACTTATGAGCGGCCAAGTTTTGCAAAGCAAAGATACCTTCAATCTTGTGGGCGTCACGTTTGAAAGTAACCTTAACTGGCATAAACACATTGTATCTATGGCCACGGCAGCTTCAAAAAAGCTTGGATTTCTCTTTCGAGCCAAAAAGTATTTTTCCGCTTCTAATTTATGCACTTTATATGTGTCCCAAATCCGACCTCCCTTGGAGTATTGTTCTCATATCTGGAGCATGGCGTCCCCCACAATCCTAAGCATTCTTGATTCTATTTAAAGAAGAGCTATTCGTCTCATTAATGATCCTTCACTTACAGAAAGGCTTCCCTCTCTTGCCCATCGTCCGGCTGTAGGGGATTTATCGCTTTTTTATAGGTACTTCCATGGCTTCTGCTCTGAAGAATTGTCCAGTATAGTTCCTCCACTCGCGGTTCCCAATAGAGAAACTTGTGGTTTCGAGCGTATGCATCCCTATACGGTCCAACTGGACAGGCCTCGAACTTCTCACTTTGTTCGTTCTTTTAGCCCTAGAGTTTCTAGATTGTGGAACCTGCTGCCCGCGGAGGTCTTGCCTTCCCCCAAATCTTCAAGTATTTAAGTCCCGTGTCAACAAACTCCCTCTTACCTCGCTTAAGACACCCACGGTACGTTAGTATTTAGGCTTTTAGCCTTCGTGGTTTGTCCAAAGATATAAAAAAAATAAAGAAAATGACACCTCACATGTCATTTTTTGACACTTTGCTGTCAAAACTTTTTTGAAATTCCAATGATTAAGTTAAAACGGTTTATTTTCTGTCAAGTAGCCATAGAAAAATAAAACTAATATATTTTTGCTTTATAATAAAATATACTAAAGGTGCCATTTAAAATTTGGTAAAGTGGCAGTCATTTCCTGTCAAACCGAAAGTAAGAAAAAACAAGTGAAGACATTAACCAATCGAAAATTATGACAAATACTGACAAATCAAATTTCATTTTTCTATCTTTAAAGGTAAAAATGATATATAAAAACCACCTGTAAAAAACACCCGGTAAAATTAGATTTTATATTAAAATACAGAGTTAAAACAAAAAGCAAAATTAGTGTTTTAAATCACTGTAAGGCTTAAGCTGTAACTGTCAGAAAATAGAGCTGTATATTCTAATATTAATTTTAATTTACCAAGTTAAATAATATTGATTTATCTACTAGTTTAAGGGCCATTAAATATTTTAATTTAGTATTGATATTGTTTTGGAAATTTTAAATTTTGTCCTTTTGTTTAAGCATCTTACTGCTATTAACTTTTAAGAAAGTTGTTTTAAAAATCCTTATATTTCAGGTTGCATGAACTTCACCTATGACCCACAAGACTTTGCTGTCAATATGAATATGATAATGGATGGAAATTCAATATTTTCCAACTCATTTTCAGGTAACTTTTATAAAAATCTTATAAAGTAGAAAAAGTGGTATTAAACACATTACATGGGTTTTTACCTACATGAAAAAAAAAAATACATATATACGTACAATGTGCACAACGCAATTTATTAAATATAGTGTTTTGCGTAAACGATTAACTTTTATTAATTTTTTTAACCTTATTTATTTTCCGGACATACATAATTAAAAAATAGTTATTACAAAAAAGTAAAGACAGTGGTTGGTCATATTATTACAAATTAAGATACAAAGGGTGTTTTTCAAATTTCCGATACCTGTTTTATGAACTTATAAAACTTAATAAAAAAAAATAGATTTCTTAAAAATCTTTTATGGTAAACTTTTAAAATAGGAAAGTAATTAACGATTATTAAAAAAGGAACATTTTAATAACTTACTACGACTACATTTTGATGCCAGTTCTCTTCAGTTAATAATATTTTATAAATACCAACCACTTTTGTAGTAGTTATTTACCATTACCCAGTTAAATGTTGTACCCTAAATAATACAACAAGCTTTTTTAAGTATACCTAGTTTTAATAGTAAAAAAATAATGACATGTTTTTATACACACGACGTTTAAAAATAGTGGGGTTTAAGTAACATTTTAGATAATTTTCTTTTATTATATATAACTGCCTTATTTGGAAATTTTACCCTAAATTATTTTAGAAAAATAAGCTTTTCTGGATAAGTCTTATAGGCTGTTAAAATTTATGAATTACTTTTAATAAAACGGTTCACACACTTTGAAAAAGAGCTTTAAATTATATCCATAAAAAGTTTGGATTTCTCTTTTGAGCGAAAAAGTATTTTTTTCCTTCTTATTTATACACTTTTTATGTATCCCAAATCCGAACTGCTTTGGAATTTCTATATTTGTGGAATGAAATCCCCTCTTAACACTGAGTATTTTTATTTCCATTCGAAGAAGAACTATTCGCCTTATTAACGATCCTTTACAGAGAGGCTTCCTTCTCTTGCCTATCGTCGGGGACCTATCGCTTTTTATAAGTACTTCCACGGCTTCTGCTTCTAAAAATTGTCCAGTAAAATTTCCTTAATGGCAATAGATTGTAGCTGCTGCCCGCGGAGGTCTTTCTTTCCTCACAAATCTTTATATATATTTAAGTCCTGTGTTAACAAACTTTCTTTTACCTTGTTAAAGAAACCCACGGTACGTTAGTATTTGGGCTTTTGCCTGGATTGTCCAAAAATAAAAAAAATCTTTTTGTTAACCTAAATTTGTAAAGGCTTTTATTTCTACTATAAGTATTTTTTTATGACTTAATATAGCGGATTAAAAATGATAAATATGTATGAAATTACTTGATGGTGTTGTGTGGGCCTACAACATAGTTCCTATTTAAAAAAATGAATATTTTAAAGATTTAAGTATAGCCCCATAAATATTATGTGGCTTTTTTATTTTTTTTACTCAATTTTATTAAAATACCTGCTTCTTTAGCTGTGTCCAAGAAGCATTATTATTATTATCATATTACCCCGATTTTTCCTAAACAGGCAATCAAAACAGCCAATTTATTTTCCCTTTTGCCATGGTTCTTTTAGTCACTGTTTTATTTTATATATATGTATAACTTATAAGGAAAAACTCGTTTATTTGCTTTCTATCTTGGTTTTTATTTCTTCTTATTTCAAAATAAATAAAAGCAACTCATAAAATGTTGAATTATTTAAGCGTCAATCCTAAAAATAAACAAACATTTTTTCATGTTCATATGTCTTTTTTAGAATAAAAACTACTAAGTTACGTAGAAAACAATTAGTAATTGGATGTGATAAACAATTTGTACCGTTGGATGTGGTTTTAAAGCCACGTTAAAAGTCTGGCCACAACTACCCGCACCAAGGCCGAACCGAGCTCGGATGCACAAGGTGATGATTGAGGAAAGTGTGACGGAAATTTAAAATCACTTTTCATGGCCTTAAAAATATAAAAGCATTTTGTCAAGCTAAGTCTGTTGTTTTATGTATGTAATAGGTAATTTAGGGGTACTTAAAAAAATAATAATAAAAAATATCTTTAATAAGTAATATTTATTATCATAAAAAGAACTTAGTTTTTAAAAATTATGACATTTCAATGTTGGCCTTGACTGTGCCTAACATGGTCTGTTCTTAAGCTTCAATTTCCGAGCGCCAAATAGATTCGTTAGGATCATCGCGTACACTCGCAGCTACTGCCGCTATAATTTCTGCACTACGAGCTGAGTTTGGCCCAGTTGGTCAAGAATTATTTAATAATGCAAACTGAAGTTCAAATTTTTGTGATGGTACAGCAAATGGTTGGCTCAGCTGAGCGATTATGCGTGGACGTGGAAGTTTAAGCGCACGAACAAATTTTTCTACTTTTCTTTGTTTTTTTTTTATTCAAACTTTAAGTGTAGTAAAGGCAAAACTGTGTTACCCTATTTGTAAAGGTTTATTTTATGATCAGGTGTAATTTAAAGTGTGGTATAACAGACTCATATTACTGCAATTTTATTAAATACAAAACTTTTTGTACCACATCCACCTCCATTTCACCAGCAGGACGTACTGCTGCGGGTTTGTTGCGGTTATGTGTGGCCAAAACTTATACTGTGGGTTATCATCATAATATGCAATTTCTTATATATTTACAATTTTTTGGTACGGTAAAGGATTGACAATATACAGGATGCGCCAAAAAATTGTTTTCTTTTTAAACTAATTATAGCCTTTACCATAATGACCTAAGAAACCCATTTACGATACATTTTTTTACATACCGTATTTTAAAAATAATAGTTTTTATTTGGTAATCAGATTTTGGTGAAGGTCGCTTCTGCTTGGAATTCCATACTATAAAAACCATATTCATAAAATAAATGTAAAATATTTAGTTATCTTGGTTTAGCATATATTGTAGGTTTAGTACTTTAGCTAAAAAGTACAAATAAGTAATCTAAATTAAGTAAAGCTTTTTTTTTATCTTTGGACAAACCACGAAGGCTAAAAGCCTAAATTCTAACGTACCGTGAGTGTCTTAAGCGAGGTAAGAGGGAGTTAATTACTTAATTACTTGAAGATTTGGGGGGAAGGAAAGACCTCTGCGGGCAGCAGGTTCCACAACCTAGAAACTCTAGGGATAAAAGAACGAACAAAGTGGGAAGTTCGGGGCCTGTCCAGATGGACCGTATAGGGATGCATACGCGCGGAACCACGAGTTTCTCTGTTGGGAACCGTAAGTGGAGGAACTATACTGGACAATTCTTTAGAGCAGAAGCCATGGAAGCACCTATAAAAAGCGATAAATCCCCCACAGCCCGACGATGTGCAAGAGAGGGAAGCCTTTCTGTAAGTAAAGGATCATTAATGAGACGAACAGCACTTCTTTGAATAGAATCAAAAATGCTTAGGGTTGTGGGGACGCCATGCCCCAGATATGAGAACAATATTCCAAGGGAGGTCGGATTTGGGACACATATAAAGTGTATAAATTAGAAGGGGAAAAATACTTTTGGCTCGAAAGAGAAATCCAAGCTTTTTGAAGCTGCCGTGGCCATAGATATTGTTTATTTTGGGAATTGCAAACAGTTTTCTAGAATTGGTTGTTATACAGAGGCGAGCCAAATGTTGCATATTGCCCAAATTTTTAAACACCCTGTGGAATTATTTAACGTCACAAATTTTTTGCATAAAATGACTGCTACCTAAAAATAAAAGTTGTTTTTTTCACACATTTTCAAGCTTTCCTATTTTTTTTAATATAATTTTTTTTTAATTTTTAGTTTTTGCTTATTTATGCGATAGAAATATATTTAAAGAATATGTGTGCCAAATTTCAAAAAAATCGGGTAATTAGAACTTGAGATATCGTGACGACTGTATCGAAAAAAGAAAAGAAAAACGCGTTTAAAGTTTAAGGTTAAGTATCAGACAGCGTAACTGAAGAATACTAAAAATACCAGACGTTCTTTTAATCAGCCATCCCAGCATCGTATATGATGTAGTATACAAGTGTTATAGAAAGAAGAAAAGAGAGTTATTCATATGGGTAGCCCGCCCTCCAATTTCCTATTGTTAGAGTTGTCAACTTCAACCGGTCTAGTTGCCACGTCAGTAAAACGGCTGAAAAAAATTATTTGAATTTAAAAAATTTTGGAAGATATTTTGAAATCTCTAGCTATCTAATTATAAAAAAACTACCCTTTTAAAATTCTAAACTATAATACCCCCTTAAAATAAAAATATTTAAAGTCTAATTTACTTAAAAAACCTTGCCTTAAGATTCGAATTTCTAGGGTAAACACCTTAATTTGATCTACCAAGATACCTATTTTTTGAAAGGAATTGTAACAAATGGCAC
Organism: Listronotus bonariensis; assembly: GCA_014170235.1. Lineage (NCBI taxonomy): Eukaryota > Metazoa > Arthropoda > Insecta > Coleoptera > Curculionidae > Listronotus > Listronotus bonariensis. The sequence continues at coordinate 435,423 of JACEGR010000075.1, read as the reverse complement.
CAATAAACCTTTATTTCAAATGTTAAACGAGCAATTGAAAATAGAATTAATTAAGCAGACCGGGTTTGTAATAAAACAGAACAACCGGGATGTTGACGACAAACAAAACATCGAAAGGGAACCTCCCCTGGAGTCAACTCCAACAATAAATAATTAAATACTTGGAGTTCGGCTGCAAAAATACTTTAGTCCCCTTCAACGTTTTGAATGATTTTACTCTGGACAATAATATTTTGAATTGCTTTGAATTTAATTTGGTCTTGCTTCAGAATTAAATTATGATAACCGTTTATTTTATTACGACAAATACTATGATGTTTTGTTTAATTTTATTTAGGGAGCCAAGACACTAAATTGTCTTTTATAATTAACCAAATTAAATAAAATTTAAACGGTCATGGGCGTGGCTGCGAGTTTTAAATTATTTTTTCTAAAAACTGTGACATGGGACTTATATCAAATAAATACTTGAATGTATAGCTTTTTATTTTGGAAGTTGCGAAAATAAAAGTTATATTTTTGGTAAGCTCCTTTCAAGAAAATTTCTAAGTTTTAAATGCAAATCCTTTATCTGTATTTTGTTGTCACATATTTGATTAAACTGTATTATCTAACTTTAAATTTCATAATAATATCTGCCTTATTTTTATAATTAGGGCCGTCTGTAAGTCTTGCTTAACAACATTAAAAGGTAAAAAATATTACTGGCTAAAGTATTTTAAAAAATATAAAAGGTTTTGCTTTATCTAGGATTTGCCGATAAAATTTAAACACTTTTGCACCTGCGTTAAAAAAATTTGTTTGGGAAAATTGGTGTGTTTCTTACTGGTGGTTTCTCCCTATAACTTTCTTAACATTTAAGATAAAAAAATTAAATTTAGTATATCGTTATTTGACATAATCATAATGGATTGGTTGATCTATTCACGTGATTTCTATTATCTCTGGTTTATCCAGAAATGACTGCTATTTTCAACTTTTAAATGGCACCTCTGGTATACTTTATTTTACTTTATTAGAATATACCAGTATATTTTATCCTATTTCAATAGAACGGCGGTGGTAAACGGAGCGCAAGGCCTTCACTAAAGTTTTATTGTACAGGTAAATGGGGCGCAGGGATCTTGGGGTCAATTAAACCGTATAGGTAAACGGGGCGCAAATGTTTTCTTTAAAGTAAAGGTATCGAAATAAAATGTTGGTCTATTTTTAAAAATTTTATTAATTACGAAACATTTATTGCATCAAAAAATATTTACATTCTTTTATTTACTGTCTTTGGAAAATGTAAAATTTTTGTATTAAATCTTTTCCACTCACACTTTCAATTACTGATACCGACATTTTCTCACTATTAAAATCTTGAGCGGAAATCTTTTCGCACATCTATTCACTATTACAATGAGAACTGAACTGAATAAGTGGTATACAAATTATTGGTGTCAATTATAGGAATTCTTACCTGCTCTGACCCACACCCCCTCTCGGGAAGGGCTGGCGCCCCATTTACCTATGATATAAACGTAACCTTTCAGGCGTGCAGGTAAAAGAGATATTTTCGCGCCCCGTTTACCTCCGTCCCAATAGAATATAACATTCTGAATAAAGTGACACCCATATGTAATTTTTTGACATTTCTGCTGCCAAAGCATACATTTTAGTATTAAACGTGGTTCACCTTTTTACATTTATATTTTTGGTGGGATGGGTTATTTACAAAAAAAAAAGGTAGGCAAGATTACTTTTTAAAAAACTTTTAAAGTATCTAAGGGTACGGCCAGACTGAAATGCGGGCGAGTGATAGGCGACACCAATACTTAGCGGGCGGGCGAAAATTACTTTGCAGAAAATTACTTACCCGCTTAACGCTCGCCCACTTATTAGTCTGGCCCTCCTCGAAGCCTATCTACAAAAACTGTATTTTAATACCTTTATTTGTTTTTAAATTATTCAAAATGGGTCAAAATATGGATGTCCACTGTCCACCCTGTATCTCTAAAATGATGGCAGATTTGTCATCGGAACTATAAATGTCACTGAAACAACTTCTTTTGGTTTCTTTTTATGTGATTTCTAACTTCGTAGGGTAAACACGCACTGTGTGCGTGTACAAGTCTATACCCTGGGGTGATAGAAGATGTCCCTTCTTGTATGTCGGGCAAGTAAATCGAAGAATATTTTGTGATAAGATACATTTTATCGATTTTACCACCGCCTTAAAAAATACCTGACAGTGTAAACGATTGTATTTACAAGTACTTAAAATTCCCCAAAGTACAAAACGAGTCAGGTTGTTAAAACACAAATTTGTGATGGGGATCACTTTCTTTTCAGGTCTTGAATTAACAACAGTTAGCGTTGAAGCTATATTAGGATTTCCAGAAAGGGCTCCTGCTGTGTGAAACAAAATCCTGCTGATCCTTCAAGAACCGATTAAAAATTTTCAAAATTTTTTAAATAAACCTTTTCTTGGAATCACACGACGTCAACCTAAAAATGATTAGAAGTACAGATTTGTAAAAAAAAAGTTTTGACAGAGACCAGTTATGACTGGACTTTAGGGATGCGTTTACAAAATTTAAAAGTGTATTTCATGTGCCTTTTAGACACTTTATTATTAATATTTTTTTAGTCGAAGGATTTTGATACGTTTTAAAGTCGAACACAATCACAGTCTTCAATAAATTGGTACTGACAAATTGACTTTGTATCAGACCCAATAAGTGGGGTGGAGAAACCACCCCCAAAACAAATATGGAGATAAAGAGAATCTGTGGTTTCTCTATGTATCATTAATTAGTGGACACCCTGTATATGACATAAGTTATTAATTATTTCCTCTACTCAAATTTTAAATTTTCTTATATCTTTTAACCTTAGAAACTGTAATACAATTTGCTATTTAATTTGTTTTTGTTATATGCCGTATTAATTTATATAAAGACATGTTCATGACTTTCAAACCCCTTGAAGCGATTTGCAACATCAAAACTAATGATAGCGCTGTTGAGATATGAAACAACGGCTTATTACATATTTTCTTAAAAATTTCGCTTATTTTTACTGGCAAAATTATGACTTCAGAGAAGTATATTTTATAAAGACTCAAAGAAATGGAAATATTTACATTATCATTCTTTTTCAAAACTATTTTAATAACAAGCCCAAAAGCTATCTATCTAAAATTTAATAATTAAGCTTAACTTTTAGAATAAAGATTTTGTTTAGTATTCCGTGTTTTATTTTAAAATTGGTTACTTTATAATATTGTTTTTCTTATATAAACTTAAAATTTTTGTGTAAAAATTATTTGTGGTTATTTTCTTAGAAGTCTGACAATTTTAAAATTCTCATTTAAACGCAGGTGTAACATAGTATAATATAGCAAAATTGCTACTTTTAGGATATCCTAGCGTTTTTTTATTCTATCTTTTAAAATTTATTAGGGTCAGAGATATTCGTCTTCGGTATTTTTTTTATTAGGGCGTTTGTAATATTGTTTTTTATTCACATAGTGGCAGTTTATTTTATTATTCTTTTATTTTCGCCACTTTGTACCGCAATAAGCCTTTAATGGTTGACTTTTGACCCACTGTTTATACAGGGTTCTCCAAAAGATCTGTACAAATTGTTTATCGTTTGCGAGATACAGGGTGTCAAAGTTTCCATTTTATTTTAAATATTTTTAGATACTTAAAGGGCTTTTTGCAAAAACAACCAATGTTATTTTTATTATGGTGCCAATGTCAAGGATTTTTCCCTAATTTACAAAGAACTAATGCTAATTGAACCAGCAAATATATTTCTAAATACACAAAAACCAATATATATATTTACGAACATATTACAACACAATATATAGAGTTAGCCGTATTATTTTGATATCCTGAATGTATTAAAAATTTGACATTGGATGTTTTTAAAAGAAACCATTTAATTTTTTTAATAAAAAAAAATTACAAGGATCAGGTTTGGGGGATTTTTCAGATTAAAAAATCCAAATGTGCTAACGTTTTTGTTGTAAAATTTAAATGTACATGGAGTGCTTTTGTTAATATTTAAATTGTCAAAACTTTTTTCGATTTTTATGACTTTCTATTTTCCTTTACTTTTTACACAAAAAAAAACGTTAACGTAGTACATATTCCTACGAGCAGCCGTTTTAAAAGATATTTTAAATTAAACGTCTTAATTTATACAAAAATGTTCCATCACATTCTTTCACGCTTCATCTGAGCCACCCGGCAGTCTTTAAAAGGTCTGTACAAAATGTTACAAGGAATTTACATAAATACAATGATCTAATGCAATTTACCTTAGTCAAAAAATTGATTGATTTAGGCTTGATGGTTTTAAAGTACTTATTGTTCAAAAATGGCCCGATACTTCGGTTTTTGAGTAGAAGCAAATGCTTTATACAGTGAATAAAGTATGTCAACATTAGTAGATTTTTGAACAGACCCACCTCAAAAAGTCCTGCTGGCACCCCCCACCCCCCTCAAAGTTGGCTAAGTGATTGATATAGTTTTTTCTAATATCTTCTAAACGGTAAATGATAAAAAACTGATTTTAGTGTCTTTAGATAGAGGCACAAAATTCTGCAAAATAGTAACACTAAAAATTGTATTTTTGTTGATTTAGTAAAATTCTACAACAAAAAAATGTTGGAGGGGAGCATCCACACGGCACTTTTTACGATATATCTTCCAAACCATCCACCAAATAAAAAAATATAAGGATACAAAAAATAAAGACCAAAGTTTTCCCAATCGAATGGTGTATAACATTATACTATTATCTTTAAAAAAAAGCTACCAGTGGCGTACAAAAGTAGCACTACACCAGTATAGTACCCAAAAATAGAAATTTTTAATGTTATACTTTTAATTTATTTTTAATATTTTTTACTTTAGTTTTAATAATTTATAATTATTTCTAATTCTGCATACTAGTAATAATAAATAATCATATTACACGGAAAAAAATTACCAGTACAAAAATCAAAATCAAGACGTGTGGGTTGAGTTTGGTACTGGTAAAAATATAAGACATATTTCGTGTATCGAAACTGCTAAAAAAATCTAGCCCTTTTTTTTTATTTACTAACCGGTTGCGATACCACGTCCTTCTTTTATGGAAAAGGAAAAAAAGTGTTGGGAAGCTTGGGAATCTTTTCCGGAAGTTACAGCTACTTTCATTGATTATTGCAGCATTCAAAAAACCTTCATCTCGGCAATTAAGTGTGATCTCAAAATTCGTTGTAACCATTTACGATAAACATTCTGATAGTAGCAACATTGATATTTGTCGAACGCAACTTTTTGCCCAAAAAACCGAACGGTTGAGAATTTACCCCCAACAATGAATGCTTTAGCACTTCACATTAATCAATGCATTTATCAAGCAGGATTTGTTTGGGGTAATCTCTGCCAACCAGTGGTTGAACTTCCATGTCCATCTGATTTTAGAGAATACTAAATGGACACCACTGTGGACCACTTTAAAAAATGAAAAAATATCATCTGATACACTATTAAAGTGTAAATGTAAGATTTGTGGCACAAATTGTAAATGTTTTTTAAATTTTTTAAAATGTACCAGGTTATGTTTGTGTGCGGAATGTTGTAATTAGGTATTTTCGGTTGTGTAATAATGTGTTTGTTTTTTATTAATGTTATATACAGTGTGTCCCAGGATAGATGTTACAAGAGGACAAATGAAACAAAAATTTTTGAATTTTAAAACGAAATTTTGGGCAGACCGGTCGCATGGTCCAAAAGTAATAAATACAAAACTTTACTTCAATTGGTATTAAACAAGGCGAGTTAAAAAATGGACAAAAATATTTTTTTACTTAACGTGTTTAACTTTAAATTTTGACATAAAATTTAGTTCTCTACAACATTTACCTATACAATTTTGTCCTATTTTTAAAAATAAAGGTACTTTATTCTTGGTCATTTTTCATATTGTTAGTTATAACTTGCCCAGTATATTTCCAATTGAAATCAAATTTTGTATTTATTAGTTTTGGACCATGCGACCAGTTTCCCAAAAGGACGATTAAAAATTCCAAAATTTTTGGTGAATTTGTCCTCTTGTAACACCTATCCTGGGACACACTGTATAAGCCATATTTGTTGTTATCTTTATAATAAAAAGTTATTATAATACTGTTGTTATTTATTTAAAAATATAATAAATCAAATTATAAAACAAAAGAAATAAGTAAATAAAATGTAAAGTATAATTATTAATTAATAAATCTAAAGTGAAAAATAATCTTTTAAAATTAATAGAATAACATTAAATATTTCGATTTCTAGGTACTTTACTGGTGTAGTACTAATTTGGTACGCCACTGGTAGCTTTATTTTAAAAGATAATAGTCTAAATAATAACTTTGTGGTTTGTCGTTTATGTTGTTTATTTTTTTTTGTTAATGGTTTGAATGATATATGGTAAAAAGTGCCGTATGGGTACTCTCCATCGACTTTTTTTGTTGTAGAGTCTTACCAAAAAAACAAAAATATTATTTTTAATATTACTATTATGCGCAATAAGGTAATATTACCAATTAATATAACTAAAGTGAGAAATATTCTGAAAAAAAAGTATAACATTAAAAATTTCTATTTTTAACTACCTACTATACTGGTGTAGTGCTACTTTTGTACGCCACTGGTAGCTTTAATTTAATAGAAAATAGTATATTGTTATACACCATTCGATAGGGAAAACTTTGGCCTTAATTTCTTGTGTCTTATATTTTTTTGTTTGGTAGACGGTTTGGAAGATATATCGTAAAAATGCCTTGTGGATGCTCCCCTCCAACTTTTTTTATATTGGAGATTCTTACGTAATAAACAAAAATACAATTTTAATTATTACTATTTTGCAGAATTTTGTGCTCTATCTAACGACACTAAAATCAGTTTTTTATCATTTACCGTTTAGAAGATATTAGAAAAAAACTATATCAATCCCTTAACCAACTTTGAGGGGGTGGGGGGTGCCAGCAGGACTCTTTGAGGTGGGTCTGTTCAAAAATCTACTAATGTTGATATACTTTATTCACTGTATAAAGCATTTGCTTCTACTCAAAAACCGAAGTATCGGACCCTTAAGTCACTAAGCTCTATAAAAGGTAAAAATTAGTCTAAATTTACATTAAATTTAAAATATGTTTGTATTGGTAAGGTGGATTCATTTATTCGATGGTCTTTTTGTTGGTGAGACGCCAAACGTCAATCTAGAAAGTAATATACAGTGTAGTTCATTAATGTGAAAACATTGAAAACTTTTATTTGTAAATCAGAAATTTTATTGACAATAAACGCTGTTGTTAAAAGTCTCCAAAATGAATTACCAGCTGTTAATTTTATTCAAAGTCGAAGGATGGAATATACAGAATAGGTTAAAAAATAAAATGCTTAAAAGTAAACTACATTACTTTAAAAATACAAAAAACAGGTAATAGTGAAAGGTATTCAGAGTCAAAAGTTATGCCTAAGCATCAGCTGAACTTCCATTTAAATCTTAGTAAAATCAAAAGTTTTAAAAATATACAGCGTGTCGCACCATATGGAAAACTTCTTGTATTATTAATTTTACGAAAAATGTTATTCTTTATAAAAGTTCTGCATTGATCTAAAACCTAAAGTTAAATTACCAGTTTTTTGCAGTAGTATACGCGGTATGTAAAAAGACTCATAATATCAAAAATTTTTATTTAGAAAATACACTACTCAAAAAATTATCGCATATGCTCGATTTCTTTAATACAAAAATGTTTTCATTTAAATGGCCATATCTCTTTAATAATTAAGTTATTAAGACAATTAAAAAAAGAGAATGTTAAGAAAACGTGAAGCTATAACTTTATATTAACCGTTGATTTTTTACTGTTAGCAATACATCCTACGGGGTGTAAAAAAAATTGATAAAATGAATAATTCTTTTAATCGCCCTCTATATCGTGCTGTTAAAAGGGAGAAATCTCATTTGTTAATAATTTATACCCTTACCCTTTTTTGATATTTTATAATCACAAATTTGACTTACTCCCTTTCAACAGCAATCATACAGGGCGATTCAAAATTAATCGAGCATATGCGATAATTCTTTGGAGTAGTGTATATTGTAGGATAAAAAATTATATTCAAATATGCAAAACACATTTATTGTCAAGAAAATCCTATTTTCGCAAAAACGAGCGTTTCAGTGAATTTTCGCAGTTTTGTCAGTTCTTAAGCTTTCTTTACATATTACATTTTAAAATAAGTATACACTAATGAACAAACTGAAATTTTACCGCTATTATTTAAAAGAAATTAAAATACTTAAAATTAACAAGATTGCATAATTAAAAATTGTTTTTAATTCAAATCATCTCTCCTCAATTCAATATTATGGTAATAGAGGTACTTTCTTCTTCAATTCATATTTTTTAACATACTTTCTATACCACTGCAAAAATAATGTCTGATAATAACATTTTTAATCGATGGTAATTGTTTAGATACACGCCTCAATCTAGTTTTTTTTTATTTTAAGTTTTAGACCAGGCACAACTTTTTATATGAAATAACTGTTTTTGTGAAATTAATATTAAAAAAGTATTAAATACAAATTTTTAGTATTTTGATTATATTTTTTTAAACCAAACACACTTACATACTATTGACGAAATAAAATATCAGAAAATTTATAAAACTTAATACAGGATAATATAATGTTTGTAGCCATGCTTTTTAATTAAGGCAAATGTACCATTATGCAACAAAAGTATGTATCTTATTTAACGTATAAAAATATGTTATTAATATTTTTAAACAATATTTATTTGCATAAAAAAAAAAATTCAAACATATGCTCACTACAGTGGCGAAAGAGTATTTTAACTGTTAAATAAAAATTATAAACATTGTGGCTACAATTCCAGGAATTAAGAACTTTTTTACTAAAATTTTTTGCCGTTTTATAAACTTTTAATATTTGTTTTGACGTCTGTTTCGTGGAATTTATGAAGCGAGTATCCATCGAGTACACACGTAAACAGTACGTATAATTTGCCGCTTCATAAATTCAGCCAAGCCAGCGTCCAAACTGATGACCAAAAATTTAGCATTGTTCTGGGTGTCTATAGTGAAACTATAATTGTCTTTGGTTTTGGCAAAAAGCTGGATGACTATTTTTTCTCAGTTTTTTATCAATATCAATTGTATTTTTTTTGCAGAAAAAGTCTCAAATTATTTTTTAGATGTCATTTCGGATCGTTTAAGCTGACCATAATTTTATAAAACTTGTAACTATTTTTTCCAGAAAATTAACTTCTCGACTGGACTATAAACACTAAGAAAAAAGTCAAACTGTTAAAAAAAATTAACATTTTATGTAGTAAACTAAAATTAAGTATTTTATCCCTATAATACCGACAAAAAAACAGCAACACTTTTTACCTACGTAGATTAAAATAATTAAAGTAGGCTAAATAGAACAAGTTTAAGCATACACCTAATAAAAGAACACATAAAAAATAAATAGTTAATTTCAACTGAAGCTTTAGAGCAAACAACCTGTTATTTTTATTAAAAGAATAATTATACTAAGTGCCCTTTAATAATTTTAAAATAATATTTATATTACCTTCTTATTTAATTTAAAATTTATTTTCTAATTAAGTTTTGTTCGTTTTTATATTTAAAAACCATAACTTTAATTAAACTTATTACTTTTTAAAGACATTTTGTGGCTTAATTTTTTTAACCCAAATATTTTGTTCAATTAAAAACATTTTTATTTTATCGTTTTGTTTTAAAAAGATGGTTGGCCTTAAACTGTATTTAAGAAATACTAATAGGCGTAAATAAAAAGATGGTCTTGCCATATTATTGTAACTTATTTTTTGCTACCATTAATGTTGTAGTCGTTATAAAAGATCTTAAAACCAATGCAAACTAAAAATTAAATTTATTTAGTTAGAACAAAATATATCTTTCTTATTTGAAATTTTAAATAGGACTTTTAATATTTTATAGCGAGCCTGTGTAACACCAAAAATAAGATAAGACGATCTATTCAGCTTTCCACTATTTTTTGGTACTGATTAACACAATTTTGCATGTTCTTTTGCGTTTAATTTTTCTTGGCAACATTATAAAATTTCAACCCAAAATAAAGTCTTTCTTAGTTCTTAAGGTCTACAGTTAAAAATGTTTAGTGACCTTTTGGTTAACCCTTAGTTGTCGCGTGCCTTTTTATTACGTAAGTAGGCGCGCGGGGGTAAACATACCCCCCCGTAAACATCCAATAATCACTTTTTCTTTGTATTCTTTTAAATCTACCTAATTAAATTTTAAGTTGGGATCATTTTCTTTCAATGTATAATTGAATTAAATGACAAAAGTAGCCCAAGAGAAAAATACTTTTATAAAACATTTAAATGTAAATTTTAATTAAAGTAATGAAAGGCAAAAATAACCAAAACTCTTCTCGAGAAATAATAGTTAAAAAAATATTGTTAATACCAAATAAAGTGAAAGATAATTTAAATATGGTAACTAGAAAACAATTGCATAAAAAACAAAAACACTTTCACCATAAATGTTGCCTATTTTTAAAGGAAACACCCTATTTATTTATTTCATTTTTGAATTCTATGGACAAATCTACGTGTTGTTTTTTTATAGGGGTACTTTAAGCCGTTCTTTAACTGTTTTTAAACTATTCACGACCAAAAAGTCACAGTTTCGGTGATCACCTGATATTTCAAAGTCATTATAATTTTTTACATATCATTAGATTTTATATTAGTTTTTATAATGAATTTTTCCTAGATAAAAAAAAACTAAAGATAGTAATGCTATATTCCAACAGCCAAAGAAAATGCAAGTGAAGCAAAAAGAAGATTATGAAAAGCTAAAATAAAATATATTAATAAGTAAAAAATTTAATGACTTTGAGAGTATCAGGTACCACCTGCATAACCTGCTTTTTATAATGATATACTAATATAATTATTTAAATATCTTTTACGGTTTTGTAGTTATTGAGCCCTAAACAGTGACATTTTCGGCTTATATTTATTTAATTAAAAGCCGAAAATGTCACTGTTTAAGATCAATAACTACAAAACCATAAAAGGTAGGCATATAATACTTTAATTAAAAAACACTTAGAACTGACCATATTATTCAAAAATGTTTTAATAAAGTGTTCCATTTAAAAAACGCAACAATATGGAAGTGAGTTTTTGTTTTTTCCTGTAAATTGTTTTCTAGTTAATATATGCAAATTCTTCGAGCTAAAATACAGTGATTGGCTACCTTAGATTCTTTAAAAATACGGTAAAAGTAATTAGGACAAGCCAAAACTTTTTGCGCAAACTTAGACATGTTAGTATGTGCTTTTGGGAAAAAAATTACATCCACGGTTTTTTCAAATTACATCTGTTTAGCTGTCATACCGACGATACTATATAGTTTTATTTAAAGGTATGTCGTAACTTAGGCGATTAAAGATAATAAATTTGTTTTTTAATCACACTTCCTGTACATTTTGCGGCTAAGTCCAATTTGAAACATAATTTTTTCTGTGTTATTGTTGCTCTAAACTCAATTGGTATCAATGCGTCTAATATGTTTGACAAACCATTTAAAAACCATTATCGTGTAACAAAGGAGTTGACTCTACTACTACAATTTTGTATATTTTCTTTTATAAAATAATATCCTGGTTCATTTTTTTCTATAAAGCACATTCGACTTTACAATATTCACATTTACAAAATAAAACGTTTGTTATATTGTAGGTTATGTTAACCATACGCTTATTCAAGATCCGTTTTCAGCATAATTATCCACATTTACAAAATTTTAAATTCAGGAGTCCACCTAAAAATGTAAAACTAAACAAGTAGATTTCGATATTTTTTAGTTGAGGCTGAAGAACAGATTATGAAATAGACCATCAGTCTTCTGATCTCGTACAGCAGGTACAAATTTCTGAAGGTACCTTATGCAGTCGAGTATTAAAATATAGGTAATTCCAATTTCATACAATCTAATCTCAAGGGCTATGATTTCTCTATTTACAAACGTGATAATGTAAACCGCAAACATTAAAGGAATACTAATACACAAATATCATTATCTCGTCTGCATTAAGCAAAACCTTACTCCATTCAGGTTTAGTCATAGTTATTTTAATTTAAATATATTTTTTACCTCCTTACCTTAATGAAAGTAAGGTTGGCTTGAACTGCTTTATTTTATCACTTCGGTAAATTACGTCATCTTTATTAAACTGGCAAAATCGTTGGCTTTTAATTACTATAATAAAGTTAATTTAAGGTATCGCTAGAAAAGAAGAGCGCACTAAAATATTTTTGCTTGCTGTACATTGTAAAATATTTTATTTTTAAAAAATATAATAAGCTTTTATGACGCCGCCGCTTTCTTGTATTCTAAGTACTTTTAATTTAAAAACTTCTTGATAAATTTTATCCTTTTGTTAAATTGCACATTGTTATATTATAGTTTCCACAAGAAAAAGGCAAACAACTTTTAAAATAATAAACAAGAAATAAAAGACTGGTGAAGAATAACATTATTTTTAAATTTATTTAATAATGGATCTGCTATTTAGACTGTAAATTAAAATGAGACGTTGAGGACAAGAGGGACCTTAGCGCAAACAAAGCACAAATATTATTTAACTAAGTCAAAATGAGAAAAAATGTCTTATAGTAAATAAATATTTTAACAATAGCTTTCCTAAATAGTTTTTATGTTATTAAAAATACATGCTAAAACACTTTTTTTCTATGTGTGGAATAGCCCGGTCTGGTTTCCCAATGTCTCACATGTAATGGGAAAATGCAATAAAGTAAGGCTGATCTAACGCGTGTGACTCGAAACTGCACAATGCGTACTTTTGTAACTTAACTAAATTTAATTATACAGCGCAAAATAACGTACGAAACGACGTGGTGTAAGTCGCGTCTACTAGAACACGCTTCGCTTTTGTGGTAGTAGCACGCTTTCTCGCGTCGCGCGCGCCTTATCTTTAAATAAAAATGGTTTAATAGTTTTTATTGTCAAACCTATCAGAGTCTAAGCTTTTTGTAGTAACTCTCTTGTGTAATTAGTAAAATTAGCAGCACTTGTCTTATAGTGGTAATTTAAAAGTGTCAACTTTAATATTTATTATGTTATTTGGATTTATTTTTACAACATATTAAACAATATATCCTCTTCAGTAGCAGCAAAATTAGAATAAAAACCTAAATTTAATAATATCAATTATCTTGTTTGAGTATTAGACCTTTTTAAAGGCGGTGGGACGCGACACACACATCTCAATATGCGGATTATCCACGCGGACCTTGCAGCATAAATGAGTCGCTGGTCCCTTGTCGCGTCACCTCGAACGCGCTATTTGCATCTCAATTAGCCCAAAAATGTAGTAACATTTTTGATAACCTTAATCACAGCCTTAGGCCTCCGCACACAACTTGAAGATACGGGTACTTATTAACAAGCTGTAACTGTAACTTACCAAACAAATACATACACATTAAGGAGCTCCTAGTGTGTACGTAGTTATTTGCGGTCCGCTGCGACTTGTACGCGTATTGGGCGCAGCAGGCTCGCGTTAAGGTGCATCAAGATTTGAACCACGGCCTGCAACCCTACCACGTCACCAACAACGTCGGATTGAACGCCGCGCCGCGCCGTCGCGAATCTGGTAAGTGCTGCATCTCGAGGTTAGCCCTGATCCCAAAATATGAAACGCATAAATGGTTACGACATCGCGTCGTTAAGGTTGAATTGAATGATTTTATTACATTCATATTAAAATAAAATTCTAGTAGACCTTGAAACAAAGCATTAATTCAAAATGTAGAAAAACGCGTCGCACTGTTAAAAAGAAGTACATTTACACATTATTTGTGTGTTTATCAAGTGTTATAAAAACTTAGTAATAATTATATTTTACGTTTTTTCTCATTACATTTTATATTATAAAAAAACCCAAAAAATAAAAATTGCTACTAATAAATGAATGACCACCTAAGTTAAAAACACGAATAAAAGCTTTTTTACGAGTGAACTTAAGTACTTGATTCAATCAAAGCCAACAATCCTTTGTAAGCACAAATGTTTAAATTACTCAAGTGGGTATTCTTCTCATTTTTACCAATTGATTACATTTTTAAAAAGTTGTTTTAAGAGCTAATTAAAACTGTTTATTTTTAGAAGCTTATTAAGAATCGTGTGTATAAAATAAAATGTAGGCCTGTATTTAACAGCTGTCACCCAAAAATAGGTTATTGTAGGTTACTATACCTAAGTTTTTTTAATTAAAAATACGCGCAGACTAAAAATACCAATGTGTATGACAAAACATCTATAATATACTATATACTAGGTGCCCACAAAACTACCAGCAAGCCTGTCGTTTTCCTAAGAAATATTTTACGATTTTAAGTTTGTGGTGGGATGTGTAATTGGATAAGATGCATATCTATCATGTTAAGCATTTAGTTGTTGATGGCAAAGTTGAGAGCACGATTAAACCGATATCTTTTTGTTACCTTTGCCATTTAAAATGAAAAACCCTGTATATTTTTTTCTAAAAATAGATTCTACAGAGAATTCTAAGTAAATACATATGTCTTACGCATGCCTATATTAATTAATTGTTGACAAAATAACATTCGAGGTTGTCATGTTAACAGCCCTTTTTCACAATTTGTTAACAAAACAAAACAAATGTTAGTAAAAATGACCAAGGAAATTAAAACTTAATAAATTAACTTTATTTTTCATCACCCTAAAAATACAACTTTCGGTTTTACGAAAGGTACCTGACTTTGAGAAGTAAAGGACAATAATTTTAATACAAAGCACCACCCTTAATCTTAAATTTTTATTTACAACTTATTTTCTAATCTATTTTTTGTAAATTACGTTTTATTTCTAAAGCTAAGAGATTTCAGGATCTTAAGAGTAAAATGCTAAAAAATATGTATTCTAAGGTTAAACCAAGAGATAAAAAAATAACAATAAACAGATACATACAAAAAAATAAAACAAACAAAAATAACAAACCTAAAAACAAAAAAATTAGATTTTAGGTTCCATTGAAATTATTAAAGTTCTTGTGTAGCATATTCGGTAAAACCGAAAAATGTATGTTTTACAGTGAAGAGAAAATAAAGTTTATTAAATAGGTTTAAAAATCTCATTAAGCAACACTGCCATACATTTCACCAAATTTTTAAAATTATATCACACTTCAAAATGAACAAATTATTTGGAAGTATGCTCACTTCTAAATAAACTAAAAAGCTTGCTAAAAATTTTGTCGGCAGTGTATATGTACTGAGTGGTAAGTGTGCAACCAATGGTAATTTTGTTTTTAGTAATTTGAATAAACATTTTTTCACAAAAGTGGTTGCATGATAAAGGACCCCATTTTAAAAAATGGAGCAAAATGTAAAAAAAGATGAATACAATAAAATGTTTTGATTATAGCTTCCTAATTAATTTACTATTGCCTTTTTAAGTTTAAAATTACCGGTTTTGCACTTTCATAAAAATTTAAAATAAAAAATTGTAGTGTGTTATTAAAGAAATTCTTACATGCACAGACACACACATGCACACACATTAATATTATATTTGCATTATTTTAATGAAGTACTTGGTAACATTATTTTAACTTACACTATTAGTTCTATCATTTACAATGAGATCCTTTTTACACCTTGTATATAAAATATTAAAATTTATTTAATAAGCTAGAAAGCTACTGTAGATTTTTATGTACAAAAGTGGGTGTTTTACCCAAAAAAGAAACCTTTTAAATGTAAAAAAAAAAGAATAACAGATCATTTTTTGTTTCAGCTAAAAACCCACCACCACTCTGCATTCCAGTGCCTATTCCGTATATTCCAATCCAAGTCGAAACCTGTGCAAAATTATTTGATATACACACTCCGGGACAAAACTTGCATATGTGTTTCGATTTCGAAACTAGAATCGAGAGGGCCACGGTTCTTGTCCTGCATTTTGATTGTATGAGAATGGGAAATGACGGAGTAGCTTTCGTGAAACCAGGCGATACCGGAGTTCGTCCACCCACTTTAGCATCAACGACCCCGTCTCAGATTGATTCCGATATTTACGATCAAGTAACGGAAATTAAGAAAAACCACCCAGAATAAAAATGTAAATAAACAACTTATTATTTGGTCAGTTGTGGCAGTATATTTACCCCCTTAGTTCTTATGCCGGCTGTATACGTGTCAAGTAGCTTAATCAGTGGGTTTACATGTATGCGTGTACCTAAATTTAGTTATTTAAATTAGCAACTTGCTTAAGCCACTTCACACGTGTAAAGTCCGCTTTATGGAAAAGCAGTATTTAGCATTTTTTTAATTTGGTTTGTTGCAGATCTCGACTTCTAGTCAACATGTCCTTATTAGTTTAAGGCGCGGTCGAGTCTAGTTTTAATCTTACAGAGCCCTTAAGTTAAATGTTTGATAGCTTTTTAAACCATCTTTTGATGCATAGAGGAAAGTGACCAAATATAGAACACCATTTTGCTTTTTACGCATAATTTGCATAAAATTATACATTTATTTATTTATTTATTTAAGCAATATACGGGCTACCCCATTATAAAATTTCTTACAGATACGTAAAATATTAAAAAGATAAGAATAAAACATAAAATAAAATTACTTTATACATATATCACAAAATCATAGTTATAGAATCTATAAATTAACACTTACATTAATCACTTAATAGTGATCTGAAGCATTGCTTTCGAAAGAGATTAAGTGAGCTTCCAAAAGGATATATACTGGGATGAGCATTCAGATAGGCTAGGGAGCGTGAGATTGGAGCATGAAAACCATAGTTAGTCCGATGAAATTGAACTCTAAATAGCTGATTACTTCTAAGCGATCGAGTAGGGATTTTAAAACAAATTTACCCAAGAAGAACCGGACAATCAATGTTTTCATTGATTAATTTGTGAATAAAACACAAATCACTAACCTCCCTTCTAACCTCCAAAGGTGGCAGGTTAGATTAGATTAGATTAGATTAGATTAGGAGGTGGATTGCATATCCTCTAACACTGCAACCTGCTCAGGTTTATTGTGTGTCCTCCGTCCATAGGTTAGAGCACGCTATCCAAGCCGGTCTGTTTAATCAGACTCCACAAGCTTGAAGCTGGCCCCTTGGTATATCTTGCCGCTTTAGGTTTTTCTTCACCCAGCCTTGCAAACCGCAGACGACAAAGGGCTTCGCAGTAGCACCATACGTGTTCTGCGGTTTCTTCCTCCTCCTGGCAGAACCTACATAGGTTTCCTTCTGCCAGGCCCATAGTTTCCAGGTGTTTATTCAGTCTGCAATGACCTGTCAGTTGACCCACTATTATTCTTACTGCCTTCCGGTTATAATTCAGAAGGTCTTTTGTAAATTCTGGCGAGTAAGCCTTGATGAACTCTTTCGCCTGACGCTGTCCTGGTGTTCTCCTCCAGGTGGCAGGTTAAGATGAGAGGAGACTTCCTCGACCCTATCCAGCATATTCAGTTTAAATGCACAATACTTCACAAATTTTTTTTGAACATTCTCTAACTGGGTTTTATAGATATTATAAAGGGGACCACATCAAAGATGCATATTCAATGTGAGATCTCACAAGAGAACAGTACAGTAATCGCAGTGAATTCACTGACAAAAACTTTTGTAGTAATTATTAACAATTTTTATATTTGTCCTTTGTTTTGTAAAAGTTTCAGCAAATACGTTATAGGATAACGACAAATAATTAATTTGTATTAATTGTTTTTAAAAAAACTGAAAAATGATAAGGGTACCTAAATATGGAATACGTACCCCAATTATGGAATACTATAATCAGTAGACTGGGTCAAAAAATTGACTTTTTTTAAAAATATATCTAAAATATTTTTAGGGGACAAAAAGTATCGTAAAGATTTAAGCCCTTAATAATAATAACCAGAGGTTCCTCTTCTTTAATTTAGTAGAGTATTATTTTTTTAAACCTTTAAAAGTTATAACAAAACGACAAAACAAAACGTTCCCTAAACTGATTTGGTTTGAAATTAATACAGTTCTTTAAAGTAATTAGATCCTAATTTAGTTCTAACTAGATGGGAATTATTTGGTATGGTGGCGTTTCACTAGGTACCACAGATAATAATATTAGGAAAAAACTTTCGTACGAACTTTTTCTGTAAATTTATATTGTTTTATCCCATAAACGACTTAAAATATAACTTTTTATGGTATGATATTTTCTTTGTATCTAGCTTCGTTTTTAAGAAAAAATGAAGCCACTCTTATTTATTCTAAAAACTATTCATAAACTACATTATTATAAGAAAAACAAAAAATAAAAATAACCCATTTTATCTTTACAGTAAATGAGAAAAATGGTCACCCTATTAATACACAATGGTTAATGTCCTATATCTATAAAATTTTATGTCAAAAATGACGTTAGCAGACCAATACATATTTATCATTTTTTTGCAACCAAAGCTTTACAAGAAGATAAATAAAATTATTTAGTAAAAAATTAGTGTAAATACTTGTTAACTAAAAATTAGGACCTCAATTAGTCCACAAACCTAACTATTGAATCTTACAGTATAAACTAGGCTATTTGTTTAAAAAGTTGAGTTTTAGAAAAATCAACCAAAAGTCACTTTCCACAGGAGTTAGGTGAGATTCTTAATAAATTAAACAAAATATGCTTTGTAAAATTTATATTTAAATAAGTTTGTTTTGTTATAAGTTAGTTAGTAATGTTTAGCTGTGACAACTATTGTTATATAACTAAAAATTTATAATTTTGTCAAGAGTGGTAAGTCGGACAAAGCAAATAAAATATCACAAAAATTTAAAGGTTAAAACACATGTTCTTTGCTTTGTTTGTCTTTACACAATTTGTCATATTTATTTATATCTGATTGCATTGACAGAAATAACAAAGAACAGGCATTAAGTACCGCTCGTAAGGTTAATCCAATACAGTTGAATGAATAAATTGCTAATAACTTCAACGACTAACACCTGTCTTATTAATTTTTAATAAAAAGTTTTAATTTTTAAAATAATTTGCATGCAGAGGTTGTGCCAGGGCCGAGTACTTTATAACCACAGAATATAAAGTTAATACCTTTACCAACTACAAAATGGTAGTACTTTAAAAATTACCTAAATACCTGATTTGCCCATATTTTTAAAACTAATAAAGTTATAGTTAGATTTACTTGATGTGGTATTTTCTTAAAGGTCCATTTAATGGTAATATAACAGGGTGCGTCATTAAAAAAAAATCCTGTATATTATCACCAATATTACCTTTAAAAAGATATTTAAAAGACCTTTAAAAATACCACATTAAGTAGTTCTAACTTAATAAAAATCGAGTGTTTTTGAAAATATGACTTTTCAAATTCGGTATTCAGGTAATTTTCGCAGTACCGCCATTTTGTAGTAGATAAAGCTATTAACTTTATATTCAATAGTTATAAATTACTCGTAGGAACTTTAAAACGATGTAACCCCCTTCTCCACGTAATTATTTTTGCAAAATAGCGCTCAACTCTCAGTTTGACATTTATATCTGTCATTTTTTGCCTAAAATTTGGTTTATGTTGTCTTACTAAGTCCCCAACTTTTCATGAAAAAATAGTATATAATTCAAAAGTTAGGAGGGGTCCCGATTTTAGACAAGCACTGTATATTTCGCTTAATTTATAATTAGCAATGTTTTACTTGTATACTTGATTTCTTTATTAACCACCTATTTAAACACATAAATAAGGTACCGCAAATTAAAAAAATTTGGCAGCAATGCCAATATTACTGTTTAATTCTACTTGGCCTTAAACCGCATTCGTAAACGCAGCTAAAACGGTTTTAACCGATGCAAACATAACTGTAAATATCTGTATGTTCGAGATTTTCCGGTTTAAAAACTATTTAGGAGTTCCAGTACTTTTAACTAAACCAGTATATATTTTTTACTAACCCAGTATGTCTTTTATAAATAAATTTTATTTAGATTTAACTTAGTCCTGTAGTAGAAACATAAATTATTTATTATTATAATTTTAAAGTACCTACTATTTAACTTAAGCCACTTTTAAAAGCTTTTCTGTGTTTTCTATATTATTAGAAATGGTAAAAAGCCCTTTTTCTGAGACCTAAAGCTTTGGTATATAAATTACCTACCAAAAATTTAAAACCAATTATTTACTGCAATATAGAATTTTAGAGCTCTTGTTAATATTTAAAATTTAATTTATTTTTTAGTAAGTTGTTTTATATTATTTTATTTAAATAAATAATATTTTTAATAATAGCTTTGCAGTTTGATTTTTAATCTTTTTTTTGTCTTGGTCAGTGTCAGTTTATTATATACAGGCTGTTACAAATGTAAGGGCACCATTGGGATCTCTGAGACGATGAGAGGTACAGCGTTGATTACATTGGGGCAACTTTGTCCCCAAAATTGCCCCAATTTGACCATCCCTTTATCTTTTATCATCTCAGAGATCCTACCTGTGCCCTTGAATTCGTAACAGCCTGTATACTTATTGGAGTAGTGTTTATTTTTTTACGACGCTTCCTAAAAGCTTGCTTCTAATGAAAAAATATTGAAAAATATACGGATCGCTGAAAGGCACGGAAAAAACCTATCCCAGATTCCTGATGCTAAAATATGACGATCTAACCCAATTTGCCTTAGTCAAAAGTTGATGATTTTGAAAATACAGGATGTCACAAATTTATTCTGGTTTTGGTTTTTTATAAATAATTTTGTTAATAATAGGTCTACTGTCACAATATTTGGCTAAAAGAGGCCTTAGAAGGTAAAAATAAGAATTTGCTATCAATTTATTCGGTAACTTAGAGGGCGCCACATGCAGTGTCACAAATTAAAAACGTAATAACTTTTTTGAGTCTCTTTGCATGTAACTTTTATTTAAATATATTTTCTTTACCAAATTTTACATTAAAAAGGTATACTTGCTAAATGTTGCTTTAGACAGCCGTTTTAAAAAAAAAAATTTCTAATGGCGAAGTCTTAACTACATATACAGGGTGTAGTTTAATTGATGGCTTTAAATACGGGGTAGAATTACTTAGCCTATTTTATACTTTTAAGATACAGAGTGTTAAAATTTAAAAATATATATATATATTTTTTAAATATCCTAAGTATTCTTTATCCAATTTTGTTTTTATTTTGCAATATTTTTACTAGCATTAAGGGAGTACCTTATCACTAAATTAATTACATTTAATAAGTCCAGTGGCGTCTTAAGAGGCAACTAAAAGAATATTTCCAAAAAAGAAACCGTACCCCACTGACTGTGTAAATCTGTGTAAAATTTTTGTACTTTCTTGAGATTCAGTAAATAAAAATATTGCTTTTATGTCTCCAATTTTTTTTTCATATCTTGTTTAGTTAAAGAGAAAGAAAATTAAATTTTCCCAATTGCATATTTTTAGACCATAAAGGAAGCATTGCAGGATCTATTTGTTTTAAAAATTGGGTTTTATAATTTTTAATTAGCAATTATGTAGCAAAAATATGAAATACTTATTTAAATAAGGTTTATATCCAGTTTAACAGTTTTTACTAAAATAAGTGTTCTTAAAATTTTATGTTTTTTTGAAAAACACCCTGTATCCAAAAAGTTAAGACGTTAAGGACATATGATCGTATAAACTTTTCTTCCTAAAATAAATTACACCCTGTATTCAATGTGTTCAAACTTTATACAGGAAATAACTTCGCCCCTGTGCAAGATAAAAATATAATCTTATAATAATAAATGTTTATTTGAATATTTTTTTTTATTGACAGTGTCAGTTAATATACAACGTGTCTTAAAACAGAATTTTATTTTTAAATTTTTTAAATTGAATATCCTGTATATTTTAGCAAATTTTGACTCCATAAAATTCTACATCAAAAATGTATACCACACTATACGTCAAAAATTGCTTGTTTTAAGGATATCAACAGTATGCTGATATATTTATAAACAATAATTAAAGTGAAAAAAAATTTTTAGTTTAATTTTTTTAATAATTCCGTCACTGTCAGAGTGACTAATAATATAATAATATGTCAATAATTATCTTCCATTTTAAGAAATACTATAAGGTAAGCCACCTATTTAGTTTATTTAGGGTACATATCTATTTATTACCTAACCTAAAAACCAGCCACAATTAACGTATTTCTGTTTTTAGTGCAATTTAGGTAATATGTATAAAATAAACTTGGTTGTTGACAGAACTATTAGTACTTTTTACAACGAAAGGTAATTAATTACATTTTATTATAATATTTGTCATTCTAACAATGACTCAATGATTTTAAAATAATTAAAACTAAAACATTATTTACTTTCTTTATTTTTAATCGGTAATAATTGACGTTTAGTGTGTTTAACATTTTTTGATGTAGAATTTAATACAGACTTAAAATTTATTGAAATATACAGGGTATTCAGTTTAAAAAAACTCATTTCACAATGAAAATTATGTTTTTAAGACACCTTGTATATTTACTGGTAGTGTAAGTAAAAGCAGTGTATTCAAATAAACATTTTTTATTTAAGGTTTATTTATGTATCTTGTACAAGGGCGAAGTTACAGGGTGTTTCAGAATTAAATGCTATCTTTTAGAGTATAAATCCTTACGTGATTTTAAAAAGAAAAGTTTAAATAAACCTATATCTTAAATGGCATTGAAATACAGAGTGGTACCAAAGCTTATTTTTTAAAACTTTGCCACCCTGTATCTTAAAAAATTTTAGAACGTAGGTTTATTAAGACTTTCTTCTTAAAATCACCTAAGGATTCACACTGTATAAAATTAGCAAAAGAAAAACACGCTGTATAGCTTAGACCTAGCCGTACAGGAGGTTTTTTTAATCCAGATATCTCAAAAACGGTTGCCTAAATAAACTTTAACCAGGTTTACCTTTATTATGTAAAATATGTAAAAGAATATTTTTTTCAAAAGTAACATACAGAGTGGATCACAAAACGTTATTTCGTTTTTAATTTGTTTAAGATATAGCAGGTGGCGCCCCTAGAGTTAACAATTAGATTAAAAGCAGATCTTATTTATCACCTTCCATAACTCCTTCCAGCCGAATGCTATGACAATACACCTTTTATTACTAAAATTATTTATAAAAAACTAAAACCAGCATAAATCTTTAAGACCCTGTATCTTCGAAATCGTCTATTTGTGGACCTAGGTAAGTTGGGTTAGATCGTTACATTTTAGCCTTAGAAATCTGTGGATTCTTTTTTCTGCAAATTTTAAAGTCATCCTGTATATTTTTTTAATTAAAAATAACACGTGCCTCTAGATATAGATATGTTCATTAATTATACCCAGAAGTTAATTTAGATCATTCAGGAACACGAATTGTTTTACAATAAAAAACAATCAATTGTTTTTTCATCAAAAGAAGCTTTTTCGCGGGCGTCGCCAAAAATTTAATTTTTACGACCACACTAATGATTATACCCAAAGTTAACTTCGATTGTCTAGAGGCACGTGTTGTTTTGAATTGAAAAAAAATCCAGAATTTTTTTATGAAAAGAAATCTTTTAAGGGGGCGTCGGAAAAAACTTAACGACCATCCTAATACTTATACAGGGCGTTACAATTTGAGGTGCCCCCTTGATCGATGAGCCGCGGTGATTTGACGGATGTTTGGCGAATTTTTGCAAGTCTGAACGCGGCCTTACGAAACGGTAAGATATACAGGCTTAGTAAAATAGGCAAAAAAATCGATTTTTATGCAAGATTATATGTTTGTCTACCGCGAGATTTTATATTTAAGATTGGAAAATTGCTCGCCTGTAGGTATTTCAAAATTTAGGGTATTTATGACAGTGGTTTTTTATTTACTAATTTTTAAAATCACTCTAGAACGTATATCCTTAAAAATCAGCATTTTGTTTTAGAACATTTTTACAGGGTGTTAATTAAGTATGGGTATTAAAATTTAAATGATTCTTTGAATAATTTCAGTACAAGTTTATAAGTATAAAAATGGGTTCGCATGAAGATAATTCTACCAAACCTTGATTAGGTTTATTAGGCCTAGGCATCTCGAGCAGCACTCGAACAAATTTTGTACCAAAAGTACGCCACAATTTTTGTCGATTTTTTCATTTTTTTTAATTAGGCATAAAAAAATTAGTTTTTTTCCTTTTGACTTTTAAAACATCCTGTATATAAATAATATGGTTCTTTGGGTGTGCATTATTAAAAACGTTTTTATTTGTAATTTATTATAAATTTTTATTTAAACTATATTATTAGTAGTTAGTTTTAATTTTCTAATAAATCTAAAAATAGACAGGGTAAGTTTAAAAGACTTAAACTGCTTAAAAGTAAAGTAGCCGTGCCTATTTTAAACAATATTAAAAAACGTTAAAAGAAGTAGTGATTTAACATCAAAAGTTATGCCAAATACTAAGTCAAGGCCCCTTATTTTATATTTTGAAACCATTAATAAGGCATTTGACATTTCCAGTAGTTTTAAAATTGTGGAGATATTGATTGTGACATTATTTTTATTCCATTAAAATAAATGACAAATTTTTTTTTCTATAGATATGTTACCAGGGCCGGCCTATCCATAAGGCAGAGTAGGCAACTACTTAGGGGCCCTGCATTTGTTAGGGGCCCCGCGCAACCAGAAAAAAATTTGATATGTTTTATAAAGTCTAAATTTAATTTAAATATTTGTATCGTTTAAAAAAAATAAAGAAGGAAGATACCTTTTTGCTTTTTTATTTTATCAAAAAAGGGGCCTGAAAATCTCATTGCCTAGGAGCCTCTACAAAGCTAATCCGGCCCTGTATGTAACTTCGATAAAATGTTTTAAAAGTGTTTGTTGTGTATATTTTGTGCATTTTTAGGCCCCTTATATTTATAAAATAGAATAATATATGTCTACGCTTAATAAACCAAAATTTTAAAATTTTTTATTCTTTTGTTATGTACTATTAGAATGTTACTGGTAAAAGACAGTTACGCTTCAGTAATTTCCAGTTACCAATTATTATAGTTTAATTTAGTTGGGTTTCTACTTAAAATTAGATTATATGCAGTATTGGAACTAATTCTAATCGTGCTGCTTTGTAAAACGGTTACGGATAACTTTGAATACTAACCTAATCCTCCCGATCTTTAGTTTGTATATGAGAATAGGTTACACCACTTTACTGAAAAATTATAAAGGAGACACGAAAAACTAACACCAGTTATTATAGTTTTATACAGCATGTCTTTGGAAGTTATTACCAAATGAAAAACTTTTTATTTAATATCTTTACAAAAAAAGGCACCTTTTTATAAAAAGTCCCGCTTAATGAGAAAAACACACAAAAATATTTGTATGTTGGATGTACTGGGTGGCCTAAAAACTTGTTTCCAAATTGCAATACAGTGTATTTTCTAACTACAGTACGAAACTTTAAAGGTTGATTTCTTTTGTCATTTTATAAAGAAAAGTCTCTTTATACATATGTCCGCAGTTGCGTCGTTTTTGGAATTTTATTTTTTTATCAAGTCAGCATTTTATAAATATATTATTTAGGATGACAGATATGAAAAGAAGTTAAATTTTTAGTTTCTTCATAGAAAAAGAAATATATAAAAGCTAAATATAAAGCCAATGGGGTACATTTATCTTTTATTAATATTGGCACTAAGCCATCACTGGACGCAATAAAGTCAATCTAGTTTAAGCTTTATATGCGCTTTATTACATCAAATAAACTGACCAAGTTTTAACCAAATCGGTTTAAGGGTATTTAAGATAATTATAAGATACCGACTTTTTTAAAAACCTGTATCTCAGAAACGAAGCAACTCCAGACCTATGTTTATAGAAATCCTTAAAGTTTTGTACCTTTTTTAAGCTACTCTGTACATCCAACATACAGTTATTTGTGTGAAAATGTATTTTCTTATCAAGCTAGACTTTTTATGTAAAGGCACTTTGTTTCGTAAAGTTAAAAATTAAAAAGTTTTCCATTTTGTAAGAACTTCCGAAGACGCTGTATGTAAACAAAGTAAGAAAGATGTACCATCTGGCGGCCATTAGTAGTTCTACGCTTACGTAGTTGTTTTACCGTATGAAAGGATTAATTTGGAATCTAATTCTCTAGTTAATGTCATAATTTTGCAGTTGCGTCGTTGTTCTTGCGTAGAGGCGATATGTTTTTTTTTTATCTTTGGACAAACCACGAAGGCCAAAGCTCCAAATACCAACGTCTCCGTGGGTGTCTTAGCTGATGCGAGGGAGCGACACTGGAGCAAATACTTGAAGATTCGGGAAGGAAAGACCTCCGCGGCAGCAGGTTCCACAATCCAGAAACTCTAGGGATAAAAGAACGAACAAAGTAAAATTCGGGGCCTGTCCAGTTAGACCGATAGGGATTGGCCACGTTGAACCACGAGTCTCTCTTACAACCGTAAGTGGAGGAACTATACTGACAATTCTTCAGAGCAAAAGCCATGCAAGTATCATAAAAAGCGATAACCCCACATATTCGACGATGGACAAGAGAGGGAAGCCTTGCTGGGTGCGAAGGATCATTAATGAGACGACATCTCTTCTTTGAATAGAACTCAAGAATGCTTAGGCTGTGGGGAATGCGCCATGCCCTGTGATTTGAACAATATTCCGCGGAGGTCGGATTTGGGACACATATGCAAAGTGTATAAACACATATAAGTGTATAAATTAGAAGGGGAGAAATAAATGTACTTAATTCTACTATCATAATTTGTAAACCGAAGTTCAATCGCTGTCAATTTATTGTTTCTTTCTCCAAGTGTGAAAAATTGTCCAGTTAACCTGGTATACACTGTGTATACCAAACCAAAGGTATGTAGTAAATATTAATAACTAATTCGTTCTGTAGCTCAAAATTTAAGTAAAGAGTTTTGGTTCTTGAATCCGCAAATAGATACGTTTATCTCTTTCAAACACTCATTATAACGTCAGTTTTTCATTGGTATATCCTTAAGAGCATTAAATTGGTTGACCTTATTTTTATAAATTGGGTAATTTGCGTTTTTTTTTTTTCTCACCCCTTCGGGGTCATCCCACCCAGGTCCGAACGACCGCCCCCTAGGTGGTGCACTGCAGCCTGAAGGCTTATTGTACCTTGACCCCTACTCCTTCTCATTCACACACCATTCATTCCATAACTTGGATGGTTGTTTCTCCGTCCGCATCCCCGAGCAGAACACCGTGTGCCGTTGCCCAAAACACCGCCGTTGCCGGACACCCATCCAAATTATGGGCGCGCATTTCACTGCTTAACTCCGGAGATCGACGCTTGCCGATACAACCGAAGCAGCCACAAGCGCGCCTTTTGCGTTAAAACAATCGTTACTAAATTCTTATAAAATTTAGTTTAACAATCTTCTAGTTAGATATGATCGAACAGATGGCGCTAAACTTATTAACAATATTTATAACTAAATAATAATTTATAATTTCTATTAAACTAATTAATAAAATATACGCAAATATAAAATTCTCATTTGCTTCAGAAACAAATTTAGATATACAGGTGTATCTAAAAGCTGCAGAATATAATAATTTATAATTTCTCAATAAACTAATTAATAAAATATACGCAAATATAAAATTCTCATTTGCTTTCAGAAACGAAATTTAGATATACAGGGTGTATCTAAAAGTTGCAGGAAAAATACTACTATATATATATCTTCCTAAAATATGATAATCTACCCAACTTACCTCAGTCCAAAAGTTGTTGATTTCGAAAATACAGAGTGTCAAAAATTTATTTTAGTTTTAGTTTTTTATATTTAATTTTTTAGAATTTTAGTATATTCTTACAAAATTCGTTTAGAAAGGGTGTGCTCCTAATTTTATTGAGAACTCTAGAGTATATCACCCGCGGTATCTTGCACATATTAAAAAGAAAAATTGTTTAAGCCTCTTTGCATTAAATGTATGTATTCAAATTTCTATTTCTTAACATCTTTTATCTGAAATAGGTATAAATGATAATAGTTGATTTGAGCAGCCGTTTTTAAGATCCAGATTTAAAAAAAAGTTTCCATACGACCATGTCCCATTTGCCTTAACTATAAGGTACAGAAAGGTAAAGTTTTAAAAAAATATGCTTTTTTATCATTCTGCATCTTAAAAGATAAGATATTTAGGACATAACTTTATTTAAACTGTATCATATAAGAACGCAGTATCCACGGTACCTAGTATTTTAAGCTATCCATATAAACTTACACTATTTTTCTGCTAAACGTCTTTACTCTTTTTCGAAGTGCTAAAAGTTTTATTTTTTAAATATTAGTTACTTATAGTAATTCGGGATACACAAAATTATCTACTTTATTAAAAGCTTTTATTTTAGCAATAAAAAGACCCTTAAAGAAAAAATAAACCGAGAACAGTTTATTACTTTAAAAACTCATAAATTATACTTGAGTTCAACTAAAGCTTTGCCTTTAATTATATTATAACTCTCAACAAGAAGAGTTAACTGCTGGAAAATTTAAAAAATGATGGCATTAATTAAAAATTCCAACTTAATAAACAAAATTTTTCACATAAAAAAAATGATGTTCGTGTTTCTAAAATATTAGTGTCATGACATGTGCAACAAATATCTGGTTTTTAAACGGTTTTACTTAGCTTGACCTGTTTATTTATTTATTTCTTATTTCGGTCAAATGTGGTAATTGAAATTTGACCCCCTTCCTGACGAACGATACATCTGAAATTTGGTACACAATCTTACTCTTAATGACAATACAGTATAATAGATTCTTTACAAACCCAAGATAACCGCTGATACAAAATGGCGAATTGTACAGTGACCTCCAGAAATGTTAAACAATACGAAAAACTTTTTTATTTTTTAAAAAATTCATTCCTGATAAAAATCTTTGCATACACGAAAACTGACAAAACACTAATTTAAATTTAAATATGCCGTAGCATATGCGAGGTAGTTTTTTTAAAATCTTTTTTGACATCCCACGAAGACATATGCCTAAATACCAGTGTACCGTGTGTGTCGGGGTATTAGATGTTTAACCCATCGTTCCTCCTCTTCCGTCAACGTTGTCCAAGCACTGAAACATGCAGTTATGCATTTCACAGCACCTTTTAGACAACGCGGTAGTGCCACCACGGTCGTTATTTTTAAATAACTACTACCTAAATATGTCTCCTCCGCTGGGAATCGAACCGGGGACCTTGCACGGTTGCAAATAAAGTAATATGACACAGGAAAAAACTACTTTTAATTTTAAATTTAAAAAAATATTATTGGAAAAACTTGTTTAGAATTAAAAGTTATGTCATATTTTAAAAGCAGAGCCTCCTAATAAAAAAAAAAATAAAAATTTTATAATTTTATATTAAAATTCAAATTAAAACTGTAAAGACGTTTTTTATAAGGCAAAAATTATGTAGAACTTTAATCTTATGAGGCTCTTAAATTTTAGTTTTATTGGCCCAAAAAAAAATTACTTTTGTTTTTGAAGTAAACTGGTTCAATCAAGTTTTCATTTATTTTTTTATTAGGAGGCTTAGCTTTAAAATGTACCATAACTTTAAATTTTAAACAAGTTTTTCAAATAATAATTTTCTACAAGTTCAAAAAAAAAAGGTAGTTTTCTCTTGTGTCATATTTGTGAATTTGCATCTACCTCGTATACGCTATAAATCAATATTACAAATATATGCTAATTATCAAAAATAAATAAGTTTTTCATATGCTTTATCATTTCTGGCGGTCACTGTATAATACTTTACTACAACGAAAGAATATAACTCACAATGAAAAAAATAAAATTCAAGATGTCCGCCCCCACAAAATAACTGATTACATATTTTTTTCCACAATTACTTCAATATGATTATTAAAAGAAAGGGCTTGGTTGGTAGAATAGAGCTCACTAAAAAAATCCAAGATGGCTACCGCTACAAAATTGCGAATTGCATATTTTCACAACTACTTTAATATAAAATCGTTGGTTTCGTTCTGGTTATATATAGTAAGACATGCCGAAAGCCTGATACATTTATAATGATGACAAAAAAGGTTCTTTAAAAAATATTACTTAATTTGTTTGTCTGAGGGTGTGTTTAACCATTTAAAAACTGCCCGCTTATCGCCCATTTCCGATTAAATGTAGGGCGCTGGTAATAATCTAATTTGGCAACTTTTATGGTGGTACTGGCGAAAACTTAAGTTATTAGAGAATCGCGAAAAGAGTCATCAAATACTCATCCCTCTACTTATGAGCGGCCAAGTCTTACAAAGCAAAGACACCTTTCAATCTTGTGGGCGTCACATTTGAAAGTAACCTTAACTGGTATAAACACATTGTAATATAGCCACGGCAGCTTCAAAAGCTTGGATTTCTCTTTCGAGCTAAAAAGTATTTTTCCGCTTCTAATTTATACACTTTATATGTTTCCCAAATCCGGACCTCCCTTGGAATATTGTTCTCATATCTGGGGCATGGCGTCCCCAACAACCCTGAGCATTCTTGATTCTATTCAAAGAAGAGCTGTTCGTCTCATTAATGATCCTTCACTTTACAGAAAGGCTTCCCTCTTGCCCATCGTCGGGCTGTGGGCGATTTATCGTTTTTTTTATAGGTACTTCCATGGTTATGCTCTGAAGAATTGACCAGTATAGTTCCTCCACTCACGGTTCCCAACAGAGAACTCGTGGTTCCGCGCATATGCATCCCTATACGGTCCAATCCGACAGGCCCTGAACTTCTCACTTTGTTCGTTCTTTATCCCTAGAGTTTCTAGATTGTGGAACCTGCTGCCCGCGGAGGTCTTCTTCCTTCCCCCCCAAATCTTCAAGTATTTAAGTCCCTTGTGTCAACAAACTCCCTCTTACCTCGCTTAAGACACCCACGGTACGTTAGTATTTAGGCTTTTAGCCTCGTGGTTTGTCCAAAGATAAAAAAAAAAAAAAAAATATTAGAATGGTGTCTAAAAACAATTCATTATAAACAAGAAATAAAATGCAGGTCAGGAGATCTAGAGTGTATCAACGCAAGACTTGCTCAAGTGTATCAGCTAAAATGCAGATGCTAGAAGTATTCTTTGGTGGTTGAAATTATATTACACCATTTATTGCAATATAGGTATAAGAAGCATTGAGTAATAACATATTCCTGTTTTGAGTTAAATCAATAAAATAAAACCCTGATATATATGTAGTTTTGCCATATAGAATTATAATATTTTAGTTTTGAGTATTCAAAACTCATTAAAATGGAATATAAAAAATCTCTTTTAGAGTAAACTTACAACGTACCTTTTTCTCCCGAATTCACAGTAGTTTTATTGATCCAACTCTTATTAAATCCGATAGTTTTCTTTCAGAAAAAAAACAAGTTTTATCTAGAAAAGAACTATCGGTCTCTAGTATAACTGGTAAATAAATTTTATCTAAAACAGTTATATGTTTTTTTCCAATGCAAAATCGCAAGTAATGGTGCAATATTTTTAACTACCAAAAATACTTCTGGTATCTGCATTAAGCTGATATAGTCGTGCAAGCATTGCGTTGACACACTTGAGCTCTCCTGATCTGCATTTTATTAATTATTCATGATGAATTATTTTTTAACATCATTCTTATACCTTCTAATAACGCAGGTTTCGCCAGTATAACCATAAACATTGCCAAATGCCATTATTACCAACGCGCTATATTTAATTAAAAATTGGTCATAGGCGGGCAGTTTTTAAATGGCTACAGAAACCTTTTGACATACAAATTAAGTAATTTTTTTTAACATTTTTTGAACATCATTATAAATATATTATGCTTTACGAATTATGTAAAACATGTATTCTTAGATTTTTTAGCTCACCTGATAAAAATCAATGAAATTAAGATATTTAGCAAATGAGCCAATGAGTAACCTGAAGATAAAAACTTAAGGCCTTCAGATTTTTGCACGAGTTTTTGTATATCCAGAGGTACATTTTGAAAAGAAATAAAAATGTTTTTTCTTTCCACTCTAACGGGCATCTTAAAATGGTAAGAGATACGAAGTCGGTTAAATAGGAACAAAGTTAAGGGTTTATCTGCCTAATAATATGCTGTTTAAAAAGTTTTAAAATATTAAATATTTCCGGAGATATCCGAAAAAAAACAGAAAACTAGGAATTTATTTTATTTTTTTAAATACGGTCCTGATATTTTAAAAGCGAATAATTAAAGCCATTTTTATTTCAAATTTACATTATGAATTACCCGTTATACAGAACTTTATTTCTAAGAATTCAACAAAAATAGAAAGTTAACTTAGTTTACACTTAAAAATGGACTAAAAAATAAAGACAATAGAAGTTTAAAATTCTTTTAGTAATATAAAAGTTCTACATTTTAAACTAATACATTAGTTAAATAAAAACATAATAACTCTAAAATATACAAATAATAAATAATTAGGTAATTTACTTATTAATAACAATTTTTATACTAAACTTGTTTTAGTTTTTTATTCTAGTCAAATCTAACAAAAACTTTTAATAATTTTTATTAAAAATTTATTTAATATATTAGTAAAGCCTTGAAAACAAATAATTGAGTTGGTGGTACATAATTTGTTTCTCTTAACATTGACGGTATGATCATAATTCTGCAAAAGCTTTCTAAGTTGCTTTGCATTTGCACAGATTAAGGATCTTACCCATCATACAGTAAATGTTAAGAAAAACAAATTATCTACCACCAACCCAATTATTTGATTTCAAGGCTTTACCGATTCCTATTATATATAAATTACAAATAAAACTTATCAAATATGTTTTGCTTGTTATTAAATATACCTGACTACAGAAAGACAAGAACAAGTTCAGTACAAGAATTGTTGTTGTATAAGTAAATTATTTCATTATTTATTATTTGTGCATTTTTAGGTTATTATATTTAGGTCTGTATAATGGCTAAACCATAATATGAATTCGAAATAAAATTTGCGTTGAAATTTCGTTTCTTAAATAACGGGACCGTATTTTAAAAATGTGGGTTATTGATGCTAGGGAGGTTTGTTACGTTCTGCTTATTTTTGTCAAATTTCTAAAAATACAGGCCCGTATTAAGAATAAACCGCATACATCATTAAATTTGTATTAAACTCGGCTTTTAAATTTTAATACTAAAATATCAGGACCGTATTTAAAAAGAAATAAAGTTATTGATGGTCCTACGAAAACGAAACGTCGAATTTTAAACAAAATACCACCATTGCATAGAGCAGAAAAAGTGGCAATGCAAAAATGCAATCTATTTTTAAATCCAATTTCAAATAGGATCACGAAGAAACAAAACAATTTTTTAAAGTTTTTCCGGATATATCTAAAAATACTCGGAATTAAAAAAGCTTTTTAAACAGCATATTATTAGCACACAAAACCTTAATTTAGTTCTTATTTACCCGACTTTGTGTGTCTTACCATTTCCAAGATGCCCATACTGCCCTTCCTTATCTTGGACACGTTGTATTGTAGTTAAGTCACATATACCAGTTATGGTACTTGTAGAAATACCCGTGCCTATGAAAATATTTAACAGAAAAAAATATACTTTACTCTAAGTAAATATCCCAAAAATGTAAAATACTTTAACCCTAAACAGCAACTTGGGGTTTCTAATGCCATATTCCCGAGCGGCACGATTATCTTTTAATTGTTCTCTCTGCCTGACACTTTGGGATTTTTTGGCCTAACCATGTTTTTTTATAAACAACATAATTTAAAGCACAACACATAAACACAAAGTAACTTCTAATGTATGTATACCCCGGTACATCTTAAGTGGATTTGCCTTTGCGTTTCCCCTCCGAACGAGTTGGGTTCATAAATTTATTTTCCTTAATATCCCGTAGGAACGCATTACGTATCTCTTTAAAGAAAAGCTGGTCTTCAATTAAGCTCTATAATAAAAATAACGATGTTTTCCAAGGCGTAAATTCTTGGAATATTAGACATACCTTCAGAAAGAAACGTTGTCATTTTGAAATACTACTTGACGTCACTTGGGCAAATGTACCATATGGAACTATCTATTGGGACCATGAGACCGGTGGACCATCAACAACTAACTTTGCATTAAAAACCAACTTAACTTATTGAACTAATTAAATTTAGTACGGGCATATCCCTAGGGATAGCCCGTACGGGGCTTAACTCAAACTTTAACTCTTTACTTGACTTTACTAACTCTTTCTTATCTAATAAACAATCAATCAATCAATCCCCGTCTTAAAATTTTGTTCTCTTTTAAATATTAAATTTTTCAGTATTTGTTTTGCATTTCTAGGCTAACTCGCTTGTTTAATGTTTTTGTTTTATTATTATAAGAGTAACCTAGAAAATTGTTTGATTTCTACTTTTTAAACCTTGACACTTCACGTATTGTTTTATGTACCAAATTTCCCAATGTTAAGTAACCCAATTATATTTAAATTTCCCAAAAATGTATATTTTTAAAATTCCCAAAATGTATACTTTTTTATACTAGGTGTTCACATATGCCCCTTCCCTGAAAGCGTTGGACCCACAACGCTATTAGAAATGAGCCAAATTTACTTTAACCCCTTTAAAAAAAATTAGCAATATTACCAAAATCGATAGTTCCATATAGCTTACAAATATTTAAAAATCTAACAATATTTTACCTATTATGTAAATAACCGTAAATAACCTTAACTTTTCGAAGTTTTTAAAAATATGAAAAAAAGTTTTATCTAAAATTTTTTTCAATAAATGTAAACAAAAAAATGAACAAATAGCCTTTAATCCAAAAAATAATTAATTGACTTGACTTTTTTTCTAAGAAATAAAAGATTTGTCATTGATCAAAAGAAAAAAGTTAAATTTTTTCCATTGTTAACTGAATAATTTCTAAATTTGGGATTTTCTCCAAGTAGTTTTATTTAAATATAGTTGTAACGGTTAAGATTATTTTTCAGAGAAAAGTGGCCTAAATTTCATACCTCCCATATTAAACACTTTAAATACATAGTATTATTACTCATTAACTTTATTACATAATATGTGCTAAACAAAACATCTAATTTGGTAAATAAAAAATGTTTATTTGAAACTAGCAAGCTCTGCATTATTAGAAATGCACTTGACCTTTTCAGCATATTGTATATCATCAAAGCAATGACCCTTTCATAAATTACTATTAAATATACGGTGGGTTAAAAAAGAGTTATTATCAAATTTTACTTTTAGGCTACTTTTCTCTGCATATTAAATCATTATTTTTATCAATATTATACTATTCTAATAGTAAACAACAAAAAAATACCATTAATTAAAAAACATTACAGATTTACCTAAACACTTTACAAATACCATAATGTTCTAGATTGTCCATCTTTTGTTGAATTGTACTGTGTCCACCTTGCCTCCCTGTCCATGTCCTTGATGGTGCGTTCCATTGGCCATTTGTCCCGTACTTCTTCTCCACATACCATTGTCTGCCTTTCATTCCCATTTTCTTCTTCCACATCAGGTTACTGCAACTTCATGCCAATTTCCCCATATCCTGAGCTTTCTCAGGGCCGCTTAGACTAGTCTTGTACCCCACCATTCAAGACCATACTTCAGAGCTCTTCCCCATACTAGAGCTGCGGCTTCCAGTGCTAATGCAGCCTCATGCTGCTTCTGAACTCCGTCTTCACGACGTACCATACAACTTCGACACAAATAAATATATTTCCATATTCTTCTTTATCACCTCTGGCTAACACCATTTAGCCATATTTGAAAACTGAAGATATACCTTATCTTCCTTTTCTTGTAGCTACGCTGCTACCTCCTTGCAGCTACGCTACGCAACATATTTTTTCCCCATCTTCGTCCTTTCACACACATTTCTTCTCCGGGGAACGGGACGCCTTTACCATATATATGGTATTTTCTTCCACAAATAAACTGAGGGGTAGGAAGGGCGTACCATAAGCGACTTTTCCTATCGCTTCACAAAGGGCACTGGAACTGGGGCGGGCACAGCTTACCATAACCGACGTTTCACAAAGGTCACTGGGAACGGGGGCGCCTCCACCATATGTGACGTTGTAAAATTTTGAAATACTACTTACAGGGTCACTTTACGTCACTTGGGCAAATGTACCATATGGAACTATCTATTGGGACAATGAGACCGGTGGACCATCAACACTAACTTTGCATTAAAAACCAACTTAACTTATTGAACTAATTAAATTTAGTACGGGCATATCCCCTAGGGATAGCCCGTACGGGGCTTAACTCAAACTTTAACTCTTACTTGACTTCACTAACTACTTTCTTATCTAATAAACAATCCATCAATCCCCTGTCTTAAAATTTTGTTCTCTTTAAATATTAAATTTTTCAGTATTTGTTTTGCATTTCTAGGCTAACTCATGCTTGTTTAATGTTTTTGTTTTATTATTATAAGAGTAACCTAGAAAATTGTTTGATTTCATACTTTTTAAACCTTGACACTTCACTGTATTGTTTTATGTACCAAATTTCCCAATGTTAAGGAAACGTATAATTTTTTTAGATTTCTTGATATAATCCGACTTAAAAGATAAATAAAAGGGTATAATGGTCACAAAAGTTTTATATCTTTTTTTTTACCTTTGTAAAGAATAAATGTAGCTCAATGGAAAGAAAGGTTAATGTCCTATTTTTGCCGAAAGGGAAGTTATTAATGCAAAATACAAGGTGCATTTTTAAAATTTACAATATTCATTTTTTCTAAAACAAGGAAATATTAAAAATTAAAAATACTCTTTCTTATATTACCTGCGAGGAATATAAATGACCTATTTTTTATCCCCAGGCACTTAAAAATCTTAAATTGCAAAACCCCTTATTTGGCACCTCTCTGGAAAGCTTATGAAATATGCTATTTGTTGGTCATAGAAAAGTTGGGGTAAATCAAATTCAACCATTTAAAAAAATAATCGTTTTTATTATTCATAGAGAATACCAGAAATATCCAATTATAATATTATAAAAGTAGAGTTAACTCGCCCCTGAAAAGGTTCTGGTAGTTCTGGTTACTTATGTTGCATAAGCACCACCCAACAACGATGACCAGCTCTAAGTTTTTTTTTTGACAAAATTCAGAAACTAAACTTGCTTCTGTGCCGTCACCTTACAGTTGTTTCCTTTCTCTGATAGACACTCCCTTTACCACATTCAGATGGTTTTTCTTTCTTAAACCCTTTATATTTTAAAGCAAATATGTTATTGGCAAGTGGAAACACTTAACGGGGGCACATTCGGATTCAACAACCTTGGAGTAAAAGTTGTCCTTACCTGTGACGTCACGGGGCAGAATTTTACCCGTGTTAGGGAATGAAAGATAAAAAAATAAACATACTATTGCTCCAGAATGACTTCGATATGCAGAGCTGACAATAACCGTCGGCACCTTTGAAGTAGCGGGTACAGAATTTCGTGACCTCAACGCCTCGTATTGACACTTGACCAGTTTTCTAGCGCTAATACACTAAAAAAATGTCGATGGCGTAGTAAAGCATCTTACACTATAAAAAATATCTTATGGTAAAAATTGATTGAAACAAAAATAATGTTGGGAACTTTTATGATTATGATATTCAAAATTGATACATATAATACACGGCTTTCGTCTTAAAAGATGGTTCATGCCACAACTTTTTATCTTTTAAGATACGGACAAATTTGAAACTTTGGTATGTCAATATTTGACGTAAAGGTACATTAATGGATTTATTTATTTATTTTTCAATGCTTTAACCGAAAATATCGGCAACTTCTCACATTTTAAATGGCACAATTGGTATATTTTATCTATTTCGATATATATACCCTGAATAAAATGACACATGATACTCACTTTTGACACTTTTGTTCTTGATCTTTTAAATTTTAATTTAGCGCTATACAGATCAAACAGCCACACATCCCCACATTAGGCGTTAACACTGCACCGTGTTTACCCCCACCCATTTTTCCCGAGACAAATGGTACTGACAGTTAACTTTATGTCTTCGTTTTGAGTACTTCATCATCCATAAGTAGTTGTTTTGGTAAATCTTTTTTAAAAATATTGTCGTTCAAAGTAAAGTTCTCAAAGTTTGTAGAACATACCCCATATCGAATCTGTTATGTCAAATTTTATAACTATGATAAACAAAATTTATATTATTTACTATCAAAATATAGACGCAAAAATTATAGTAGTAGTAGTATTCAAATTCTTTATTCATACATACATTATTATTTTGAACACTGAACAGCTATTGGAGAGAGTTTACTGATTTAATATTATAATCCGTTTAAAATAGATTTATACCATACACGTCGTGCTCCTTTAAAACATTCGATGCGAAATTTTTGCCAATGCCTGGAAAGGAGACGGTCTATGTTTAAAGTAGGAAACTAACATGTTTTATCGGTATTTTTATATTTATTTTAAATGAAATAAATATTAAGCAATAAAACAACTAAGCCAATAATATAATTGCAAATGTATCTATTACCTTTTTTGTATCTTGAAAAGTGGAACATACAATTTTTTCCTTAAAATAGTAGCCTTTAAAATACACAAATACTTCAGGCAATTTTAATTAACAAATCAGGATAAGATGTTTGAAATGCTACTTTGAATTAAAAAGTTTACCAGATCCCAAATCGGTCATATTTTCACAACAAACTTTTGACACCGGACTCGTATTCTCGGACCGTTCTAAACTCCCCGGTACTGCGTTGACATTTGACCAGTGTTACCCCCCTAATTATTTTTGGCGCGAAACGTTACTGTTCCTTGTGTATATTTTTATTCTAGGTTATTACCTCCAATTTGTAAACTTTGCTTTTGTCTTTTGTTTTATAACTTTCTTAAAGAATGGCAATTATTTTGTATATATTTACAATAGTTAACCTTAGAAAGTTTTTAAATTTTGAGCTTCGTGTGCAGGGTACGGGGTGCTTGATTGTTTGTCTTAAAGCGATTGTGAATAGCAGGTCGTTTACCAAGCGCTTCCGGTTTTGATTCTAAATGCGCCCCAGGCAGGCAAAATTTAAGGTGCAGCCTTCTCCTTGCGAAAAATCTCTTAACGCGTGCCAGTTCATCAGTCTCGCCGTTCCAAAAGCCTCTGACACGATACATAAGCGTAAGCGGCCAGCGTAGAGCGAAAAATGTGGGAGCGCTGTCCTTGATCTTAGAACTTATTTTTTTTTTAATTAACCGGCTACAATATTCCTCAGCGAAAAGCCCTGTCGCTGGCCGCTCGAAACAAACAAATATTTTCCGCGGAGCATTTTTAAGGTATATAAACTGATTTAAAGGCGCTGTTTAACACAAAATATTGTAGTTATTACCGGAAACATAAATAGATTTGAAACTTATCGCTCGACGCTCACGCTCTGTTATCGTGACCGAGATTTTACGCTTTTAAAAAATCGCTTGCCCGCTCCTTAGTCTGACCTAAGATTATTTTTTAATGTGTCATGTCATATTTTGGATTTTAAATTTAAATTAACATTTTCATTAAATTAGTGTAGCCACTTTATAGGGGATGTGTTTACCTTAATTAAAAAAAAATAATATTCCAATTAAAACTATAGATTTTTTTGTTTTACAATTTATTCACAGATGTTTGTAGTTATTGCTAACAGAGGGAATACGACAAAATCTCTCTAAAGGGAAGACATATAATGCAGTCTTTCTATGAAGTTCCCCATAAAACTTTTATATGTCCTGAGAGGACCGTTTGAGTTTTAGAGCTGATGTATCTTGGAATTTCTTATACAAGATTCGTCAAATCCCGGCTTGTGTTTAGGAAACTTGATTTATGCAAATTTGTTACTTTACGGGCATTTTTATTTGAAATTATGTTTACGCTACACATCCAACAATAAACACAGGCTTATTACTCTAACATGTGTCATCCCTTTGTCTACGTATTTTTTACGTTGCTATAAAAGGGAAGTAGTCAAATTTTTATTTTTTACCTTAAGTACCCGTATAAAAACGTTTTTGTGTTTCTTCTTTAACGTGTATTTTGGGGTGACTTATTTATATCCCTATACCAGGGCTGA
Organism: Listronotus bonariensis; assembly: GCA_014170235.1. Taxonomy (NCBI): domain Eukaryota; kingdom Metazoa; phylum Arthropoda; class Insecta; order Coleoptera; family Curculionidae; genus Listronotus; species Listronotus bonariensis. The sequence goes on along the minus strand of JACEGR010000075.1, from coordinate 395,165 downwards.
TATTCAACTAATAATATTTTAAAAATATTATTTAGCATTACGTAAAATTTAAGAAACTCCGCATATGCCAAGTAAAAAAAAAAAAAATTCTACTTACTCTGTTAAAATTTTAACAAATGATGTTAAAAATTTACCATGGCAAGTTAAAAGTTTTACATTATTTAATAGGTTTACATTTTACCATATGTTAAGTTTATAAAATTACCCAAGCACAAAAATCTCCTCCACAGAAATTTGCTGTCAAATCATAAGTATGAATGTAATTTGAAAGTATACAATTTATTATATACATAAACAAAAGCTTTAAGAAAAGCATAAAGTTATGGTTTAGTTTAGTTTTTACATCTTACGACGTTTATTTTTGCTCTTCATCTGGATCCCCCCGGCCACCCCCTGAAAAAAAAAAATTAAACATAAAAATTTGATATTAAATTTTAACTTGGGTTTTTTTAATCCTTAGAAACTGCCCTAATAAAAGAAATATTGGGTAATAAGAAAATAGGTTTATAAACCCAAGTGCTCTGTTTTTTTATTTTCATAAGGTATGGGTAATAAATATTCTGCCTGCAGAGATTTTTTGAAAAAAAACGTGTTTGGATCTTGATCCCGTCTTAAAAAACTATCGATCACGAAGAAAAACCATTGAAGATAGCTTGCATTGATTAATTTATTTTAAACCACAATTTAGAAGTATGTGTACAATTCCCTGCTAGTTTTTTAATACAGCTGCTAGAGGGTTGCAGTTTAGGGGTGAAAGTGAAAAAATGTTTTCCCCTAAAATCAAAAATCAACGGGTCCTTGCGTTTTTCTTAAATGACCTAGAGTGTCCAAAATTATCTTTGCTTTATTTTTAAATGGCCACCCTGTATATGCTTGCAATGTTACTCAATTTATGCTGTACTGTTTTTTGGTGTTGTAGAAATCGCAACTTATTAGTAAGACAAACTAATGGGTTTTTAAATTGCACACAAAAATACTTAAATCATTTAAATATTTTTTTTATTAATATTTTTTTTATTATCTCATAGGCTTACTTATACAAATAAAATAAACATAAATGTGTATAAGGAAATTCAATACCCAATATTCAATTAGTTGGCCCTAATTCTTTTTTGGTATTTTAGTCGGTCAAAAAATAATTTTTATAATTTTAAGCTATGTAATTATTACTTGTTTTGCAGAATTATGTTTAAATGTGAATTTTGTTACCACGAATTCACCCGAAAAGACAATTTTAAACGACATGGCGACTGTCGGACTGCAGCCAAAGTCTGCGAGCACCGGGCTTGAGCGGAGGATTGCCGTATTTTAGAAAAACGGTGCCGTATTTTAGAAAAACGGTGCCGTATTTTAGAAAAACGGTGCCGTATTTTAGAAAAACGCGCAGTAGGTTTTAAAATAGTAGTCTCCTATACCTTTTCTATCGACTTTGTAAGTGCTACCTACTCTATACCCTTCATTTTCCTGACAAACCTCACACATAGCCTCCAATTCAGGTGTGCATTCAGAGCAGTCACACGGACGACCCCAAAAACACTCTCGAGACATTGTTGCTTCTTTGGCTGCTTGACTAATACTAAAGTGCTTACTTTTTAATAGATAGTTTTAAAAAGTATTTTTATATAGGGTGTTGCAAAATGTTGTTAGGAAAAGTAAAATAAACATTCTTCACACAGAATCAGATAATAAAGTCGTTTATAGGCCATGTGTGAAAATTAGACAGTCTAACGCGAATGCCGACATGTAAACATTTCGGATGGGATAACTAATCGTACTTTTTTGTTATCGCTTTGCTAGAGATTTACTTTTAAATCTTCTTAATACAGTATGTCTAAACATGTGAAAGAGAAATCATATAAACATCGTACAGAACATGCTAATTATTCATCGAAATGTCCGATTTGACTCAACTAAAATTAAAAAAGGTACTCTTAAAAACAGCTTACTCGTTTTTTAAATTATTTTAGTTGTGTTAGAAAGGACGAAATAATAGCCAAAAATGTTCAGAGCCAATTGCAAGTAAGACGGGATAAAACTGAGCCACTTCTTGAAGAATTTAATGACATACAAAGTCAAATCGAACTGCTGGATGCCTCCGATACAGATAAATCAGAACGAGCAAATTTTAAGACTATTTATTTTAATTAGAAGGTAATGTTAGGAAATGTTTAAATATACAGAAGGTTATGAAATCTGCAGAAACTTTAGTAGTTAATTCTGGAAGTTATTATATTAATAATGTTACAAATAACCCACCTAATGATTTTTTGTCCCTAGTAAAATTACTCTCGGATTAAGACTCCCTCCTTTGATGGTCGGTACGACCACTGGTTGGAATTCAAAGATACCTATTTAGTATCGGTTCATGAAAATAAAAATTATCTGATGCACAGAAGTTTTATTAGTTACGGGAGATGAAAAAGAGGTAGCTGAGGTAATAAAAACGATAAACATCTCAGTGGATAACTATATGGTTGCTTGGCAGTTTTTGATTGACCACCACGAAAAAAAATTAATGAGTTATAATCACATTTGAGATATTTTTGAGTACCCAAAAATCAGTAAAGAATCTTGTATAGAGTTAAAAAATATTTGTGATTCATTTAGTTGAGAATAATAGATCGAAATGCCTTTGAGCAATGCAATGTGTGTAATGTATTAAATTTTATTCAAATGCTGAAAATGGCTTTTCTCCACTAGTTAGTCTAAATGCGTCTTTGATTAATACATTATTTTCATTTACTTAACCTTATGTTAATTTTTTAACGGATTTTTAATTGATGTAAAATAAATTAAAAGCGAATAGAAAAAACAATCCGTTGAAAAAAAAACGGAAAATTTCCAGTCCTATGCTTATATAAACATTACTTTACATTTTTAAATGCATAGTCTTAAATTTTCTTAACTTCATTTTGTAACACCCGAATAAAAAAATAACTTTTATTCTTTTACGCTTTTATTCTTTTTGTAACAATATAAAGCAAGGAATGCAAAAGTTATTTATTTTTAATATTTGAGATTTTCTCCCTGTATTTTAGCAGTAATAGGACGTGCTATGTGTGCAATCGTCGATTTTATTTGTTTTGGTCTGGCTTGTACGACACCGGCACAGTACAACGCTAATACAGATTGTGCCCGAAAGACATGTTTTGCTTACAATTTCTTAGATTTTCATTGATTTTATCAAGCATATTGTTATCATATTTTCCCTGTTTCTTACATAGAATGCACTATTTTCTTTAAAGTGTTTTAGTAAGGAAAATGGTGTGTGTTTAAAGTGAAAATAGTCGATCCAATTGCTAAACCGTATTATGTTAGGATAAATCATTTTTTAGAAAAATCCCTCACTTTAGTATTTAGGTTTTTAAGCTAATTTTTAAGCCTGACTTAAAGAGCAAACACGCAGGTACCTCTTTCACAGAGCCTTAATTTAATATTGGATTGATACGGCAAAAACTCTAGCAATTTAGTGCATTTAAAATATAATTATGTTGCAAAAAGTTAATTAATTATCATCCTTGATGAGCGGCCAAGTTATGCAAAGGAAAGATACATTTAATCTTGTGAGAATACCCCTAACTAGCATAAACACATTTTATTAATAGCCTCGGTAGCTTCAATTCGGTCGAATTATTTTTGAGCCAAAAGTATTTTCTCCTTCTTACCTATCATCATTTTGTATGCTCCCCTCTAATATCTGTAGATCAGCGTTCCCACAACCCTCATCATTAATAAATTCATTTAAAAAGAGCTTTTTGCCTTATAAATGATTATCTGCTTATTCAGATTGACCATCGTCGAGCTGTAGGGGATCTATCGCTTTTATATTGGGTAGTTTGAGGCCTTCTGCTCAGAGGATTTTTGGTGTATTGGCCACACACTTCGAGGAATTGTCTAATATAATTTCTCAACTTGCAGCTCCCAACAGAAAAACTTGTGTTGCTACACGTATGCATCCTATACGGTCCAATTGAATATGTTCAGAAATTCCGTCTTTGTCCGTTCTTTTATCCCTGAAGTTTTTAGAATCTGTACCCTTCTGCCTGCGGAGGTCTTTCTTTTCTCAAAAATTTGGTGAAGGGAAGGAAAGACATTCGCGAGCAGCTGGTTCCGCATTTTAGAAACTCTGGGGATAAAAGAAAGAAAGAAAATGGGAATTGTTGGGCCTGTTTAGTTGGACCGTATAGGGATGCATACATGTGGCATAACGAGTTTCTTTGTTCGGAACCGTGGGTGGAGGAATTATACTGGATCATTTTTAAAGCAGAATCCATGGAATTAGCTATAAAAAGCAATAATTTCCCACATGCCCGATGATGGGCGAGAGAAGGAGCCTTTCTGTAATTAAAGGATCAGTAATAAGGTGAACAGCTCTTCTTTAAATGGAATTATGTAATTGATACATTACACTTAAATATTCAGCAAGTTAAGAAACTTTAAATTTGCGGTTCAAAAATGTTTTGAAGGTTAGGAAAAGTTTTTATACTGATAATCAAATTCTTACCACGGATTGGTAAGAATTGTAAAAGTAGTCTTATAACTTTTTTGTTACTTGAAATAAAAAAGTTTAAATTGACAAACTAGTGACATTTTTACCGCTCTTGAAGAATAAATATTAGAATAGGCAACTGATAATTATGCTATCGAGTTATAGAGCAATTAATCATATTTTTAAGTGGAACGAATAATCCTGTTTATTTTATTATTAAAAAGATTTTTTTAAACCCCTTATATAGTACCAAATGTGAAATTTCCAATTTTTGTAGTTTGGCATATATGTCAGGTTTTAATAGAAAAATGCCATTTTTGAAATTAAAAATCCAGGATATTATAAAATCATAAAAAAGGTATATTAAAGAGCTTTAAATAAACATTACACTTGATATGTCTATTTCGTATGGTTTTGGAAATATGGCCATCCAAATATAAAAAAAATAGTAAAGATAATATTCATTTTATCAATGATACTAAGCTTAGTGTTTATAGCTTAGAGCTGTGAATATAATGGCAATTTACCATAGCTTTTAGATTTAAAACGGCATTAATACTATAGGAAATAGAAAAATTAAATGCAAAGGTATTTTTTTTCAAGATCTTTAAAACCCCTTTTTAATGGTTATACAATGAACAGAGCTTTATTTAAAAAATGCTATTTTACTAGCAAAACCTGACGATAACCATTTTCCCGAAACTATTAAAAATTGTATATATAACATTTGGTTGAATTTAAGCTAAAATTTTAATTTAAAATAAAAATGGCAAAAGTATATTTTACAATTTTTCACAATTGAATCGTTTATTTCAGAAAGCCCATATCGACCAAAATTTTAGAAATTGACTTTTGGGTAAAATTGAATTGTATAGGGGTAAACACATCGTTTGAAGTGCAGAAATCCCCTATCTATGCACATTAAAAACGTCTGTCGAGCGGCTTCAAAACTGTTTTTTTATCACAAAAAATTGTTTTTGTTGAAACTGTGTAGTTTTTATTAGTTTACTCAAAATGTAATATTCTGGAGATAGGGGGTTTCTGAAATAAACGATTCAATTATGATATACACATTATAAGCCTAAAACTTGATTTAAAATATTTCTATCTACACATCTTTTAATTTTTTATATTGCAAGCTTTTTTGATTTTATTAAAACATACTTTGAGTAAAATTTTGTTCCATTTTAGTTTTTAACATAAAATGTCAGTAATATTTGAGTGGCAGATATTTACAAAATTAGTAGATAAAAAAGGTAGTTTTAGAAAAAGGGTTAGGCCTTGCCGCTAATACAAACTTTAACAACACTCTCAGTTTTAAAATGTAATAATAACCTTTAAAGTTAGAGGTAAACTTTGTATCTTAAGCGTTACTATCATATAAAGACAATATTGCTTTAGCCTAACAGATTTGTTGTTTTGTGCAAAACAAAGGCCTATGATTTTCCTTTAATAAACAAATTAAGAATATAATCAGGCAAGATGAATAATATAAATATTTTATTATTAATACAAACATTAACTGTTGGTCTCATTTACGTACAAGAAACCATTTGTTAATAAAAAATATTAGGTTTACACTCGACAATTTTAAGTTAAAATTTAATTTTTATTTAAAACGGTATTGGTAGAAAATGTATTTTACATTTTTTATATGTATGATACACACATTATTATCTTAAAAGTTAAGTTAAAATATTTCTCTCTCCACACCTTTTAATGTAAAATTGTTACAGACTTCCAAAAATGTGTTAAGGTTAGAGAATTTAGGAAAATTGGGATCATTTAATTTAGTTTGTTAATTTATTTAAATAATTTACACTAATTTTTACATATTCTTTTATTACTTTCGAAGGTTTGTGAGGCTTGGTAGTACCTGGAAATTTATGCGGTCAGGAATGTTCTATTCTATTCTATTCTAATGTGAGATAATGGGAACGCTGACATTATGGAAAATCAAAAGTTTGTACTGGACCTACCACAACGGATACTACGGACTAAAAATTAAGAAATTGTGATGAGACTACCAAAGAGTAATGGAACATCAATTCGAAAAGTTGTACTTACTGAAGATGTCATACTACCGCCAATCTCAGAAACTATTATCCAAGTAAAGTGTAAAGACTTAGAAGAAGAAGAAATCGTTTTAGTCGAACCAGTTGAAAATAGTCCACTATACGGTAAAGGAATTTTACCGGCAAGAATTTTGACGCAAACACAAGGAAATAGGGTATTTGTCCGAATAATGAACCTGAAAGATTTCTTGCAACAAGTCAAGACAGGTGGCAAAATCGGTATCTGTCAACCTGCTGCTATGACAGTTACCTATCCCTGTACCACACCTGCAGGAGTCGCTGAACGTAAACTACCTGATGCTCTGCAAGACTCTGGTGACTTCATCAAAATCTCTGTTAGATTCGGCTCGGGTATTTAAGATGGAAGAAATCAAGATGTTTTCTCTTTGTCAGAAAATAATGTGGAAAAACCAGTATAGTTTAACATCGGATAAACACTGGTGACGCATCGCCAATAAAACAACCACCAAGGCGAATTCCTTTAGCTAAATTAAACGAATTCGAAAAGTTATTAGAAGACATGCAAAAACAAGGCATTATAGAGTCATCTCAGAATCCATGGTCATCTTCTGTAGTCCCAGTCAAGAAGAAAGATGGTTTCACCAGATTTTGTGTTGACTTTAGAAGACTGAATGACGTCACGAAGAAGGACAGTTTTCCACTACCACGAATAGACGATACCTTAGACACGCTGACGGGGTCAAAACGGTTTTCCACATTAGAGTTAAAAAGTGGTTATTGCCAAGTAAAACTTCATCCGGAAGACAAGGAAAAATCTGCTTTTTTGACTGGAACCGGACTGTGGCAATTTAATGTTATGCCCTTTAGACTATGCAATACCCCTGCTACTTTTGAACGCTTGATGGAGTTAACACTACGGGGACAAAACTTGGAAAACATGCTTAGTATACATGGATGACATAATAATTCTTGGAAAAACATTTGACGACCACCTGAAAAATGTTGAAGAGGTTTTTCAGAAGCTTAGGTCCGCCCAACTGAAGCTTAGTCCAAAGAAATGTTACCTTTTCCAGAAAGAAGTCAAGTACTTGGGGCATATAATTACAAGAAAGACGAAAAGTTATTAGGAGACATACAAAAACAAGGCATTATAGAACCATCTCAGAGTCCATGGTCGTATCCAGTAGTCTTAGTCAAGAAGAAAGATGGTTGCTGATGAATTTCACTGCCGAAGAACACGTCTTCAGTGCTCTCAAGAATGGGACCTCAAGATCTTAGCTAAAGAACAACCAGAAGATACAGATCTTGTAGACATTATTAAACTTAAGACAGAAAATTTGGAAAGGCCACCATATCAGAAAGTAGCCTCCAAGACTCCGAGACATAAAGGGTACTGGGCCATATGCGACTCTTTGATTATTAAAGATGACCTATTACAAAGGGTCTGGAAAAGTTCTGATGGCAAAATCCATAAACATCAGATAATTCTACCAACTAAAAGGAGTCCTAAAGTATTGCAAGCCTTGCATAATGGTGTACACTACTCAAAACAATTATCGCATATACTCGATTTCTTTCATAAGCTTAAATACAAAAATGCTTTGATTTAAATGGCCAAATCTCTTTTAATAATTAAGTTATTAAGATAAATAAAAAAAGAAAATGTTAAGAAAACGTGAAGCTATAACTTTATATTAACCGTTGTTTTTTACTGTTAGCAACACATCCTGCGAGGTGATAACAAAAAAATTGAAAAATGAATTATTTTTAATTGCCCTATATAATGTGCTGTTAAAAGGGAGAAATCTCATTTGTTAATAATTTATACCCTTACCCATTTCTGATATTTTATAATCACAAATTTGACTTCTCCCTTTCAACAGCACATCATACAGGGCGATTCAAAATTAATCGAGCATATGCGATAATTGTTTTAAGTAGTGTAGGAGGTGGCCATTTTGGAGTTATGAATGACTCTTGAAATGGTTCGAGAAAGGCTCTACTGGCTGAAAAGCCGTGCAGATGTAAAAGACTGGTGCAGAATGTGTAAGGACTGCGCTTTCAGCAAGGGACCGAAAACACGAAGCCATGGCAAGATGAAGCAATACAATGTAGGGGCACCTTTTGAAAGATTTGCAGGATCATTTCCAGTTAGTAAATCGCTATATTTGGTAGCGATGGATTACTTCAGCAAATGGCCGGAAGTCTATCCAATTTCAAATGAAGAAGCTATCACTATTGCAGATGTACTATTTAAACAATGGATTTATCGCTATGGAGTACCAAAAGAAATACATTCCGATCAAGGCAGAAACTTCTAGATCTTTTTAAAAACTTTTGTAATCTCCTGGGAATGCATTAAACAAGAACAACACCTCTTTATCCCCAGTCAGATGGCATGGTTAAAAGGTTTAACAGAACTCTTGATAACTACTTGAAAATCAAAGTAAATGACCAACAAAGTGACTGAGATAGCTGTATACAGCCGTTTTTATTAGCATACCGCTCCGCAATTCACGAGACTACTGGCACAACACCTGCTAAAGTAATTTTTGGAGCGAATTCCAGTTGACTTACTTACAGGATGACCTTTTACTAATAAAGAACCAGCAGAAGACTATGTAAGTCAACTTAGTAAACAGCTACAAGAGATACATGAAGAGGTGCGTACCAGGTTACAAAAAGGAAGTGACCGTATGAAGTCCCGCTATGATTTAAAAGCTAACCATCAGGGATTTATGGTCGGTGAAAAAGTTTGGTTATACAACCCAAGAAGAACCAAGGGGCGTTCACCGAAACTACATAAGTCATGTGAGGGACCATATAAAGTTGTGACGCGGCTTAATGATCTGGTGTACCGTATACAAAAGAGTCCACAGGCAAAGATGAAAGTAGTACATTTAGAAAGGTTAAGCCGCTATCAAGACAGTGAAAAAACTTGATCGAGACGATCAAGACTTGGGGAAGGGCAATGTTACCGACTTTCAAAAATGTGTTTAGGTTAGAGAATTTGAGAGAGTTAGGATCATTTAATTTAGTTTGTTAATTTATTTAAATAATTTACCTTGATTTTTCCTAGTTCTTTTATCACTTTCAAAGGTTTCCGAAAACGCCCCAATTATCCAACTGAGAACTTTTATGCCATTCTGTGCCATGCAATTTTCGCGATATTTCTCCAAAATTCTAAATCATTCTTCACTCTTCCAAATAACTATAAAAGGGATTTGACTTTTGTGTTGTAAACTTCGAAACAATGACAACTGAAGATTTTGTCGTTGTAACCATAGTTACGTTTCATTGTTAATAAAGGTATAAAAACGAAGGTACGTGTTTTTATACGAGGTGATTCGGAACAATATATTAGAAGTTTGGTTTTTTAAATAAGATAGGTTTTCTCCTTTCTTTCCACTTTTCAAAACCCATTTAAAAAACAAGTTAATAATTAGAACCGCCTTACACCATACATATTTTATATAAAATTTTGTACTCTTTGGGCTTTCCGGATTTAAACAAGTAATTTTTAAGTACCATAAATAGATATGTTTGTTTAGAAAAAGGGTAAGGCATTATCATTTATAAAAACTATAACAACATTGTCAGTGCTAAAATGTGATAATAACCTTTGAAGTTAGAACTAAACTTCGTATCCGTAGCGTTAATATCGTAAAAAGACAATATTGTTTTTACAGATTTGTTGATTTTGTTCGGAATAATTGCCAATGTTTTCCTTTCATTAAACAAATTAAGATTATAGTCAGGCGAAATGAATAATATAAATGTTTTATAATTAATACAAACATAAACTGTTGGTTTTATTTACGAGAAACCATTTGTTAATGAAGGAAACAAATTTATTAAGCTTACACGCGACAATTGAATTTAAGCTAAAATAGCCGCATAAGGAGGCGAACGGTGGAAGGCAGACAAATTAATATTAATCTAGGAATTCGTCGGAAAGCTCCGTTATGCGATACTGTGTTATTGCGAGAAACAAGGATTGAACATTATCCCACTTTAACTTGTTACAATTGTTACAAGTTTATCAAAGCGCAGTTGTTGTTAACTTGCAAACCTCGTCTTTTAGCTAAATTTTAAAAATAGCTTGTTTTTACTAACGATCACACTTTTTTATTATTAAGTTATAATATTTTGTTTATAAAATTTTAGAGGTATATTAATTTAAATAACAGATAAATTTACTGAATTTAAAATGCATTTTCTCCTTAAAGCCTAACTTTTGCTAAAAGATACAATATAGTGATTACTAATTTTGTGTTTTATACACGTTCAGCCTAATAAAACAAGCAATGTCTGGAAAAAAGAGGATCTAACGCGTGTAAAACACTACCAGGTAAAGGTAAAATGAATACCGAAATGTAAACAAGGTGACACATCGCACGTGCGTCAATATGTGAACAAAAATGCCGAAATTAATATTGCCATAACAACTTGCATTTATACGAACAGATATTAAAACATTTTATTTTTTAAAAATTCTACTAATATAAGGATATTTAGCTTTATAGGTGTGTTTTTTTATTATGAAAAGTACCTTGTCATTTAATTTTTGTATATAAATTTAAAATATAACTGAAATTGGAATAAGAGAAAAGTTTCTATTATTTTTGTCCTATATGTATATAGTTTCGAAAATATAGTCATCCAGATCTAAAGAATAGTGGATATTTTCCTCATTTTATTTCTGACACTAAGCGTTTTACTCTACAGCTTAGAGCTGTATACATATATCCAAAACTATAAAAGATAGACATATTATACAATGTGATATTTTTCTAAGCTTGTTAAAATAATTTTTTATAGATGATACCGTATGCAGGGTCTTATATCCTATATAAGAAGTCCAGTTTACTATCAAACATCTGAGGATGGCCACATTTCCGATATTACGAAAAATTTTGATATATCACATGTGGACTTTTTTAAAGGATTTAAATAGTATATTAGTATTAAAAATAGTATATTACATTACAAGTGTGGAAAATGACTAATTTCACACGAGTGGGAATATTGTAGCACGAGGCGTTAGCCGAGTGCGACAAACCCACGAGTGTAAGAAAGTCATTTTCACACGAGTACTGTACACTATTTTTCCTACGACCACAAATTATTCACCAAAAAATAAATAAATTAAAGTTTGTCTGTTCAGAAAAAATAAAAACAATTGAGAACTTTGCAACACTAGGGTGATATTTACTTTGCAACACTAGTGTGATATATACTTTTCCTCACTGCTATATTATACTGTTTTGACAATATTTTTACATCGAAAATCACCTCCCTAGAAGCATTATATAACTTTTATCATTTTGGAATTTAAAAAGGCCCTCACTTAATAAAAATTGTATGGTTTTGTTAGGTAATAACGCTAATAGTTTAATACGGTTTTCTGCTATTATAAGGATTTTTAAAAATTATCGATTCTTACATATTTTAGACACTCTTCTAAATAAAACGTAAATGGTGCATATCCAAAATATTCCGTTTTTTAAAAAATATCAGTAAATAAAGTTACGGGACCGGGGAGTGAAAAGGGGTGCTGGGTGGGGTAAAATTGGTAAAACGAGTTAATGAAACTGAACATCACATGTAAAATTTAGTAAAAATAACAGTTTTTCCTCATATTTTTAAGAAAAATATAAAAAATATGAAAATTGTAAATGCATAACCTAAAGTCCTTAAAGTAAGGAAAAACGACTACCAAACGTCAGTTACCATGCAAAATATGGAAAGCATTTGGCAACGTCGGAAGGGTCTGATTCTATTTATAAATGGATAAAAGAAAGTGGATTCATAAAGTGTGTATTAGCCTTAGGTTTAATTAGGGATTAAAAAAAAAAATTAACTAGTTGTTTGAGTACACGAAGAAAGAGAGGAAGGAATTTGATCTATAGGCTTTTTTCTCTGGCGCTTTAGGTCGAACGGTCAAGCGGCAAGGCTGCCTCTATAAAGTACGTGCTCAAAGGTAGAAGGGAGATTTTAAATTTGATCTACTTACCTGACAACACTCGACAACACTGTGCCAGTCAGTGAAAGTTGTTTTTTGTGGTTATGTCTATTTTTGTTTATGTTTTTATTTTTTCGTAAATTTTAATAAATATAAAATAAGATGATTTTCGCTAATTTGGGTTCTACCGTTTAAGGTAAATAAAAAGGTTTTTTTACTGTCACTACAATAAATATGTCACTTGCAAAACCAATAGCAGTTTTTAGAATGACATCATAATATGTATCACACCAGTGTTGTAAAGTACTTTTGCAACACTAGTGCTGTAAAGTACTTTGCAACACTAGTGTGATATAACGCATTTTCTATGCATAAAATCAGTGTGCTATTTGCTATTTTCACAAGTGGTCGTAGGAAAATAATATTTCCTACCTTATAATTGCAAATTTTTAGCATACGATTGTTAGTTATGTGGTTAGGGTTCTAAAACCTGTAGTTTTAAGGACGATATTTCATTGTGATATTTTCTGGCAAAATATCTTTAGAGATATCACTTGTAGTTTAATATAGGATAATAAATACATTTTTTATTATTTGTCGCTAATTTTTTTGGTATTTTGGGTTTAGTCGTACACTACGCAAAACTTTTTTGCATTGCTTGCTCTACAATACCATCCTAGATGCCTTTATTATTTGGTGAAAGCTTAGGCAGTATTTCGCACAAAATATTTTTTTACAATACATACTGGGTGTTAAGGAATTTATTAGACAAGCCATTACTCATAGAATATTAGATGTATTAATATAAGACCTGGTATAGGCAAATCGTATAGAAAGAGGAGAGTTTTTGCATTTTTTTACCTTTTACGCACTTACGGTTTAACCGAAAAGGACTTTGATTTTAAATTTTTAAATAAAACATATTTTATAGTTTTTGGATTTTTGAGACAATTCAAGTCGGAATTTGACATTTAGAAAGTTTTTATGGGTACTTGATTTCTTAGAACCATTTTTAATACTGCATGATTGGACGCAAATTAATATAGTGACCCTAAATGATGTTAGAAAAATACTATCGCAAAGTTCTAGCGACTAATATAAGAGGTGGGACTAAAATAATTTGGCAAATTGACATTTTCGTGTCTAATTATATTTTTCAAACGGCAGCCCTTTTAGACAAACACTTTTTAAATAAAGGATTTTTAAAAGAATCTAACAGTACCAATTTATTTGCGATCGAATAAAAAATAAAAATATTAGGTCATAAATAAAGGTTCATAGCTCAGCTAGATGCAATACTACAAATGGTTCTCAAAAAATTAAGTAGGCGTAAAAACTTTTAAAAATGTTAAATAAGTATTTAAACTTGTCTCAGAAATCCAAAAATAATAAAATATACAGGGTAATTTTTAAATTAAAGTCACTTTCGATAAAATCGAAAGTAACTAAAAAGGAGAACCATACGAAAACTCTTCTCTTTCCATACCATTTACTTATACCAAGTCTCTTTTAATATGTCTAATATTCTGGAAGTTATGGCTTGTCTAATACTAATAGATAGTTGACACCCCGTAAAAGACATTTTTCCACGACCGTTAAAAAATGCTGTTTTTTAATCGTTAACATGAAGTTAAAGTACTCCATTCTAGTACACTACATAAAGTGTTAAAAAAGTAACTTTTTTAACACTTTGAAGAATTTTTCTTACACTTTGAATTAGTGTTTTGTTTTAATGCCCCCTACAATAAACTTAAATATTAATTTATGCAATGTAACAGTAATCGCGACATCAACTGAACCAAACGGTCAAGTTACCTTTGATTTCGTCATTATTTCTTTTAGTTCGTGTGTCACTAGTTTTAACATTTGACAGTTTGCAAATAAATTTATAAGAAATTATTAAAAATTAATAGTAATAATAAACTTAAATGACTAAGAAATTGAAAAGATATCTATTCTGTTTTAGTGTTTATTCTACAAAAAGTACGTACAAACAATTTTTTAAAATTAAATAATAACAGCATAGTTATAAAAAGATAATTATCTCTTTGAAAATAAGAAAGCTAAGATTTTTGTTTGCAATAAAATTAAAATTAATAAGTTAAGAAAAATAAAACATGTATAAAATGGTATTTTGGGAAATTTTTATACGGTCGTGAAAAAATATAGTATGTAACACATGCATAAAGTGTCTTTTTTACTCATAGGATTGCCGCACTCGCATAAAGGCTCGTGCTGTCAAACTTTTCATTCGGAAAAAAAGTATAACTTTATGCACTTGTTAAAAAATTACTATTATATGTCTTATGTGTCCATCATGTAATGAGTAAAAGTAAAACATTTAAAAATTTGTCTTCTAAAAATCTTAACCAATTGTTTGACTACATAAATAAAAACTCCTTTTGTATTTATCTTGACTTAAGAAAGGTAAAAACTTACCTAGTATTTTATTTATAAATTAAAAGTCAGTTTTTATTTTACGGAAATACAGGCTTACGTTAAAAGATTATAGATTTATATTTTTACGAGCCTTTCAAATATTGGTTTCTTTGTTAGAATACCCGATTAGGGAGTTGATAAAAACAAATATTTACTTTTATAAAAAAAAACAAATATTTTTTAGTTTTTTTAAGTGGCCAAGTTCCTTTTAAATAAATACTTTTTTTATGTATTACATTATTTATACCTGTTTTTTAAAAGTTGTTTATGCTATTTAAATATGCAATGGCTAAGGTTAAATAAAGTAACTAAAATTACATTTTTTTAAATCTTCGGGCAATCCACGAAGAATTAAACCTAAATACCAAAGTACCGTGGGTGCCTTTAGCAATGTAAGAGGGAGTTTGTCATCACGGGATTTAAAAACTTAAAGAATCTAGACACTTTAAAGAAATAAAAGAACAAACAAAGTAAGAAGTTTGACACCTGTCACAATATTAAGTTTTAACCAAACATACATACATTGTGTCTACGTAAGTTGATACAATGAAGGTATTCTTTATAAAAAGTTCTGCATGGTCTAAAGCTTAAAAGGCAATCATTAGATATCAAATTGTATCAGTCATCTATGAGGTTTGGCCAAAAATGTTTTTTTGCTTAAGAGTAAAGTACCTGTATTTTTGCTTATATAAAAAATTGTTAAAAAATGTTTTGAATAAAAAGTACTTTAAAATATGCAAGTTTGTTTATTTCAAAAGGAATAACTAATTTTTCGCCACAATGGTAAAAATTTAGGATTGTACATTAAGGCAATATATTTAATAATTATATAAATATTTTCTAGGACAATTTCTATTTTACTGTTATCAAAACTACAGGGTGTTTTTTTTTGTTGGGATTCTGGGGTATAGGTTAAATGGTGGAAGATACAAAAAACTAAGATACGTGTACCATTCTCTTTTTAGTGTTTAGTTTATTGAGGCAATCAGATCCACACCAACTTAATTGGTTCAGAAGGTACAGGGTTATTCTCAATACTTGTCAAATTTTTCGCATAAGAAATTTGTGTATTTATTTAAACCATAATGGGTTAAGGCTCTTTAACAATTTGCTTTTTGTTTTGTAATATTTATTATTTTTACTAAGGAAATTTAATTATATTAAACTGATTTGTCTTTAACTAATTTTTGAATGTATTTATTTTAATGTCCTTCTATTAAATTTTAATTTACCCCAAAATTACCCTAATCTGTTTAATACAAAACAAGTAAAAATATTATATATAATGTTTATATGTATGATACACATTCCATTATGCTAAAATATTTCTATCTGCAAACTTTGTTATTCATTATATTACAAGTTGTGTTTGTTTAGGTAAAATTAGTTTTCTTCTACCTTCCTTCTTTTCCAAAATTATTTAAGAAAACAAGTAATTAATGAAAACTGCCTTACAGCATACATATTTCATATAAAATTTTGTAGCGTTTAAGTTTTTGGGGCTAAAGCATAATATGCAAGTAATATATAAGTAACAGACGCTTACAGGATAAGTAAATGAAAAGGGTATTTTTAGAGAAAGGGTAAGGCCTTAACGCTAATACAAACATTAACCCTACTGTCAGTGCTAAAATGTGATAATTACCTTTAAAGTTATAGTTAAACTTCGTATCTGTATATATGCTTAGGGTTTATACGAACCCCTTATGTATGTCTTAGAACGCTCACTGGATTTAAATCCAGGCTTAAGTTTTAACGTTAAAAATATTTTTTCTAACAATTTAAACTATAAAAGTATTTTCACTATTATATACAGGGTATCTAAAAAGTGCGAAAAAGTTCCTAAAGCTAAAATATGACGATCTAACCCAACCTTTCTTTTTCAAACATGGATGATTTCAGAGATACAGGTTGTCAAAAATGTAATCTGGTTTTACTTTTTTATAAATAATTTTTTTAATAATAGGTGTATTGTCACAATACACCAAACTCTAAAGGGAAACCGCTTGTTCTATTTTCCACAAATTAAAAACGAAATAACTATTTTGAGCCACACTGTATTTAACTTTTAAATAAAAATTCCCTAAAAATTTAACATTAAAGGTATACGTGGTAAACGTTAATTTAAGCAGCTGTTTTAAAAATATCTGGAATAAAAAAAGTTTGCATGACTAAGGCTAAACTAAGCATTTTTTCACTAGCCAACCTGTATCTTAGAAGTAAAAGTTGTTTGGAACATGGGTTTATCTAAAAATTTTCTTCCTAAAATCACCTACGGATAAACATTTTTAAAGATTAGCATCTTATTGTAAAATATCCTGTATGGTTTGGACCTGGCCATACAGAAAGTGACTTTTTAAATCGATAATATACCACGTATATCTTTTGGAGATATATGTAGAAGATTAGATTTTTTTTCAAAAATAAATATAGGCTGTCCCAAAAACATATTTTGTTCTAAATTTGTACAGTATGCCGCAGATGGCGCTTTCTAGAGAATACAGAAAGTTAAAATTAGAATATTTAACTTTTCAAAACCCCTTTAGCCAAATATTGTAATATTATATTTATTATAACCAAAATTATTTATAAAAGACTAAAACCAAAATAAATTTATGCGACGCTGTGTCTCCGAAATTATTCTCTTTTGGACTTTGAAGATCAATTGGGTTAGATCGTCATATTTTAGCACAAAAATTTGTGGTATCATCATATTCGCACCGTCTAGAGATACTCTGTGTAACAGTTAGAATCTTAAAAATCAAATCCATAATGTATTTTAGGTAACTGTCTATAAAGAGTTTTCTTAAGTAATAAGTACTAGATATGTAGTATTATGATATGCTAGCTACTTTTCTTGAATTGGTTAATACTATATTAATTTTACTGGATTGCACTGCATCTTTTAAAAAATTTGTTAACGCCTTAGGAATGTTACTTAGCGAAATTTACGGTTTAATGTTAAACCTAAACCACACGGCAAATTGGGTTTGTCAATAATTACATTAACACACTTTAATCCTTAGCACTTTCTAACGAGAATAAGATACGTATTGACATGACAAAAGCCTTTGATGCAGTAGTACTGGTTACTTCTGGCTAATTCTTTCTTTACAATTTGTCATTGTAAAATTCAAATCTATCTGAGCATTTGTGACCAACTTCGTCGAGTAAGATACGTGATGACATAGACACTTCTGGCTTGAATCTATTTAATTTGATAATTAATGAATAAAATCTATGTTTGTTGTGTTCAATAGTGTTTTCACCATTTTTGTAAAGGCTACCGCAACATTTTTATTTTACACGTCGTGCCAGTTTAATGCGTCTAATTGAGCTTTTGTGAGTTAAATACTACAGGTAGAGAGCAGAGAAAGAACGCCTGCATGTCAACATATTTTTGATATAAGCATCGATTTCGTTTTGTCCTTGCTCTAGACCGTCTTTTTTCACTCATTGTATAAAATTGTTCCTAAACGTTTTGAAGTGGCACAACGTATATAATACAGCCCCACAAAAAAATTAAAGTTCATACACAAAAATCAGACATAAATATTTCCATGTATTTTTCGCGCTAAATCCGAATTCAAGCTTAGAAATGGCCCTACACGTCTGGAATTGGCCCTAAGGGCCTCTATGTTCCCTGAAATACAGTTTCCGGGATAAGGCGGGGTCGAGGGTGCATTCTGGAAGCTAAAGCCGGATTTGTACTCGACGGGTCTACGGCTAACTGAAATTTTCTGTTTTGCCTGGAAAAATGACCCCGGAAATTCATGTTTTAGACGTAGCAATCACAACAGTGATATTTTCATGTATATTTAAATTCTGGATCTAACACTTTGCGCGAAGGGTTTATGGCCTGTTGAAAGTCTTAGTTTGGGACTGGAAAAGTGACCCCTAGGGGCCAGACAATAGTTTTTTAGACTTAGCAATCAGGACAGTGGGATTTTTTATGTATTTCTAAGATCTGGAACTCTTTCTATGCTCGAAAAGTTTTTTGCCAGCTAAAATTTTTAGTTTGGGGCCGGGAAAATGACTCTCGGGAGCCGGAAAATTGTGTTTTAGACATAATAATAAAAACGATGACGTTTTTATATACTTTTAAAGTAAGTTCATAAAAAGGACAATTTCTTGGTTGGTCAAATGTCAAAACCACGATTTTTCGGCTCCTAAGAGGTCATTGCCCCGGCCCAAACTGGGAATTTCAGCTAGCCAAAAACTTTTCAAGCACAGAGTGAGTTCTAGAATTGAGAAATACATAAAAATACCACTGTTTTAAGTTATTTTTCCGATTTTTAACTAAGAATTTCAATAGGCCATAAACTTTTTGAGCATAGTGTGAGGTCCAGATTTCAAACGTACAGGAAAATATCACTGTTGTGATTGTTACGTCTAAAACACGATCCCAAGGGGTGATTTTCCCGCCCCAAAGAGGAAATTTCAGTCAGCTGTAGACTCTGTCAAGCACAAATCCGGCTTTGGGTTCAGAAATGTACCATTTACCCCGCCCTATCTCGGAAACCCTATTTCAGAGCCATAGAGGCCCTTAGGGTCAATTCCAGACGTGAATGGCCATTTCTGAGCTCGGATTTGAATTTAGCAGCAAAAACTACATGGAAATACATGTCTGATTCTTGTGTATAAACTTTCTTTTTTTTCTTGTGGGGCTGTGTAATGTATCGCACCAAATTTCATATAATACTTAACTTATAGCAAGTAAAAAAGGATACTTCTGGTTTAAACCTTATATACAATGATATTTTATAAATTGTATAATACATTGCAATAAACTTTAATATCCAAAAAGGGTTTTTATTGCATTTAGTAATTCGTATTATAATTTTTGCTGGTGCCTATTTTTTTCCCAGAGTTGTTATTTATTTTAAAAAAGCTTTTAATTATTCAATGTGGATAATTAAAACTGATGTTCTCATTGTGTTTTTGATTATTTTTATTTGTAACTGTGTGGGTGTAAACCCATTTAATTAGGGTATTTGTCAATCACTGGTTAAATACTGATTCGATTTTAGGATATATTTTAATTATGTTAAAAGGGCCTTGCTTATAAAAATACTAATTTTTATTAATCGTTAATTATTTTCCAGCTGTTGTTATTTTTAAGTACAAATAGGAAAATATACTGTTTTTGCTGTTACCGTTTATCGGCAAAGCTACTAGTTTAATAACCGTTAGAGTATTTAAAAATGTAAAAAAAATAAATTTAAAATGACGGCTGTTACTAATTAAACAAAAACTCTTATAACAACATACCTTAAAAACCAACTGTAAATTTTAGAATACTAATTATAATGTGCTGTATTTTAAACATGCCAGTCTGTTTGCGTTCAGAAAACATGAATCATAATTGCAATTTGTCCCGGATAGTGATTTAATTAAAAGCTTTAATATCTGTTAAGTCTTAAATTTTTATACCTATTATTTGGTAAGAAGCGAATCAAAATATAAAAAAGTGGCTTAAGGGCATTTTAATTTAGCTGATAATATCAATCTGAAATAAAAACAAATACCCATTTAAGAAAAAAAATTAACGGCATTTGTCGCATTAAAACATTACCTCTTGTAAGGAATGACGTAAATTGAGACGAGTGTAACCTAACCCATGCAAAAAGTGCCACTACCACAGAATAAACTAGTTTTCGAGTAAACGCATTGCTTATCAATTTGCGCTGTAAAATTTAATTTCACTAGGCAAGAAGCAAATTAAGACGCGTGCATCGGGTCCGACACGACACAGCACAGCACGTACTTTTTTAACTAAAATTTAATTATATTGCGTAAACTTATTAGCGACACAAGTGGTGCGAGTCGCGTCTACGCGTGCACACCTTGCTTTTGTGGTAGTGGCATAGTTTGCGGTGTCACGCGGGCCTTGTTTTCAAAAAAATGAAGTTTGTTGTTTTTTTAATGTGAATATCATTAGATTTTTGCTGTAATTTTTGTGTAATTAGTAAAACTAGCAGCATTCATCTTATAGTAATAATTTAAAAGTGTCCAATTTTTTTCTCTCCGGCAAAATATACTTATTTAGTGATTTAAATCTTTTTTATATAAAAAAATACATCCTCTTCATGAGCACCTCGGTCATTCCATTATCGTGGTTGCAACATTTATATTCATGTATTAATTTCATGTTATTAAATGTAATATTAAATATAAAACATTTTTTATATATAAGTCTTTAAAGGTCAAATTTTAATATTTTTACTTCCGTCAGTTTTACTATATTTTAAAAACCAGAAAAAAGGTTCAAATTGCCATCGCTAATGCAACATCAAATTATCGCGGGTTCAATCAGTCCAATTTAAGTAAACATAAACAACAAATTAAGTTTTGTAGGAACAAAATGGAAAATTAAATCATGTTTATTACTGACTAGTTTACTTTTGTGGGCGCTTATATTAATAATTTCTTTTTCACATACGTTATTATTCGCCGAAAATTTAAGTGTTAGCAACAGCCAAGATCGTTTGACTAGGTGAGGTTGCCTCATTACGTCACATATGTACCGCACTGCTGGTTCCTTGGCGCCAACATAGCAAACAAGGATGTCTAGACGGATAATACTGTGAGGGCGAAAGAGCGCGACATACAATATTTAAAAATCAGCTAGAATAATCATTGGTCAATAATTTTTTAATGGGAAATAAAGAAGTTACAGTAACAACTGGATTTGACAGTATTAAAAGTATTTATTTAATATTGACAAAATATTTTTGGTTTATAGTTCTACAATCTGTTAAAAACTTCATTAAATAATGAGCAAAAGACATATGTGACGCATGGCCCGCCATGTTGCAAGGCTAACGGGGCAACCTTACCTAGTGAAACGATCTTGAGCAACAGCTGCTTTACGTGTGTTGTTAGGTATGATTTAACAGTTTATACCAACTCTTCGGAATGCAATATTAAAAACGTACAAAAAAGCATATATGAAGTAAAATTAAATAAAAATAAATGTACTAATATTTGACTTTTTGCAATAATACCAAAAAACTGATAGCATCGCCCATCTAATTTTATTTATTAACTTGGTACCATTACAAATTTCTAATAAAATTAATGGTTAACTTCTTAAAAACTATTGGCTTTAGCTATTGAAATAGTACATTAAAAAAATAAACCTAATGGTCGTTGCTAATTTGTTAGCCAACTCGTATACATAATCTGGTGATTCGTGAAAAACCGAAATCAAAAACAAAAATCGACGTGTTTTAAAAACAAACCACTTAAAATTTAAATGAATTTATTCTAACCCACGCGACCATAGTGCACGCTCATATATCTCTATGCATGTACTTAATTTTTATTTTTATTTTTTTAGATATTTGCTAGTGTTACTTTTTGCGACCTCCGCAAATTTAATTAAAAAATGATAAAGAGAACTAAATTTTTGTTTGGTCATCAACTTTTATCATACACAGAATTTGCTCTATTTATGATTAAAAAGTTTTCTACATATTTACGGCATGCACTTTATAAAAGTAGGCAAGCCCGAGGCATATTTTTTTAAAAGTACTTTTGAATATTAGTCAGAGTTCATTGTTAAACTGTACCACTGTTAAAGTAAATACCTTTTAAGTTTTGTTTTTTAGCTTATATAAGACAATACTTTTTAAATAGGTTTTAACCCAGAGAACATTAAATAACTGTACCTACTCTCAGTACTCAAAAATACTTATTACTTTGTGTGTTTAATTCCATTTATGGCTTAGTACGGTAGGAGTACCAAAACATGAGGAGATTGTATTTCACAGCTTTTTCAAGACAACGAAGTAGTAAGACTACGAACGCTTGGACAAAGCTTCAACCTCTGAACTACCCCCATTAACGTCTAGGCACTGTCCCATCCAGTACACGGTGTTCGCTAGGGGTTACCCATGAAATGACCTGCCGTACTTAGCGTTGTTTAACTTTACTAGTCTTTAGCTAGGCACTCATTGAGATACGTCTAAAGAAGGCCGCACCAAACACAGATTCACAAAGAAAGGGGAAAGCAAGGCAAATTAATTTGAAAAAATTAACGTCAAGGCACTGTCTCATCCAGTACACGGTGTTCGCTAGGGGTTACTCATCAAATGATCAACCGTACCTAGCGTTGTTTAACTTTTCAGTCTTTGGCGAATAAGGGCCACAGACATGTCCATAATTCTCTTTGTCCCTTTTATCCAAACTTTGAGTGTAGTATAGTTAAAACTCTGTAACCAAATTTCTAAAGGTTTATTTTACGAGCAGGTGTAATTTATAGCTTAGTATTACATACTAATATTACTGCAATTTTATTAAATACAAAACTTATTGCTCTAGGTTTTCAAAACTTAGTTCCTAAATACACTTCCTAATTGTGCTACCCAATCTTTTCAAAACTTTAATTTTTTGGTCCGTGACCCTAATTATACTTATGTTTTGATATTCATAATCCCTATTGACTTCTCTTTTTAGTCATTGTTGGTCAGCAAAGACGTCATTAAATGACGACAAAATGACGTTAACATGATCTCCCTAAGTCACAGACAAAGGACGTCCCGTTAATGACCTCATAATGACGTCCCTTTAAGATAACGAAAAATTGGACACATATACTTTTGTTTCAAAAGCTAAAATGATATAATGATAAGATATTTTATTTAGTAAAATCATATTTCTAATTATGGAGTAAACATGTTTGCAATCTCCTTGCACTGCAAGGTCACATCTCCTCGGGACAATGTCCAACCTGGAGATGCAGATTTTTACACTATCCGAATGTACCTATTCTTTCAAAACTAATTGTGATCACCAACCGCAGACCGGTCTCAAGCTATTTTGGTTCTCATCGTTACGGTGTAGGCAAAGATGTTGAATAAACGTAGTAGTTTATTGTCCATTACGCCATCTATCGGTAGAGTTTTTTTCCTATTTTAATTTTGTAAAATTATTAGTCCTATTTTTCTGTCATATAATATTTCGGTTGGATATTGATCAACGAATCATATAATGTCAAAAAAATTTCTGGCAGGTTTTATAAACATGACGTCATTAGATGTTTATGAGCTAGTGTGACGAAAAATGGTGTAAAGGACGTCACATCAACGACGTCAAAAAACACGTCATTAAAATGACGTCATAATTTTGGTCTGATGACGTCTTATGACTAAAAATTATTAAAAATGACGTCATAATGACGTCATGGCTTGGGTAACTACTGTAAAAACAACCGAAAACATACGCAATGATTTATACTGGTTTTATAAGCATTAATTACGGCCACCCAACAAAAAATTGTATAATATTTTCGTTGGTATGCTTGATAAAATATTAAACTTTATTTCCTATACAGGGTGTTATTCATATTGCGACAAATTTAGACACATGAAATGTGGTATTTTCTTAAAGATCTTTAAAATACCTTGTTAATTACAATATCATATACAGGGTACTTTATAAAAACAACAGTTTACTATTAAACTCCCGCGAATGAATATATTTCCGAAATTGTGAAAAATTGAATATATCACATAAAGACTTTTTTAAAAACATAGAAGGTGTCCCTTTTAAAAAAATTGGTATTTTACTGTGTAACTCAAAACCCAATTGTCAATTGTTCCTCCTAATTTTTAGTTTTAAAACGCCTAAAATGCAACTTAATTGCTAATTTAAACTGTTTTGTATTTCAAGATTTTTCAAGTATTTTTAAGGTAAAAGTTCCTATGAACGTGTGGTCTAAGATGCTTCGCTTTCAAGATACAGGGTGTCAAAGTTTTATTTTTATTTATATTTTTGCGTTATATCAACTGTACGTCAAAGTACGTCAAAATTGTATTATGTCTGAATTTTTACATGACAACACAAACAAAATGCATTGACTAGGCTACTTGATAAAACCGTCATTTTCGGCGGTCTTTACTTAGCATATTTATTACTAAGCGTATGCATCGATTATTTTAAACTAAAATATTTCGAAAACGGTTGCTCCTAGCGTCATCTAATAAGAGTACCTTTTTTACGTAAAAATGACTAAGGAATCCATTTCTTTTAACAAAAATGTAAATACAGGGTTGTACAAAAGTCATGAGCCTTTGAAAGTGAGAATATACATGTGGCTAGCGCCCTCTACAAGTAAGAGCTAAATTAAGAACAAATTCAAATTTCTCATGTCAAAAACCCCCAGGTACCAATTTTCGTTCGGAAATCGGCATTATTTAGGAAATTATGCAGAAAAAACATAAATAAAAATAAAACTTTGACACCCTGTATCTTGAAAGCGAAGCATCTTAGACCACACGTTCATTAAAACACAGTTTGCTTTTTATCTTCTTAACCAGGACTACTATTACTTATAATTGGTTTTAGTTGTACAATGTTGTTTGTAACGTATTCTAATAGTAAATTGTTTAATAAATCAGGTTTTTGCCACTTTTAAAATTAAAAATTCCAATAAACATCAGCCCAAGCAGCAAGCTGACGTCATTATGACGTCATTTTTAAGTCATTTTTGGTCATTTTGGTCATATGACGTCATCAGACCAAAATTATGACGTCATTTTAATGACGGGTTTTTGACGTCGTTGAAGTGACGTCTTTTTTTGTCATACTAGCTCATAAAAATGTAATGACTTTATGTTTAGAAAACCCGCCGGAAAAATGTTGTGACATTATATGATTCGTGTCAAAATCCAACCGAAATATCATATGACAGAAAAATAAGACTAATAATTTTATAAAATTGAAATGAGAAAAACTCTACCGATAGATGACGCAATGAACAATAAATTACTACGTTTATTAAACATCTTTTTTATTGCCTACACCGTACCGATGAGACCAAAATAGTTCAAGACCGGTCTACGGTTGGTGATTTCAATTAGCTTTGAAATAAATATCTTCGGCTAGTGTAGAAAACCTGCATCTCCAGGTTGGACAGTGTCCCGAGAGATGCGACCTTGCAGTGCAAGGAAATCGCCAGCAGTAAGGAGTTTTTTCTATTTCAATTTTCAAATAAAATACTGTATCATTTTTAGCTTTAAAAAAATGTATATGCGTCAATTTTTCGTCATCTTAAAGACGTCATTATGACGTCATTATTGGGACGTCTTTTGTCTGTGACTTAGGAGGTCAATTTATCATCATTTTGTCGTCATCTTATGACGTCTTTGCTGACCAAATGTGAACAAAAAATGACTTAAAAGAGACGTCAGCTTGCTGATTGGGAGAGAAGCTATCGATAACCGTTAATAATGTTATAAAATGATAGAATTAAAAAATACATAAAAATTAACCTTAGAGCGAAATAAAAACGTATTTTAACAATACACCAATTAACGTATTAGTTTTCTATAATTAAATATTTTCAAATATTTTATTTTTTGTTTTTCTGCAATAAACGAAGTAACTAAAAAGGTAGATAAACCTCTTCACGGAAATAAAAAACCTCATTAAATACGGTTAATAGGTTTTCAAGAATCTCTTACTGGTAATTCCAACTAATACTAGCAGTGTATCGATTTGACTTTAAAAACTTTCCTTGGTAGTTACAGTAATTAATTTACATGTTAACTCTAGCCAAATAACCGAAAGGGTCAAATCGCTAGTCCAGAAGACTAAACTTTATATTTCGGTCATGTTTCCGTTACTAGGGTCAAACTATTCGATCTCCGACTATGTGAACGTACGAAAACCTTTAGACAAGACTATTAAAGCCAAGTCAGGTTAGTGACGGGCATTTAGAGCTGTGTTTCGCCAATTAACATATTTTACACATCGGTACCCATTATAATTTGCAAGTCAAAACTGGATGATTTATGTCAATAATTCACACTGCATGCTTTTGCCCAAAATCTAATTTACCTTCTTATGAAATTCTATGGCCTTTATAATGGAAGTGGAATAGTTTATATCGTTAACAAACTAAGTTTGTTGCTCTTAAAGGAGGGATATGGTTAATTCGTGCTCAAAAAGGCACATCTTCATGTTTTTTTTGACAACGCAGATATGTTATTATATAAAGTATTAAACACATTAACTCTTAACCACTAACGTGCCTTTTTGGTAACGCAACTACTAACATAGCGTCTTTCAGACGCTTCGCAATATATCATTAGTAGCCATATAATTTGTTTTTTATTTATTAAATGGTTAACATTGTTACTTAGGACTATTTTTATTTAAACCTATTACAAAAAAAAACAGATGTTAGTTTTTGCAAAAATAAAAGAAAATACATTTTCTTTGCCATGAAAGGATAAAACGATTAAGATTTATTTGTCCACATGTTAAAACCTAAAACCAAGATTAATTCTAATAAACGAAACATAAATTGATAAAAATAGTACCAATAAATAAATAAAAACATTAAAAAAAATACATTTCCCTGAAACTATATTCTTTAAACACATTTAATACACAATTTTATACGGTAAAAAAGTTGGCAGTTTGCCTTTGTTTGCTTTGAAGGGCAAGTATAGCAAGACTTTCTTTGAACAATCCTTGGATGTTTTTGGGGTTAAACCTATATAGATTTTATTTATTTGGGTACACGACAAGTCAACCAAAAAACACAAAAAATATAAACTAGGTAACTAAGAAAAATCGACGTTCGGTGGCCACCGTTGTCAAGATAAAATTGAATAAAAATTTTAAAATTTTTAGCTTTTTAGAAAATTCTAAAATACCTTTGACATTAAATGTCAAATATGTTTCTTTGTTATAGTGTCATTTTTAAAAACATATTTTAATAGCAGTTGACACTATAACCAAACAAACATACCTATTTGACATTTAATGTCAAAAGTATTTTAGAATTTCCCAAAAAAGCTAAAAAATTTAAAATTTTATTAAACCTAAACAATAGGTTATTTTTAAAATTTTTATTTTTAATTAATTTTATCTTGGCAACGGTGGCAGACTTGCCACCGAAACGTCGATTTTTAGTTTTTAGTTACTTTTTTTTTTGTGTTTCTGGGTTTTTTAATCTGACTTGGCGTGTAAGCAAACAAATACCATCTATTTAATGAATCCGACGAACCAATACAGAACATATATTCAACTCAAATCTAAAATATCACAAATACTTGATCTAATTCGTCGAGAAACATGTGGATTATTCGCTGTTCTGACAAAAGGTGGGGTTACTCATTAAAATAAACGTTTCTTGACAAAATCTGTTTTGCTTATTTATTTACAATTTCTCTCAAAATTTTCTCTAAAACACTAATTTTAGATAACTTTGTTGTTGAATCCATTACATAAAAATAATTACACAACTACTAACGTGGCGTCTCTCAGAGGCATTCGGATCTTTTGCACTAAATGAAAAACAAATACAAAGTGCTATATATATTTCTTTGAATACAGACTAGGCAACAGCAAACTAAAAGTAGATGGACTATTAACCCTAAAACACAAGGCGAAACATAACAATGGACAGAGAAATATTTGCTTGCGTCTCCCAGACGCCACGTTAGTGGTTAAGGGTTAACACACTTAAATTTAACAAAACAAGAATAATAAGTGCAAGTTTTGTTAAAAATTTTAAATGATACAGCAATGGCAGGAATGATCGAAAAGCGTCGTCCGCCGTCCTTAGCAAATTCGTACATTTAATCCCCTCCACCAATCTACTATGTACACTCCCGCAATTCACCGCTGCAACAAGCGCACCAATTTGAGCAGAACGAGATCAGGGGCTGCCGACCCACCATTTCCGTCTTTCGTCGGACATCACCTCGAATATTTACTATGCTTTTAACTCTCTATAGTCGCCAAGTTTGGTTTCCACACCTGTATAATCGTTTTCTTTAGAAAGCGCTGGGGGAATTCTTTTTTGAAAATTTTACTTATTCACTTTTTGGGGACACTTTAAAGTAAAAAGCAATTTTAAAAATAATTGGTATACCTGTTTTAAAAAAATTAAAAATATGAACAAATATAAAAAAATCTTCAGCATTACCTCGTAAATTATGTAAAGAAATAGTGATAAAAATTTTCAAAGGATCGCAGTATTTTAAAGTCATGTTAGTCACCGCCTATTAAAACGTGAGGTATAGAAAAACGCTTTAAAATTCTGAGCACTAATACATTTGTTATAAATTGTTCTTAGATAAAGTGTGGTTACGTACACCGCTGTATTTTTGTTAATTTTGCTACAATTCATCTTAATTAACTAACCTTATATATTTAAAACTCTAACACTCAGTATATTAAAAGTAAAGCTATTAAGGACATAGGTTTATTTAATTTTTTCTTTTTAAATTATTCCAAGATTTACATTCCTTAAGATCAGCCTCTTATTTTTAAACACCCTTTTAAGCTTTGACCTGACCCAGAAAGTAAATTTTTAAAATCTAAATGTTTAAAAACGGCTGCTCACATCAACTTTGTGGCGATTCCATTATACACGATTCCCGACAATAATTTTTAAATTACGCTATTAGTGTTTTTTTTTGTTAGTAATGCAAGGAAGTCAAATAATTTCTATTTGATTTTACGTCATATATGCTATTTTGCCGCGTTTAAAAATATTACCATTTGAAAAGTTGGTAAAAACTGTAGAATCTGTTGCTTACACTTGAATTTTTGACAAATATTTTATTAAAAATATATATATATAATCGACAACAAAAGTATATTAATTAGTTATAATTAAATAGGTATAGTTTAATGTTTTATTTTGTTTCTATATCAAATAAATTAATGTTTATGTTCACTTAAATTAGACTGGTTGCACGCGCGATAAGGTGATGTTGCTCCCTTGAATAATATAATTTTAACATGCATAATTCATTGTTTATATTTGTTTTGTTGAGAGATTTTATTTTATGTACTCTACCTAAATAGCTTACAAAATAATAGAGCAGAACATATTGAATATATCACAATGACCAGATTTATGCGTCGTTTGTCTATGATCTGGAAAGGTTGGGCGAAATTTGTTGCACCTGCAATGAGAATTTAAACCTTTCTCTTGGAGTTTAGAATATTGTTTGAAAATAAACTAAAACGAATATAAAAATAAAAATATATTAAAAATGTAAACTTCCAAAGACAAATTTCACTAAAAATCCTTTTATTATTTTTTTTTTATCTTTTGACAAACCACGAAGGCTTAAAGCCTAAATACTAACGTACCGTGGGTGTCTTAAGCGAGATAAGAGGGAGTTTGTTGACACGGGACTTAAATACTTGAAGATTTGGGGGAAAGGAAAGACCTCCGCGGGCAGCAGGTTCCACCACCTAGAAACTCTAGGGATAAAAGAACGAACAAAGTGGGAAGTTCGGGGCCTGTCCAGTTGAACCGTATAGGGATGCATACGCGCGGAACCACGAGTTTTTCTGTTGGGAACCGTAAGTGGAGGAACTATACTGGACAATTCTTCAGAGCAGAAGCCATGGAAGTACCTATAAAAAGGGATAAATCCCCCACAGCCCGACGATGTGCAAGAGAGGGAAGCCTTTCTGTCAGTGAAGGATCATTAATGAGACGAACAGCTCTTCTTTGAATAGAATCAAGAATGCTTAGGGTTGTGGGGGACGCCATGCCCCAGATATGAGAACAATATTCCAAGGGTTGTAGGATTTGGGACACATATAAAGTGTATAAATTAGAAGGGGAAAAATACTTTTTGGCTCGAAAGAGAAATCCAAGCTTTTTTGAAGCTGCCGTGGCTATAGATATAATGCGTTTATGCCAGTTAAGGTTACTTTCAAATGTGACTCCCACAAGATTAAAGGTGTCTTTGCTCTGTAAAACTTGGCCGCTCATAAGTAGAGGATGAGTATTTGATGACTCTTTTCGCGACAAAGAACATTATTGTGTTTTGGGTGCATTAAAATGGACGAGATTTTTAGCGCCCCAATCCAATATTAAATTAAGATCCTGCGAAAGAGATATCTGCATCGCTCTGCGTTTGTTTTCCAAGTCAGGTTTAGTAATGGTTTTAGCAACCTGAAAACTGGAGTGAAGGGTACTATCGTCGGCGAAACTATGAATGGAATTAGTTGTGGACGAGAGAAGGTCGTTGATGTGAAGAAGAAACAATGTTGGTGCCAGAACTGAGCCCTGAGGGACTCCAGCATTTACTTGGTGAAAGCTTGAAGAATGGCCGTCCACAATAACTGATATACGACGATCAGATAGATAACTAGAGAGCCAAGTACAGAGTTTAGTTGAAAGACCATAGGAGGAAAGTTTATTAAGAAGTGCGGCATGCCAGACCTGGTCAAAAGCTTTGGATATATCAAGAGCAACGATCTGGGACTCACCTAGAAACTCAAGAGACTTATTCCAGCAGTGTGATACGAAGGAAAGAAGATCTGCTGTAGATCTTTTGTGGCGAAATCCATACTGCCTGTCATGCAAAATTTTGTGTTTTTCTAAGTACTTAAGAATTTGTGAATTAATTAGTTTTTCCATTACTTTACAAAGAACTGAGAGAATGGAAATTGGTCTATAGTTAGATGGAAGAGATTTAGATCCTTTCTTGGGAATAGGTTGAACACGTGCATTTTTCCAGCTTTCCGGAAAGATACCTGTGTCGTAAGAAATTCGAAAGAGCCGAGTTAAGATTGGTGCAAGTTCTGGAGCACATTTTTTTAAAACGATTGCAGGTATGCCATCCAGCCCAGACGATTTCTTGGTGTTAAGGGAAGAAAGGATACGCTTAATGTGTTTTACCTTAAAAATAATATTGGGCATTTTGTGAGGAACTGGGGTAACCGATGGAATTGGATGATTTAAGGGAGGGTCAAGGGTTGAATTGGCAGCAAATTGTTTAGCAAATAATTCTGCCTTTCCTTTAGCGGTAGAAACAATTTCATCTTCCAAAGCTAGTGGCGGAAAAGAACTGGTACAAAAATTCCTACTTATGTTTTTCGCAAAGGACCAGAAAGATTTGCTGCCATTTGAGCAAGAAAGAACTTTGTTTTTAATACGATTGTCGAAGGAGTCTTTGGCTTCAGAAATTGTTTGATTGTAGTAGATTATTTAATTACATGAAACTAATTCATGCATCTAAAGTGCCTAAATGTTGCATCCGCCATAATAAAATGCCCCTTTTTTACCTGCATCCTCGTCGTGTATGGCAACTGCTTTTGCCCTTTAAAACGCGGGATCAACAAGGTACAAAAATGGAAAACTAGGTTAATTACAAAAGGTGTAAAACATAATTAAAACAATTTAATACAAAAAAAATATTTTATTTACCATTTTTGACAAATTATTAAAAACAAAGGCAGTTTTTTTCTAATCCATTTTAACATTTTTGTAGTTTTTGGAGCCCCTGTACAAAACAAAACAAATTGCTTAACGTAAATCTGGTTTTTTTTAACAAAAGCAGTTGCCATACACGGCTTTCTTGTACATTTAAATTTTTGATCGATTTGTCCCATGGTAAAGTTCATCCGTGAACATATTGTATATGTTGTATGTCTTTTTGACTAGACCTTGGACCTTAGAATAGGACCGGAATGACCCATGCACACCCAACACACACTTTTTATGTAAAACATGTTAAAAAATTGAATATTTATTTAAAAGTTAGTAATTTTTTTATCTTTTTACATTGCTTTAGCCCAAAATTATAATAATACACCTAATATTACCAAAATAAATAATTTTAAAAATTAAACCAGATTGAATTTTAGACACCATATATCTTCGAAAGCATCTACTTTTGGACTAATTAAATCGTCATATTTTAGCCTTAGAAAACGAATAATATTTTTTTAAACATTTTGGTAATTATTAAAAATTCATAATACCAAAATGAGGCAAAAAGTAACATAAACAAAATTAGATGTTTAAAATAAAATAGTTTAAAGTGTACCTCTTACATAAAAAAATATCCACTGATAATATTTTTTTACAATGCCACACCAAAGTGTTTTGCTTTTTAAGGGAAGTAATACCTACATGCCTACAAGTACTTTTAAACAGTTTCCAATTAAATGAATACGCACTTTTAATATTTTAATTGTTTTTTTTCATTTCTTTTAGCTAGTATAAACCTTAACCAAACAATTTGGCTAAATGTTTTATTTCAGAAAACGAAGTTAGGCGTTACATGATCTTTTTTAGCGTTGGGCCCTTTAACAAAATTCCGTTTCTAAAAGACTATTTTTCTTCGCCATTTTATATGGCGGATAAGATTACAGAGTCTATAAAACACTCACTACCAAGTAACCCCTTTTTATGGCTTCAACAAAACATGAATGCTGGATTCGTTTATTTTATGTACCTTGCGAAATTAAAGTTGGATTCGAAATAAAATCGACACTTTAAAAACCTAAATTTACTCTTAGCAAAAGGTAAAATTACAAATTAATAATTTTACTCAGTCATAACCAAAAATTTTTTAAAAAAGTCTATTAAAAACAGAACAAGGCTGGGTTTAAATTACACTGATCAACATGATTTTTGTTACACGTAAAGTGGTGGGGTATTTATACTCATTCACCTTTACTTAACTAAGAGTCAGGAGAGGGTTGGCTTAACAAAGGTTTGTATAACAGGGTCTGTCACATAATTCACGTTATTACTAAAGATTGTTAAGATTTTGTGTTTATTATTAGGTTCTCCTTAAATAAAAATATTTCTTTTTGTTTTTGTTATTCACATTGAGTAAAATACCCAAAACTTGTATGTGATCCAAATCATTTTTGTTTTTGTGTGAAGAACCTTTATTTACAAGTTAACAAAGAAAAGTTTTCGTCGATTTCTTCAAAACTTACAAAGTAAGATAAACCTAATATGGTATTTTCTTTTAATGGCGCCCAGCTGTCAGTTTGACACTTATATTTGTCATTTTTTGTCTCAAATTTGCTTCATGTTGTTTTACTAAATAAGTCAAAAGTTAGGACTGGGGGTCCTGAATTTAGACGAGCACTGTATAAACTGATCCCTGATCCGCTCTTAGTTAGCGTTAGGTACAATTAAAATAAAGTAATATTAAACATTTTTAATAAATAGAAATGACAATGTATATTTTAATTTGTCCTATATTATTTACTTTTAAAAAAATGCATTATTATCTTAGAAATCACTTTTAGTGCTAAACTTTATAAGGCAAGGAAAATTGCGCAACACATTTTCTTTCGGGGTCAAGAACAATATGTTTCAGGAAGGCACTTCAAAGGCGTAAAATGGATCCATTGAAAACTAAAATGCATTATGATACTACTAACAATATATTCTAGAAGAGCTTGTTCAAGTCTGGCACGACAACTTAAATTTTATAAATATGATCCCAATTATATTCATTTAATTTATACAGACGTTAAGCTCGTAGTTTAAAAACTATAAAGCACTTAAGCACTAATAGTAAAATATTTAAAAAATGTATTGTTACCCTATTATTTATATATATATATATATATATATATATATATATATATATATATATATATATATATATATATATATATATATATATATATATATATATATATATTATATATATATATATATATATATATATATATATATATATATATATACAGTGTGGACGTAAATAGTACCCCTAATAACTTTTGTTCCTTTATTTTTTTCTTTATAAAATTTGGGCATGGCTGATGGGAGGATATAAACCACTTTTGAATTTTAAAAATGGTAGTTACAACGATTAAGATGGCGGATGCGCACAATCTTAAGAAAAAAATTAAATGGGAAAGGGTGGTAAGTGTTATAGCACACCGTGGCATTTTAAAACTCCTGACAAGGGGTTTATAACCCTAGAAGATAAAAGTAATAATAATATCTTTAGCTACTACAAAATAGCGATACTTTAAAAAAATTACCCAATTCAGATTTGGACCGACATACTTCAAAAAGTAATAAGGTAGATGTAAATATGGTATTTTCTTAAAGATAAAAACTTTTTAATGGTTATGTAATATACAGGATGCTTTTTTAAAAATACGTACTTTTTGATCTACTCTGTATAATATTATCATATAACCACTAAAAATATGGGAGCCCAGTTTTAGAGTGTACAATTTTTAAGATAAGATTTTAATGTTATATTTAATAAATAATTACCAAAGAATATACAGAGTGTCCTAAGTCGACTTATACACAAAATACCTTCGCCCCTGTACAAGATAGAAAAATGAACTTAAAATATAATGTTGGACCGTATCGGGATGCATACGCGCGGAACCACGAGTTTCTCTGTTGGGAACCGTGAGTAGAGGAACTATACTGGACAATTCTTTAGAGCAGAAGCCCGACGATGGGCAAGAGAGGGAAACCTTTCTGTAAGTGAAGGATCATTAATGAGACGAATAATTAATAATAAACGAATAATATAATTAATTACCTTTAATTGTAAGAACTACTAAAAGGTGTGTCAGCAATTTAGTTTATTCTAGACACTTATTACATAATTTCACCAAAAAAACCGCAATGCATCAATATGGCTAAATTTTAGGTTAAGTTATTAAATGTGTATTTAAAATAAACTAAACAGCTGACTCATAAGTAGCCCTTACAATAAAAGGTAATTTATTACATGTTAATATATAATTTGTTATTACTTTTACAGTGAATTTTTTTTTAAATAATTATAACCAGCATATTATTTTCTTTCTTCACTTTTAATATTTGATAAGTATATCAGCACACTGCTAATATCGCAAAACCAATTTACGTATATTTTTTTATGTAGAATTTTATACAAAGTCAAAATATCTTAAAATATGCAGGATGTACTATTAAAAAAACTAATTAAAAATAAAAACTATGTTTTTGAGACACCCTGTATATTAACTGGCACTGTCATTCAAAAGAGTATATGCACGTAAAGTTTTTGTATTTTAGGTTTATTTTGGTATCTTGTACAGGAGAGAAGTTATTTCGTGAACAAATAAAGTTGGTACACCCTGTATATACATTGAACGGAAATATTCACATTTAAATAAGATTTTTAGGTGAATTTTTAATTATTGCCATTTGTGACAGATGAAGGGATTGACTTTATATTTTAGGGTTATAAAGTACTTACCGGGATATTTAAAATGATGTGCCACAAAACTCCCTTTAAATTACATTTTCCCAAGATGGCGCCCATCCGCTATCCTGATTATTGCAACTATCATTTTTACGTCAAAAGTTATTGATAGTCCCTCATTATTCATACCCAAATTTTATAAACAAATAAATTTAGCGGTTGTCCGTTACGTCCACACTGTTTTATTGTAATTATGGATTAAGATTTTTATCTTTTATTTATTGTGTAAGAATTAAAATATTTTAAATCGGTTGGTCACTTTTAAGTAACCGTACCCTTAATAAAGCCAAAAAATTAAACAATGTAATCCTAGTTTACCAATGTTCAAATTTCTTAAATGTAAAAGGTTGCAAACTGACTTAAAATTTAATTTTATACATTTTTTAACGTTCTTAGGGTATTATGCCAATGAGCTTACTTTTTTATATTTCAATTTACTTTTTATAGTTATTTCCCCGTTAATGAATCAGGAAGGCGTTATTAAATAGATTTTGAGAAATAAAATAAAAAATAAACATTTCATAAGTGTCGAACTTCTTGACGGTATATAAATTTACTAATAAAAATGTTGTCGTATGTTTTTTTATAGATGTTTACTAAGACCTGTTAAGATTATCTAGACTTGTTTAATTTTTACCTTATTTCTATTTTAGGTAGGGCCCCACATAACCGCAATGAGCCTGTTGCCGTGCCTTTACCGGTGAAATATCGGGGAATGCGGTGCAAAAATGTTGTATTTAATCAAACTGTAGTAATAGAAGTCAACCACGCTTAAATTACACGTGATCATAAATTAAATTTTTTAAATAAGGTAACACAGTTTTAAGGGTTGGCCATATATAACCACACCGTGCACCGTAGCACGGCCGTGACTCGGTTTTGAAATGTACCGTTGTGATCAAATGCCGTAGGCTTAATATTACCGCTCTGTGCCCAACCACATACCCCTCGCCGCATTTTAATAAGTAAACAAACATTAGATTATTTGATTTTTTAAAATATTAATTTAAAAAAACTTGCAAAACAAAAAATTACAATGTATTCGTACGTTTTACTCACATATTATTGACAAGATGTAACAATAAAATTAATTTTATTCTTTTTAATACTAACAAAATCACTTTTTCTTGTATTGTTTGTCTATTGTGTATAAAGGTGATATCTGTAAACTCAAAGCTTGCTTCGGGGAACATCGGCGCTATCCGATCCACCGTATTAGACATGGTCGTGTTACGATGCCGATCTTGTGGGAAATCGGTGCGGTTATTTGTGGCCGGACTTTTACCTATACTACACTTAAAGTTTGGAAAAAGTGAAACAAAGATAAGTGGTAAAATCTGTTTAATTTAAACAAAGAGATATACATACATAAGACAATAGACCTAGCTTGATAAAAATACTTTGTATATTTTTGAGGGCATGAAAAGTGCTTTTGGATTTTTCGAATTAATTTTCCCTACTTTTCTCTATCACTGTGAAATCGGGCTCGGTGCGGTTATGTGTGGCCCGACATTTAAGCGTTTAGATCCATGTATATTGCATTTTTGTACCAAAACTCTTGATTACCAGATTTGTTTATGTATTTCGCTTCATTGTTAGTGCTTTTATCTATTATTATTATCCATCAGTCAAATTTTGTATTGTATTAGATATTCAGCATTAAGAAACTCTTATGTGCTTTAGGTAACTGCTTATTGTACTACCTAAATCCTGCTTAGCAAAGACATAAACCTCTGTTTTAGATCAGTCCTTGTATTAACAAGGAGTTCAACGGTTTATTTTTGTCAGAAGCAGTAAGTAAACGCACTTTGCCAATAAAAAGTGTATATTTTTTAAAGTAGTTTAATGGTACAGGATCTTTCCTTCTTTTAATTGTACATAAAAAATATACAAAATAAAGGAATG
Organism: Listronotus bonariensis; assembly: GCA_014170235.1. Lineage (NCBI taxonomy): Eukaryota > Metazoa > Arthropoda > Insecta > Coleoptera > Curculionidae > Listronotus > Listronotus bonariensis. Next base: position 357,332 of record JACEGR010000075.1, on the reverse strand, counting down.
GAGAAAGGAATATCGTCTGCGATACCACAAAACCACGTAACTGACACAAAAATCAAAAATAAGATTTTAGCGCAAATAATTTGTCCGGTTTATTGCGTACCTTTGTAAAAAAATCTCTCAAATATTTGCCAACATTTTAACAAAACTTAGTACTTAACATTCCTAAATAAAGTATTTTATGACAAAAACAAGTATCTTACATCTATAATACACAATACAATCTGGCCTTGCTATTAATATATTTTAGTTAACAATAAACTCTTAACATTAAACTTACCACAATTATATTAAAACAGAAAAGTTTAAATAACACCACACCATCATATTTTTAGAGCCTTTGCTTTTTGCAGATACTTGGTTTTGCGGTATCACCCGAAATACTCTTATTATTTGTAAATGATATTTTTAAAACATCTTTTTAACACAAGCACAAAAATAGATTCAGTTAGGGTAATATAATTTTTAACCCAAAAATATTAATGCTTTCTTTGCAGTTGTTTTTTTCCTGAAGCGATTAATCAACCAAAAATTTGTTTTAGGTCGAGAATAAAATATTACTTTGTCTTGGCTAAAAATATTAAAGTTTTCCTTATTTTTGTTTTTCCAAATATTGCTAATCTTATCATTTTTTATTTAAAACAAACTTTGCCTTATTTGGGAATATATGGTCGGTTTAAAGGTAAAAGTCACCAAGTACATTTTTTTATAAAAATTATAGGAACATTTTTTTATAAAAATTATTCGAACATTTTTAAATAATTTATAATAAAGGTTTTTGTTAAAATAATTTATTAGTTACATTTAATACATCCATACATTTTTATTAAAATATTATATTTATATAAAAAAAATGGTTTTTCCTTTTTTATCACAATTTTTTTATAAAATCGTTGTTGATCTCTAAATCAGTAAATGTTACTTGGTAAGTTTTACCTTTAAACCGACGATACACTTGTTTGAAGAAAATTATATGGTAAAAATAACATTATTTAATAAGAAGATGTTATTATACTTTCTTAAAGCAAAAATATTGCTTTTGTGCATAAAAAGAGTTTTAAAATAAAAATTTAATATTAAGAAAGTGTATATTTTTCCTTAAAATTTTTTAAATATGTGTATGGTGCCAGGAATTCCTACTTTTATAGTATAAGTTTAAAATTTGTTACCTATTTTTTTTTCTACTTACTTATCCTTCTATATTCTTTTCCTCCTAGGTGCTCACAAAGTATCGGTGCTTGGCAAGGGTAGTTTGTTTTTGCTTAGGAGTATTTTTACCTCAGATTTGCAACATCTGTTGAAAATTTATCAACAATAAGAAGGCAAAAATAATTCTTAATTTTTTTAATAAAGTTGTTAGTAAGTTTTGCTTATAATATTATGTTGTCATTTTTTGACTATTTTGAGTGTCCCACACTTATTTGTTTTAATAACTTTCTAATAATAATGACAGTAAAAAACTATTTAGGGAATTTTTTCTCCTTTAACAATAATTCCTAATATTTTGCTATAATTATCTTAGAAGGGTGATAGGTAAATAGGTAAAAAGTGTCGTAAATTATTTATTGTTATTAGAATTATTATTATTATTTTTTTCACCCTTTCGGGGTCATCCCACCCAGGTCCGACGACCGCCCCCTAGGTGGTGCACTGCAGCCTGAAGGCTTATTGTACCTTGACCCCTACTCCTTCTCATTCACACACCATTCATTCCATAACTTGGATGGTTGTTGCTCGGTCCGCATCCCCAAGCAGAACACCGTGTGCCGCTGCCCGAAACACGGCTGTCGCCGGACACCCATCCAAATTATGGGCGTTTTGTTACCTATTTAAAAAGTTATTTTTTTACCGTTTACCCCTTTTCTTTTTTTCCGTATTATCAAATTTACATTATGTAGTATTTTATCCTTAACATATAAATAAAATAACAAATAAAAATTACATTTGTTTATTTAAATGACCTACAAAGAAAACATTTTAATATTTTAATATACAAAATATAAAACACTTATTAAAACTAGCAAATATTATTCCTAATAAAATTATCAAAGAAATTTCTCGTATTACCCACTTATTTTAAGCAGAATCAGAAGTCAAGTCACGTTTCGGCATGTGTCGCAGTAGTGTTTGGTGTTACTTTCAGATTTTTAGTTTTTCTTATAAAAATACTTAAGTTTTGTCTTGATCCTGCGAAGTGCTTTTAGGAAAATATATAGGGTTATTTTTATATTTTGAACTCTATAATTTTCATTTTAAATTTTAGTGCGGGAAATATGAAAACAAAATTGTAATTTATGATACTACGATACACTCTTCTTCTTTATTTTTTGTTGCTTGTCATAACATATTGATGTAAGGTGTAAATCTTATAAAACTGGGGGACCAGTAAACATTTATTATGACTTTTCAACTTGATTGTTTTTTAAATGTAATATGTTTTTAAATTTATTTAATAATACTTAAAAAGTTATTTGACCAATATTTTTAAAATAAAAAGATAAAATGACTTTATGAATTGTTAATGATTTTATTACATTTTTTCCTTTTTTTTTTTTTTTGATGATTTGTACAGATAAAAAGTAAAATTAAATAATAATGAAGAAAAAAATGTTTTTTAGTTTACACTTTATTTTTCTCATTATCCCCAGTAATTATAAGTGATGACATTTTTTTAAGCTTATTAATTAGGTAGATTTTTTAAATAAGTATTTTAAAGTAATATTTTAGCAATTTTAAACTACCCTATGTACCTTAGAGCAATTAATTATAAAGTTTTTAAAAATTTTACCTTAAGTAGACACTTTTATAAATGGGAACTTTTCTTTAAAATACTATAAATAAAAAAAACTTTACAAAAAAATGTCACCGAAAATAATAGCAGAGACTTCAAACTTGGCGGTTGTAATTAGGGTCGAGAGAGGTTCAAAATAAGTATCACTTGACTCCTTTTTCCATTTAAGATTTTGGGGGTAAGTCTTACCCCTGCTACAGGGTTGCAATTCAGGGGGTAAAAGTGACAAAAAACAATGATTCCCCTTAAAATTAAAAATTGACGGGTTTTTCCTTAAATGACCTGGAGTGTCCAAAATTAGGTCTGTTTTGTTTTTAAATAGCCCTTGTAGTCCTACAAACGTTATTTTGACTTACTCTATCACCTCTATTATTTATGACCCCACCTTTCCGGATACCCTGTATAGCTACCATTCCTTGTTTATTCTACTTCTTCTTGATTATTATCTAACAAATTCTAATATAAATACCATATTTTATATTTATTTATTATGGTGGTTCCTTTGTTACCTTGTATTTAAAAATGCTTCTATTTTTTTTGTACGATATTACGAGATGCTATTTATAAGGTCGATTTACTTGCCTAAAAATGACGAAATCCGGTTATCCGCGAAAAGCGTATGCCCCTAATGAAATATGATTGTTTTTTTGTGCTACTAAACCAAATTTTAAGAGTATTTATTTTTGTCTTATTATAAACAGCTGAAAATCCAATTTTCTTTGGTATTATTTTTATTTTTATTTAAAAAATAAATTAAGAAATAAAACGTTCTTTTTATAAACATAATTAGCTCTTCTTTTTTATTTCATGATTTACCATGTTTTTAACTATTTATTGTATTGGAAAATATATTAAAGACATTTTGTTACTGCATAATAGGCTAAAAAATTCTTTTAAAAATATGGGATGTTAAAGAAAAGTATACTAAAAATAAAAAATTAAGAAGTTGAGAATTTTAAAATTACAAGGTTTCACTAAAAATAAAAAAAACACTATGCAATTAAAAACAAGTTAATCCTGGTAATTACCCTTAACCGCAACTGTTCACTTTCCAGATATTTAGTGTAGTCTTAAACAAATTGGTCTTTACCCAACAGAAGGTTATAAAATTAGAAGACCTTTAATTAACCTAAAGGGAAATCAATTAATGGCCAAATTGTCTAGGCCAGTGAACAACCCTGAAATAAGACCCGACCGAAAGTTTCTTGTGTATTTGTGTCCTAATGCGCGGCCTACAACCAATTTAGCAAACTTTGAAATTTACCTACAGATATGATAAGCTCTATGATAAACAAAGGGCAGACTAAAAATAAATCCCATCATATGGCGTTCTTAATCCATAGGGAAAATAGCTCTGCTAGTGCCCAGCAAATTTAACTGTTGTTTTGGGAAAAATTATGCTTATTCTATCAATTCAAATAAATACAAAATTTTAAGGAGCGATATTTATATAAATATTTTTAAATTCGCTGAATGACGACGCCTGCGGGCTTGCTTTCTCACCCTGACCAAATGTCGATACTGGGTTTTCAAATCTCTGTATTGTAAAGTACTTTATTACTTGTACCTGCCATGGTGGCACACACGCCGTTTACTCAGGGACTCTGCCAGATGGTTCTGTTGTCAACCGTCACCACATGAAGGTGCCCTGGTTGCAGGAACAAGCGATTATGCCATACTTACAAATACTTTGGCTAATTTACATATATTGTCACGTTTTTGCTATTTTAACGGTTTAATGCCATTTTTTATGTGTTTAAGAAAATATGGACTCAATACATTGCAGATTGAGATTAAGCAGAATTAATTACATGAACCTTAGATCTGAGTCGTTTTTTAATCAAGATAAGTTAAATTTTTATAAGTTTATTACAATTTTCTTAGTTTCAAACCAGATTACAATTTAAGTTCACCTGAAATTAGTATGCAACGGATCAAATACATAAAAATCAATTATTTTTGATATTTTTAAAGCATAATCTTAAAAGGATATATTAATGAAAGACGTTACGAACCTTTAAAAACGTTTTTCTCGAAACTACGTTTTACTAAACCGATTTATTTAAAATATGGTGTAAGTCTTCTCAATACATGCCTCTATCGTACTTACTATTATTATAACAAAATGAAATTTTATTAACCAGTTTTAAAAAATTATACATTAATAAAAAACAACCGTAATTTAACAAAGCTACAATTTTTTTTTACTTTTTCTCAGTTAGTACGATAGCAGCATTTATCCTAATTAATAAGATTTATTTTTGTTTTTTCGTATCGGATTATTGGGAAGCCTGCCTTTTTTTAATTCACCACTTTAACAGCTCATAACATTTTAAGTTTATTTTTTTTAGGAATTTTAAAACACTATCAAATGTGTAATCAAAAAGGGGTAAAAATTTATATTTTTATATCATTTAATGCAATCAAAAATACACCATACAGTGTGTCCCAGGATGGGTGTTACAAGAGGACACATGGACAACAAATTTTGGAATTTTAAAATGTAATTTTGGAAAAGCTGGCCGCAAGGCCAAAAACTAATAAATTAAAAATTTTGCTCCAATTGGTTTTATACAGAGCGAGTTATAACGAAAAATATGAAAAATGCCCAGGCGCTAACTACATTTATTTTTAAAAATACAACCAAATTGTAAAGGTATATGTTGTAGAGAATTGTATTTTATGTCAAAATTTAAAGTTAAAGCATAGGAGTAAAAAAATGTAACTGTTAATCTTTTACACTACCCATTACAACTTAAATAATCAGCAAGAGGTGGCAAAATTAAAAAACAAAAAAAATTGTATATATATTTTTTAAAAATTTGCTGCCTTAAGCCAAATATCTTAAAAATTGTTAATTAACTGTTAACGCATAACATAAAAAATTGACAAAAATTTCTCTACAATATTTAATTATGCAATTTTGCCCTATTTTAAAAAATAAAGGTACTTTACCCTTGTTCGTTTTTCATATTTTTAGTTAAAACTTGTCCTGTAAATTACGAATAGGAGTAATTTTTTTATTTTTTAGGTTTAGACCATGTGACCAGTTTTCCCAAAAGGACGTTTTAAAATTCCAAAATTTTTGTTTTTTTTTGTAGCACCTATCTTGGGACACACTGTGTATTCATGCCTCTAAACTGGATTAGATAAAAGAGTAATAGGGTCTAATTTTTGTGTTTATGAACTACCCGTGCGAGAATCGTAATAGATTATTTAAATGAGGTCGGGATTTCACGCATGGATTGGACCGCTCGTAGTCCTGACCTCAATCCAATCGAACACACCTGGAACCGAGTAGGCAGACAAATTCGAGCTCGTATTCCCCAACCCAACAATTAGGTAGAAGTTGCTGCTGCTTATTATTAACAAAATGATTTATAAAAAACTAAAACCAGAACACATATTTAACACCCTGTATCTCCGAAATTTTGCACTTTTAGACAAGGGTACGTAGTTAGATCGTCGTATCTTAGCCTCAGGAAGCTGTGGTAGCTATTTTTTCGCACCTTTCAGAGACCCTGTATATTTTGTCCCAAATATAAATAGCGTAGTAAGTACACTGTCGCGGTAATCTTGGTAAATAATTGTGACCATTCGTCATTTTTTTCTATCATAACTGCGGCCTTAGTCGACCAAGTTTCGTAAAAACTAGTAAAGTTGTATTTGCTTAAAATTTTACTGTAAGCACAAAAATAGCAAAAACAAAATATGCTCTATCAGAAAGTTTAAGTTTAAACATTTTTAAAATATCCTTTTGACAACCAGTCTACTTAAACAACTTAGGTAAGTTGTTAATATTTTTTAAATTAGCTATCTTGTTTCGAATAGTATTTTTTCTTGTTTAGTATAGTAAATTTTACTGTAAGCATAAAAAACAAAAATTAACTTTGTTCTATGGAAGAGTTTAAAGTTTAAAAAGGTCCGTCGGACAACCAGTCTCTTGAAAAATCAGCACTTGGATAACTGAATTGTCGTCCTTAGAACCACCAAATGATTGATGAAGTTAGCTCTGTTGGCAGTGACTCTGCTTTTCGATCCTGGTTGTTTTGGTTGTCAAATTATGTATACATGGGACAATACTAATGTGGATTTTTTTTGAAATTGTTTAAAGTGCTCTGCTTATTGCAAATTACCTTTTAAAAATAATTACCTATTATTTAAAATAAATAAATATTTCCAAAGAAAAGAGCATAAAAAAATAAAATATTTAAAACCGGGAGAAAAAGTTGATTGACCCATTAAAACCAATGACCACACATTCATTTAGTGTCCTCTGCTATTAAACAACTATTTTTATTAATAGACTAAAGTAATTTTATCTGTTTCCGGAAAGCAAATAGAAATAAATTAAAATGTATTTTAGTTAACAGGGCATTTTTTTTTATTTTACTGGTTATTCTTATAAGTTGTAAACTAAATAATAATACTGTAACAGACTTTTAAAACATGTATTTAAATATTTGAATTGTGTAAAGATGATATATATTATTTTATTTAGTTTAGAAATTTATTTAAATAATTAACTTTATTTTTTAAAAACTTTTTTATACTTTCAAAGGTCTTCGAAAATACTTATTTTATTATTCATTAAAACTTTTTATACATCCTGTAATAAAAGAATTTACGAAAAATTCTGAAATATTATGATATTTTTACGATACTGAGCAAGATCACGTCAAGTGGACCCCCTATTTTCCACTTGATCATAAAATAAAGTCTATATATTTTTTTCATAAGTAGTTACCATGCAAAATTGATCCCCCAAACAATTTTTGAAAATTTTAATTTTAACAACAATTTTTTTACAATGAAAATTTTAGGTACTTTAAATTAAAAAATAGATTTTAAATCAACCGTTAAAGATAAATTAATGAAATTTTCAGGATTTATAGTCAAATATTTATATTTTAGTAAAATATTAATAACTAAAAATTATTCGTTAATTATCATATTGTTAATTAATTTTTAAGTTAACAAATGAAGATTTTACTGATATCTCGGTAAAAATATGAAGTTTTTTTTATCGGTTGCATGCGTTATTTATTGAAGAGTAAGATTCCGGAATAAAATTTCACTGCTCGCGATTAACTTAAACAATATGCATTTATTTATTACTGCGCGCCAGGCGCCGAGCGCTGCCAGAATACCGGGCGGCCGAGCGTCAGACTACTTATTGCAGCTTCAGTTAGTTATAATTTCAAATTACAATAAAAATAGAATTGTCAAACGAATTTTATTATTATTATTATTATGCAGCGAAAATTAATAAATAATTAATTAAAAACGTTATAAAACCTCGTCTTTAATATTTGTTGTTGTTTGGTAATTTAATAAGCTATTATGTTTAGATTTACGAGTAAGTACTCCATTTTTAATAAAAACCGCTCGGTTACGATTTTCATTTGTTACTTGCTCCTCCACATAAATAACAAAAGAATTTCAGTAGTCATTACAATTTATTTGTTAAACGAGTTCGTACGTGCATGAGTTAAATAGTTATTAAAAATAAGAACTGTTGTGTAAATTTGTGTTCTGTTTCTTAATCTATTACTAATAATAATTTTGTGATTTAAAATGGGTCGAGTAAATAAATGTTGCAAACCATTAAATAAAAAAAATCAAATATTCAATAATTTGTTTGGTTTTCCTGTTTTGTTTAGTAATGAAAAATTAAATTGTTCTATTACTAATAATATTAATAATAATAATAATAATAATAAAATTCGTTTGATAATTCTATTTTTTATTGTAATTTGAAATTATAACTAATTGAAGCTGCAATAAGTAGTCTGACGCTCGGCCGCCCGGTATTCTGGCAGCGCTCGGCGCCTGGCGCGCAGTGATAAATAAATGCATATTGTTTAAATTAATCGCGAGCAGTGAAATTTTATTCCGGAATCTTAAACTTCAATAAATAACGCATGCAACCGATAAAAAAACTTCATATTTTTACCGAGATATCAGTAAAATCTTCATTTGTTAACTTAAAAATTAATTAACAATATGATAATTAACGAATAATTTTTAGTTATTAATATTTTACTAAAATATAAATATTTGACTATAAATCCTGAAAATTTCATTAATTTATCTTTAACGGTTGATTTAAAATCTATTTTTTAATTTAAAGTACCTAAAATTTTCATTGTAAAAAATTTGTTGTTAAAATTAAAATTTTCAAAAATTGTTTGGGGGATCAATTTTGCATGGTAACTACTTATGAAAAAATATATAGACTTTATTTTTATGATCAAGTGGAAAATAGGGGTCCACTTGACGTGATCTTGCTCTACTATAAGAGAGCGAAAAACCTTTTGTCAGTATAATTTCGATTTTTGTTGCGTTCACTGACATTAACAACCTAAGATTTGTCGTAGTTGTAACCATAGCTACGTTGATTTTTAAAAGGTAAAAATAAAAATGACAATACGACTTTTTACATGAGGTGTTACCAAACAACAAATTATAAAAGTAACGCGCCATTCAAAATATTTTTTTAAACTAGAGAACTAACTAGTTTAGTTGAATGACCATAGGAGGGGAATTTTTTTAAGAAGCGCGGCATGCCAGACATGGCTAAAAGCTTTGGATATGTCAAGAGCGAAGATTTGGGACTTACCTAGAAACTTAAGAGACATTTCAGCAGTGAAACACGAAGAAAAAAAGATCTGCTGAAGATCTTTTGTGGCGAAATCCAGGCATGACTGCCTGTCATGCAAAATTTTTCTAAATACCTAAGGATTTGTAAATTAATGAATTTCTCCATTACGTACCAAAAAATTGAAAGGAGTGAAATTGGTCAATAGTTAAATAAAAGAGATTAGGATCCTTTTTGGAAATAGGTTTAACACATGCAGCTCTTCAGCCCTCCAAAAATACCTATGTCGTAAGAAATTCGAAAGAGCCGAGTTAAAATGGGTGCAAGTTCTGGAGCACATTTTTTTAAAACGACTGCTGGTATGCCATCCAGCCCAGACGATTTATTGGTGTTAAGAGAAGAAAGGATACGCCTAATGTGTTTCAAATTAAAAATAATATAAAGCATTTTATGAGGAACTGAAACAAAAGCTGAAATTGGATAATATGAAAGGGGCAAGAGTTGAATTGGAAGCAAATTGTTTAGCAAACAGTTCTACCTTTCCTTTAGAGGTAAAAGTAATCTCATGTCCAAAGTTAGTGGTTGAAAAGAACTCGTACAAAAATTCCTACTTATGTTTTTTGCAAAGGACCAGAATGGAATCCCAGGGGTAAGTGGCGAAGTAGTCCCTCAGGCCATCCCGATCGGCTGAGTTGCAGTGTCATACGGTGCGTAATGGTATGCATTCACTTGCCTTGGGATGTGCAGAGTAAGATAAAGTAACTAAGTCATGATCTGAGCGACCTACGGAAGCTGTGACAGATGCTTAAAAGAGTTTGGGGTTGGAAGTAGGAAAGAGATCTGGGGGATTTGAGCTATGATTGGGGACTCTATGAAAGTCGGTGGGTTTCATAACAGAGTTGGTAAGAAAGGTACTGACTTCGAAGATTTCTGCTGGTCTGCCTTAAGGGTCAGTATTTAAAGAGCCTAGCCAATCCATATTATGGACATTAAAGTGGTCAAGCACAATTACTTTGGCCAATGGAAACTGAGAAATTATGCTATCGATCTTTGGTTAAAGGAAGTCAAGAATTTGACATACTTTCCATTACATCAGTTATTATTAAGTTATTTACCGTATTAAAATATTTTCTTAATTCTGATTAAAACTGACCAAGTCAAATCTAACATAATTTAAGATCTTAAGTTTTTAAATAACAGCAAATGTTATAGGTATTCAATAAAACAAAGAAATAGAGTTTAATACTTGTTCATAATGTTTATCCCTATAAATACATATTTGGATTTTGTATATAACTTGGCACAAGACAAGCATAATTTTGGTATTAAGCTTGGCTCGCCTTTTTACGTTCATGTTTTTGGTAGAACCTAACACCTTTTTGTAAAAAAAACTAGACAGGGAATTAGATTTTCTTTTTGCGTTTTTGCTGCATAGTTTTCTACATTTGCTTAAACGTTAGAAATAGTTCGTATTGTCCATTTATTATCTGTTATCTTTTTAACGCGCTTCCTGTTTATGCTTAAATTAGCCAAGTCCAGGCGATATGACGATTAGTGGTCAAATGTTTATTAGAGCGTATTACGTAGTTTTTGTATGGAGAAACTACTTATGTTTTGCCTTAGTTTTATTTTTATATTTTTAATATATAGCAAATATAATAATATATATCGTCAGTGTAATTCGCAAAGTGCGTAACTCCAGTTTTAGAAATTTTAGAGAAGCATGTTTTAAAATAAATTTTTACAGTAATGTGTGGTAGCATATAGTAAAAAATAATTTAATATCAAAGAATATAATCTTTATTCTACTTTAAAAATGCTTCTCCAAAATTTCTAAAAATGGAGTTACGCACTTGCGAATTACACTGACGATATTATATTGGGATAGTTTTAAATATCTACTTATAAGGGTTTTAACACTACAATAAAAACATATCTCTGTCTCTGTATGAGGCCCCCGAACCCCCTATTCTTTATTTTTTTTTTTACCTTCAGGTTTTTTTCTTACGCTTACACACAATAACCGGAGTAAATTTTAAATTTCATCTTTCTAGGTTATCTGGAAGTGGGTTAGGTTTTTGATCTTTATGTCAGTCATTCAGTGGAAAATTGACGACTTTTAGATGTTCTAACCTTTTAATCATTTAAGCTTCCAGTTGTCTTTATGGATATAAACAAACACACGTAGTTTTATGTGTTAACGTTAAATAGATTATAACTTATGGAGGGATCAAAAGTGCACCAAGTGGTTCGTGTAATAGTACACTCGGCGCTGTAACCAGTTCTTTGCTAGAACTTGGCTTGACACGCTGCTGTGTATTTAAATGTATTTATTTGGGTTTAAAGAAAGATAAAAGAAAGCCGATAACTATTTAAAGGCTCTTTTATACAGCATTAACTTTTGTTCGACGCAATCAATTAAGTTTCAGTGTATAAAACTCTAGCAGGTAGAGACTGGATCAAGAATGCGTGCGTCGACGATATGCTGATGGGTCAATCTCGATTTAAACCGTCTTTTTTCCACGTATTGGCAAAAATTGACCATTATAATTTTAAAGTAACACGGCATGTATACATGAAGACATTTTAAAAAAGTTTAGTTTTTAGCACAAGTTAAGTATACTATTTTATTATTATTATTTAAAAACCAAAAAAAAAGATCTCTAAACAAAAATATAAGAGAATGTAGAGAGATAGAAACGTATGTTTCTTATAAAATATGCAAAAGTAATTTACCTGATGCACCTAAAAGCAATCTCTTTAATAAAACTATTTAAAACATTTATTTCGTTCCTTGAAAGTGTGCAAAAGCCGAGAACCTGCATTTTAAATTTATAAATGCAATTAAATGCCTTGCTCTAAATACTTTTAGTCCTATTTATAATCCAGAAAGCTGTAGTGGTCTAAGACAGCTGATAGTGTCCGTAATTCAAAGTTCAAACTTTTAGATAAATTTCTTATTTAGCTAAAATTTGTCCGCAGAGAGTTTTTAGTCTGCTTAAATTCTCCTTTCGGTTAAGTTTATTTCCTTTGAGAAAACTATCTGAAAATGAATTTTGGTTAATAGTTTTTAGAATGGAATAGAATAAAAAACACCTTTCTATTAAAAGCTCTTAAGTTTTTTTTCAAAATTAAAAACATACAAACCTTTAGTTTTAAATAATTCTATACCGGGTCTCAACGAATATTTTAGATGAGCCGTTAATTTAGGAGCTTCAGACATATCAAAATAAAATTGGTATAAGTAAATATTAAAAAAGAAGAGTTTTCGCATATTTCTTACTATTTGGTTACTTCCGGTTTAACCGGAAATGACTTCAGTTTTGAAATTTTAAATGGAATATTATTTATGGTATATTTAAACATTTTTGGATTTTTACGACAATTTTAAATAGTTATTTGACATCTTCGAAAGTTTTGACGCCTGCTTGATTTTTTGTGAGCCATTTGGAGTTTTGCATTTAGGTGGCTACGATCCTTTAATTATGACTTTATTTGCCATTTAAAAAATAATGGTTTGACACGGAAATATGAATTTACCAAACTGTTTTATTTCTATCTTTCATATTAGTAACTAAAACTTTGTGATTGTATTTTTCCAACATCACCTAGGGCCACTAGATTAATTTGCGCCCAATCATGGCCACCTAGATTCAAAATTTAAAATGGCTTTAAAACTAACTTTAAATTGTGTCAAAAATAAAAAATGTCAAAATATACAAGGTGTTCTATTTAAAAAAATTAAATTAAAGCCATATCCGGTCAAACCGAAAGTGACTGAAAAGTGAAAAACATGAGTAAATTCTCCTCTGCTGATACAATTTACCTATACCAAATCTAATTTTGATATGTTTAATTTTCTAGGAGTTATACCTTGTCTAATAAATTCGTTGACATATATATAAAAATAAAAGAAATTTTGGGGTTTTACTTTTTATTTAATTTACGGATAGTTCACACAAAGGAAACTTTTTCGTTAGTCTGATCAGCAGAAACAGTCTTTTGTTTTTGTAAACAGTTTAGGGTACCCTAGATTATTGACTATCCAAGCAAATTAATTAAGTGGATTTACAACAATCTTTGATGAAAAGGATAAGAGTAAAAACATGCGAACGTTTTCCTTTAAATATACTTGCTTCCTATTTATTTAAATAAAATAAAATTTGCTAAAAATTTTGTTTTTTTTACGGGCGCTAAAAAGATGCCACATATATAAGTATTAAAAAAATATATTTTTTTAATTAGTTTGGCGATTTTTTCCATATTTTAATTATTTTTTTGTTTCAATGCCTACTAAAATTTATATTAATAGGAATGTATGCAATGTTACAGTAAAATCGACATCAACTAAATTCAAAGATCTAGTTACTATTATTTTTTTAGTTCATGTGTCACTTAATTTAAAATTTTACAGTTTACGGATAAACTTTATACAACTTATCAAAAATTAATAATAATAATATTATTTGTCAGAACGTCGCATAAATGTAAAGTGTGATATATAGTTTAATTTAAAACTAAAATACGAGTTTATTAAGTTTAAAACCAAATATTTCGTCTATTTAAAAATCAAAGTTGATTATGATGGCTTAGATGCGAAACATCGGTCCAACTGGACAGGCCCCGAACTTCTCACTTTGTTCGTTCTTTTATCCCTAGAGTTTCTAGATTGTGGAACCTGCTGCCCGCGGAGGTCTTTCCTTCCCCCAAATCTACAAGTATTTAAGTCCCGTGTCAACAAACTCCCTCTTACCTCGCTTAAGACACCCACGGTGCGTTAGTATTTAGGCTTTTAGCCTTCGTGGTTTGTCCAAAGATAAAAAACATCAAATATTAAATTTAATGACATCATTTTATGGAAAAAAAGTGGCAATGGTAATGTGTCATTAGTTTTTAAATATCTGTTTAAATAAACAGAGAAAAAAATAAAAACTGTTTCGCAAAATTTCCGAATAATACCGAAAAAGCTTACAATTTTTAAATTTTTTAAACAGAATATTGTTAAGCATTCAAATGCGCAACTTTTCTCCATTTTAACCAAAGTTGTATTTGTTACCCTTATCGAGATCCTAATGGTGTTCTTTAAATTTGGAACACCCTGTGTATTGTTGAAACAATACAAATAATTATTTCTCTCCTTTAAGAAGTTTCTGATTCTAAATAATAAAAAAACAAAAATTTTAAAGAATATATCAAAATTGGAGCTGTTACTAAAGTCGGAGAAAAATCTTCACTGACTCGACTAAAAGACCTAAATAAAATTTTATAATATTAACTTTACTATGGTGCCGGTATAAATACTAAATGGCCATCACAAGCCACTATTGTTAAGAACTCAATTACGTTTACGGTTGCGTTAGAGCTATTTAACCTAGTAGGCCACCACGGCTTAGAAAAATCTCGGATTGCCTTTTTGGGGCAAAAAAATTCTTTAAATTGTACACTTTGTATTTATCTAAACTTAAACTCTGTTTGAAATATTAAATGTGTTCATTTCATTTTTAAAAACATGCTATTTGTGAAAAGTGTCAGTTTTATAATGTGTTTTATCATATTTAAAAGTGAAAAAATTTCTATTGCCTTCTATTTATAAAAAGTTTTAGTCCGTTTAAGCGCAGGTAAAAAATATCTTCTTTTATTTTTTGCATTTAATATATTTAAACTAACCGACGCACAGTGCGGCGATCTGTGTAAAAACATAGTTTAGCAGCAGTCTTATTTCTTGTAAAAATATTAAATTAATCAAATTCTATAATATTCTAAAATTATAGGTTTCTATGTTCACTTATCATTAAAATGTATCGCATTAAGGTATAGACAAATTGGAAATGGTATAATAACAGTTTTATCAGTTGCAATTTTGCCTAAATTGCAAGAAAAAAAAATAGTACGTTTATTAATCTTTTATGATGAAGGCAATAAAAACTGGTGTATTTCTTAAAAAATACATCCTTAGATTCTAATAATTTATTGTTTATGATGATTGCTTTGTTTTGGCAAATTCAGTTAACCTTAAAAAAAAGTATTAAATAGTATATTTGCAATTTTTTGCCATTTTGTATCAAATTTAACGTACATTAGGGCTGTCCTATTTAGAATTGCAAATATTTGTAACACTTTTAAAACCATTGTTTTTACTCTGCAATAGTTAGCTACGGTAACTTTTCTGGGTTTCGACAAGCGGGTAAGAAAAAAGTTGTTTTGTAGCTAATTATAAATGTTTTTAACATCCAAGATCCAAACTTGATTAGTACATAATATAAACAATATTTGCCGTTTTTTTTTAATTATGGGTACTACCGGAGTCCAGTTATACATTTACACTACCTTAATTTATTACTTTTTTATCCAACAAAATTAACAAATATTGGATGATATCTGTAGTTATTGAATTAATTATAAATTTTTTATTATCTCTTAAGATATACAGGGTAGGATAAAAAAATAATATTTTTAAATGCAAAACACACACCGTATATATTATATCACCACATTTTATATGTTATCTTTATAAGTTTCGGAAATATATATATTAATTTTGTTCAGCAGTCGCCCTAAGCTCGCAACATTGGTAAAAGTTGCTGTCAATTTCACCTTATGCAATAATTTCAGTAAAGTCCGCGCGTTTAGTAAAGAGGCCACCGACGTCATCATTATCTACGCGAAATCTTCTGTAACTCTCTCTCAATTGCGGTTTCGAGGGCTTCGTATCGTTACCTAGGAAGTAGGCATTTTACAGATTTAATTTTAAAAAATTATTCATTTTAAACACGGGATGAGGGAATGAGAGGAGATTTTGCGCAGAAAATGTTGGCGTCGGTGGCCTCTTTACTAAACGCGCGGACCCTACGACATCAAAGGATGACGTTAATATCCTACCCAAGGGGCAATACTATTTGCCTAAAAAATGGATGCTTTAAATATATTATACAGGGTGTCGTTAAAGGAATTTTGGGGCAGATTCTACCAGTAAAAATATATAAAAAAAGTTCATATAAACATGAGTCCGGAAATGCATTGCCTTCCAGACAGGTTTTTTTTTTTAATTAATATTTAAAATATTTTTTATTCAGTTTTAATAAAATTTGGCAGAGTTTTTTGTAGCACTAAGAGTCCAATTTTGCCTTAACCTAATTAAATTTACTCAGTCTAGTAGCTTTTTAAGCAGTACTTAAGCGAATATTTCTGACAAAATGTACATCACTGACTTTTGTCTAAATATTAGGTTTTATTCGGATTAAGCAAGAAAAATACAGCTTTTCTAGCTTCTACATTTTTTCCTACCTTGTTCAGTAAAAAAACCTATGTTTTTGGGTTTTTCGGCCTTTGACGTAGATTTTGGCATCCTCAGAAGGTTTCCTCGTAGGCATACAGGGTAGTTAGTAAAGTACTCATATTTTAAAAATACAGGTGTGAAAACCTACTTGCCGACCATAGGAAATTAAAATTAATTATAAGGTACGTCTTCTACCTTTTCATAGGAATTTAAAACAAAATTTTTGTACGGTAAATAAAGAAATTATATATACAAATTTATTTAAAATTTTATTTTAAAAATGGAAAAAATCCAAAAAAAAAAATTAAGAGCATAAAACGACGTTTTTTTGTTTTAAAAGTTTAACACCCTGTATCTGAAAAATAATGCATTTCCTTCCGAACCCTGTTTAAATAAAATTTTCTTTATATTTTTAATGTAAAATCTACCCTTAAATTTTCGCATTAACATTTTGTTACACCCTGTATAGTTTAAGCTTTAGTATACACGTCCAAATATTTAATATTTATTAGGTCTTAATATTGTTGGTAGTTTAAACTTTCAAATATGCAAATTTTAAATTAAGCTAAAACCGGTCCGCAGCATATTTCTTATGCTGCTTAAACTACTTTTTAATTAGGTCAATTTATATGAGAAGAAAATTGTTTTTGGTGAGTAAAAAAATTGCGTTGCATTTTTAAAATTTTGCTTTTACAAAAACATAATAACTTTTCCTTTATCCTTATAAAAGTTAAATGTATATCGTAAAGAAAATCTAGTAAACAACTTTTTGGCCTTTGCTTCTGCTTATCCAGTAATCTAAAAATATAATAGACCTAGCTTAAGGGCGCTGGTTGGGATTATAGCCATAAAAAAATAAATAAAAATATCAAAAAGTAAGCTTAATTGTTACCCTTATAGTGTAAAAGTTGTTAATATGAACTTTAAAACATTAAAAAAAAATATTATGAAAAATTTTTTAACACATCTAAATATTTTGTGATATAATAAGTTTTCTAAATATAAAATAACCAATCGATTCAAAATGTAAATTTTTGTATATTTTTGTATTTAAAACGAGATAAAGTTATAAGCTTTGATTTTTGTCGCATCGAATAAGCATTCCAAGATATTTTGCAATATGTTAAAAAAAAGTTATAACCAAAGAAATAAAAAAATAAAACAAAATAATAAACAAAGCTAACACTTTTAAATAATTATAGGTACCACTATATTGTTTTTAAAGCTGACACCCAACATAATTTATTGATATATATATATATATATATATATATATATATATATATATATATATATATATATATATATATAGGATCCACACAAGTTATTTTTAGAAACACCCTATGTTTTTAAATCAATAAATTTTAAAAATGTCCCCTAATATAAGTGTTAACTTGAATTGTAAGTTACAAGGCAACTTAAAAGATGAGGGGGTACAATATTAAAAAAAATATATATCCAATGTATGTAATGTTTTTTAAAAGGGAAGAAACCTGTAAAAATATTTAAGTGTAATTTTTATACACAAATCTCTATCACCAATAACAACCAAGATATCCTCCAAATGCAATGAAATTCGGACACCTTGTACAGTTTTAACTCAAGAGTTTAAATCATTAATTAAAATTGTGTGTGGCCGATTCTAGGTTAATAGTTTTATTAACAAAATCAGTAATTTTGTTTACTAAAAATGTTTAATATCTTGTTTAAAAATTAATTTGGGGTAATAATTTTGTGTTTTTAATAACATATATATTTTTTAAAAATAAATATATTTTTCTACCACCGGTAAAAATGCAGTTTTTGACCGTTATCTTAAAGATAAAGTACTCCATTTTAGCACACTACATAATGTGTTAAAGAGAGTACATTTTTTAAACAGTTTGACACTTTTTTTCATTTTGACTTAGTGTTTTGCTTTAATGCCTACTAGCATTTATTATAGGGATGTATGCAATGTAACAGTAAGGCGCGCTTGTGGCGGCTTCGGTTGTATCGGCGAGCGTCGATCACCGGAGTTAAGCAGTGAAATGCGCGCCCATAATTTGGATGGGGGTCCGGCGACTGCGGTGTTTCGGGCAGCGGCACACGGTGTTCTGTTCGGGGATGCGGACCGAGCAACAACCATCCAAGTTATGGAATGAATGGTGTGTGAATGAGAAGGAGTAGGGGTCAAGGTACAATAAGCCTTCAGGCTGCAGTGCACCACCTAGGGGGCGGTCGTCGGACCTGGGTGGGATGACCCCGAAAGGGTGAAAAAAATGTAACAGTAACTACACAAAAAGATCTGGGTACCTATCACTTCTTTTAGTTCTTGTGCCAGGAATATTAAAATTTTATAGTTTACGAATACATTTATTAAAATAATAATAATTTTGAACGACTTAGAAATAAAAATCAATTTATACTACTTAAGCAATATTTTTGCAAAAAGTAAGTACACAATTTAAAATACATAAGCACTTTGTAATGAAGAAAATAATATTTGCCCCTTAAAAAAATAGATCATTATTTCTTATTACAAAATGTTGGCTGTGTTAGAAAAATATTAAATAAGTATAAATTAATAGAAGATGTTTATTATATAATTTAAAATACATTTTTTACGGTCTTAGAAAAGACACAATATGAAACACATGCATACAGTGTCTTTTTACTTATTATAAACAACCCTGTGTAAAAAAAAAGTATTACTGCATGTACTTGTTATATAAATTACTATATTTTATTCTTATTTTACCACCTAATAGATATCATTATTCAACTCTTCGTTTTTTGTCTCGTTTGTCGAGAGCGACACAGTTTGCTTTCAAATAAACCATTTAATGTAAATTGTATTCTTTAATAATAAAATTAGTTGCAACGTGTATTATGCGTTTTATTCAAACAATATATTATTACAAAGTACAGGTATTTTGCCTAAAGTATCATTAAATATGTTATACCGGGTTTTACCCATCTACGCCTAAACTTGGGAAATTATTACTCTGGAGTAAAACATTTTTAAACTCTGTCCAAGTTATTCTTCACATCAACGACCTTCTTTCGTCCACAACTAGTTCCATTCATAATTTCGCCGACGATAGTACCCTTTACTCCAGTTTTCAGGTTCCTAAACCCATCACTAAACCTGATTTGGAAAACAAACGCAGAGCGATGCAGATATGTTTTTCGCAGGATCTTAATTTAATATTGGATTGGGGCGCCAAAAATCTCGTCCACTTTAATGCATCCAAAACACAATCATGTTCCTTGTCGCGAAAAGAGTTACCAAATACTCATTCTCTACTTATGAGCGGCCAGGTTTTACAGAGCAAAGACACTTTCAATTTTGTGGATGTCACATTTGAAAGTAACCTTAACTGGCATAAACACATTGTATCTATAGCCACGGCAGCTTCAAAAAGCTTGGATTTCTCTTTCGAGCCAAAAAGTATTTTTCCCCTCTAATTTGTACACATTGTATGTGTCCCAAATTCGACCTCCCTTGGAGTATTGTTCTCATATCTGGGGCATGGCTTCCCCCACAACCCTAAGCATTCTGGATTCTATTCAAAGAAGAGCTATTCGTCTCATTAATGATTCTTTACTTACAGAAAGGCTTTCCTCTCTTGCCCATCGTCGGGCTGTGGGGGATCTATCGCTTTTTTATAGATACTTCCATGGCTTCTGCTCCGAAGAATTGTCCAGTATAGTTCCTCCACTCACGGTTCCCAATAGAGAAACTCGTGGTTCCGCGCGTATGCATCCCTATATGGTCCAATTGGACAGGCCCCGAACTTCCCAATTTGTTCGTTCTTTTATCCCTAGAGTTTCTAGAATGGGAACCTGCTGCCGCGGAGGTCTTTCCTTCCCCCCAAATCTTCAAGTATTTAAGTCCCGTGTCAACAAACCCCCTCTTACCTCGCTTAAGACACCCACGATACGTTAGTATTTAGGCTTTTAGTCTTCGTGGTTTGTCCAAAGATAAAAAAATACTGGTTAAGCAAGTAGGTATTGGGATATCGGCCAGTAAAGCAACAAAAAAGGATGTATGTGACTAATCCAATCTGAAATGTTTATAAGCAGGTATTTACGACTGGTTCTTTTCCTAACATTGCCTATGTGTTAAGTTATTTAGCCGAACCGGTATATCCACAATTTTAAACCGTGCTAAACGTGTGATATCGCGTTTTCTGTACTAGCTATTGGCTAAAAGGCAATGTTTCAGGTTTACAATTATAATTTAGCCTTTCAACAAATACCTGTATAAAAAATGCAATGATTAAGCGTTGATTATGATTTAAAATCTTGCATATGTAACTTAGACAGAGTATAGTTAGTAACATATTTAATAATTTTAAATGAAATAAAATAACACAAATTACAAATACATACCGGATTACCTAAATAACATAACACATAGGCAATGTGAGGAAGAGACAGACAGTAACGTGGATACCCGCACTAAAAACATTTCCGGTTGGATGAGTCACATACATCCTTTGTTGTTGTTTTACTGGCAGATATCCCAATACCTATTTGCTGCACGCAGTATAATAAAGTATAGGTTATTTTTATTTTAGAAATAACTAAGTATAGTTTTTAAAACACTTTGTTACATTTTTTGACCTAGTTTTCTGTTCAAAAGTCAATAAACAAGTCATAATAATAATAGTTAGTATTTTTGCTAGTAAAGACACTGTAATTTTATTTTTACAATTATGGCTTTATCTTAATTATACAATTTTATTTATGCAGTAAAAAAGGTTAATACTTTAGTTTTTTTATAACGTATTATTATTTGTCCCTAAAATTTAACCTTTTTTGTTTAATATTAAATAACCAATTATCTTTTTCTCTAACTAACCATTTCTGACAGAAAACGTTTTACCATTTTTTTAATTTTTACTCATTTTATGCCCATAGGCTAAAAATTATCCTGTATTTTTATATACCTTTTCCACGACCGTTAAAAAATGCTGTTTTTGTAATCGTTAACACAATGGTAAAATAGTCCATTCTAGTACACTACATAAACGGGTAAAAAAGTATCTTTTTAAACACTTCGAAGCTTTTTTCACACTTCAAAATAGTGTTTTGTTTCTATGCTTACTACAAATAAACTAAAATATCAATTTATACAATGTAACAGTACACGCGACATCAACAGAACCAAACGGTCAAGTTACCTTTGATTTCGTCATTTTAGTTCATGTGTCACTAGTTTTAAAATTTGACAGTTTGCAAATAAATTTAATAGAAATTATTGAAAATTATTAGTAATAATGAATTTGGAATTTGGAAGAAATTGAAAAGAAATTTATACTGTTCATGTTTTATTTTGCACAAATAGGTAAGTACATACAATTTAATAAAAATAAATAATAAATGCATAGTTATGAGAGAGAATAATTGTCTCTTAAAAAATAAGGAGGCTATTATTTTTGGTTGCAATATAATGGCTGTGCTGCAAAAATTAAAATTAATTAGTTTAAATAAATAAAACATATATAAAATGGTATACTGGAAAATTTTTATATGGTCGTGAAAAATATAGTATGTAACACATGCATAAAGTGTCTTTTTTACTCATGGAATAGCCGATTCGTAAAAAAAAGTATCACTTTATGCACTTGCTACATAAATTACTATTATAGTCCAAGCGGATGTAAATAAATCTGACAAAAATTGCAAAAATCAAGATATTTGGCATGCGTATTTTGTATAATAATAGAAGTAGTTGGACCTGCAGTACTGTAATCCCCGACCTGTTAAACCAACATGGCAGCCATTTAAAAAAATCTGAAATATACAAGTAATTTAAAAGTTATGGCACTTTAAAACTGTTTTCGAGATGTAAATGGACGATTTAAAATCAGGAACATCATAACAGTATTTCTGTTTACATTTTATAAAATATCTTGAAAACGGTTGCTCGGAGCTATTATTACAATGCATACCTTTATTGAGTAGAAAGCATTGAGGAAAATTTACTGGTTTACTTAAAAGGTATGTACAGAGTAGCACAAAAAAATTGCGACGTTTTAGATAAATTTAAATAGTGTAGCTAGCCCCCCTGGTTTATGCATAAAAATTAATATCAGATCTCAGTTTAATCTAAACTATTTTGTTAAAAACTGTTTATTTAATGAAATATTTGAGTTTGAACTTTTCCTTAAAAGTCTCGTCAAATGTGAGTTTATTTAGATGTATTAAGTTTCTTCTGTGGTTTTTCACGTTTACCTTTCATTTGTATACTAGAAAGTTCGCAAACTTCTTTAGCAAGCAATTTCTTCATCCACCTTCTAATCCGTTTTTGTTAAATTTGCAGTTTTTGAACATTCCACGATGGCTAAAATACTTAATAGTAAAGTGTGTTTTAAGGGAGGTCAAAAGGAGTGAGACTTAAAGATTGGAAGAAGAAGGAAATAACTTCGTGGGCAGCTAGTTGTCTATAACTCAGGGACAAACAAAGTGGAAAGTTCGGGGCTTCTTAAGGTGGACCGTATAGGTATTCATAAGTAAGGCACTTTGTGATTCTTTGTAAGAAAGTGCAATAAAATAAGTATCTACCTTGTGAAGCTTTAAGCTCCCGCTTAGCATATAAAACCCAAAGAAACTTAGTATCACCCACATATATAGCTTAGGATTTGATAGTGGAAAGGGTACACACATTAAAAATTTAATATTTACTTAGCAAGAAATAGGGGTTTTAAAATTTAATTGCAATTTATGGATTAGAGACTAATTTTTTGCTTTTTTGATAAACTAGCCGCCATATTGTATTAACATGGCCAAAAACCAGAGTGCTGCGAAATCAAATAAATTCATAGTTTGTATGCAAATCACGTACATTTTTTGCTTCCTGCAATAACCGTCAGATTTTTTCGATTTTGTCGATGTACCGTTTAGACTATATAAATCTGAATTAGGAAGCTCTTTGATATTGAGAGATTAAAGCAAAAAGCATTTGTACGAACCCGTAAAAAAATATAAATAATAATTATATAAACGACCGTAAATTTATTTTAAACAGGCTTTATGGAGTTTTATATTTTTTGCCAGTCGGGTAATAAATAAGCTTTTTTCTGTCAAAACTTTTATAGCAATTTATGATGTGATTGATTTGATCCGTTATTAAAAGTTGGTATAATACCTGAGGATTCGTTAATGTGGTTTTACGAAATACTGACGTCCTTTCATTAGGAAAATTATTTAAAAAAAGTTTTACCTGGGATTTTTTTAACTTTGGAAATTCCACAAAGGTTAAAAGCCTAAATACTAACGTATATCTGAAATAAGGTAAGGGAAGTTTGGTATCACGGGACCTAAATATTAAAAGAAATAAAGGAGAAGTGAAATCCTCCATGGGCAGCAGGTTCTACAGTCTAAACAATGTGGGGGTGAAGGAACGAATAAAGTGGGAAGTTTGAAGCTTCTCTAGTTGGACTATACAGAAATGCACATGTATGTGTGGCACTACCTGTCTCTCTGTTGGATGCTAGAAAGAAGTAATTATACGTCAGTTTTTGGATAAAAACCTTGGTTAGCTTATATGTTTCAAATTGAAAATTATTTTGGTTTTTATGTTCAACGAGACAATAATAGTATTTTAAATGTGTTAAACTTTAAAAACGCACTAAATAATTAAAATAAATAACAAAATTACCAATTATCAAGCAGAAATTATTTCAGCTACTAATTGTACCATAATAATAATTAAAATTGCGCTTTAAATTAAATTGAATAAAAAAAGGAAAAATATTACCATTTAAAGATTATCGGAAACGTTCACTAATATTGCCCATACCCATGCTATATCTTTTAAAACCAAATTTATTGCTTTTTGGACGTAATGCTTACTTTTTAATCATAATTATTATTGTTACGTAAACCGAGTCTCGCAAGCATATAAAAGTTTAAATAATCATTGAAAAAGCTGTCAAAAGGAACTTTTAAAATACTAGTTTACTTGTTTTTCGGCCAACTAGAAAATCGAAAAAATTCAAAAATTATTATCTCTTAGACGACGTAATTTTTTCATTAAAAGTATATCTTGCTTTACATCGATAAAAAGCCTATAAAAAGGCGTTTTAAAACATGTCATAGCTCACTATGGTTTTCATTTAATAAAATGATTGTTTATGTCGTAGCTTAAAAACGGACTATTGCATTAAAAACCGGATTACACCTTTCTATTAAGAAGATAATTATACACAAGTTTCCTCCATACATTTTTTTTATTCTATATAATAACTGACCTACAGATGAAAACAAATTTTTGGAAATTTTTTTTTTTAAATATCTAGTACGCAATAATTTTTTGGTCAAAACAAAAAGTGACTTAAACTTAGCTCTAAAACTACAATTTTTTCCCATTTAACCATCTCTGTAGCTGCAGCGGTTTCTGTGATCTATGTACTTAACATTCAAAAAAACTTACCCTGTATAGAAGGGCCCAAATAAAAATAGTTTTTGACGAATCCGAATGTTTTCCCAAAAAATAGATTTTAGACCCACACTATAAAAACTATAAACTACCAATATTTACACTCTTTAAAAATTGGAAAATAAAACATGTTTTAATAAATTTGAATTAAGATGTGCGAAAGGATGTTATCCTGCTTACGTTTTTTATTTTTTTTTAAATTATGTATCATTTAAATTTTATTACTATTACATTATTGTGGTCATGCAGCAAAGAAAAATGCTTTAAGGTTTTATTAGAAAGCATTTCATAGTACAACACACATAATGATACATAAGCCATGCAAGAACATTATATAAACGCTGGTACAAACAAACATTTTAAGGATATTTTTTATAAATATTTTTTCAGCCGGTTTATAATTCTAAATTCATAGTTGGGAACTAACCATAAATCCTCTGTAGCATAAACAAACTTAATTTCTCTTTAATACAAAATATTTTACTCCCTTTAAAGACAGTTAAAAGAAAACGTCCTGCTTTTCTATGCTATCCACCACGGCTCTCTCCCCAGACCGGTTTCGCCTGCCTTACAGGACTCCTCAGTGAGGCTGTATCGAGTCGTGGTGAATAGCACAGAAAACCAGCGTCCACTTATTAGACAAGTTTCGTTGTCCAGCGGTAGGATATTAAATCCTGCCGTTGATGCCCTACTAAAATCGCATTCAGTAAATACGAGCATCAATTGTTGATGCAGGACGTTTTCTTTTAACTGTCTTTAAAGGGAGTAAAATATTTTGTATTATAGACCAAGACAGTAGGGAATATTTTCCTTGTGCTTTAATTTCTCTTTGTCTAACAAAATACTATTTAACTTGTCTAAATACCTAATACATCAGTGCGAGGCAGTCGTCAGCTGATTTTTAAGGTACGCGTCCTCTAGCGACGGGCGAGCGGACGAAACATTTCTTCAACACGTAAATCCTCTGCCGAATGCTCCAATGCGACGCGCCTATAATGGACGCACTCCGATTTATTTACAAGGCAGGCAACACATCAGCGGTCCGGTCCGCCCGTTGCTAGTGGACGCGTACCTTTAGTCCACATCAAGACTATTTCACTCTGCTACCCCGCCCCGTATGCATTAGTTTTGCAATAAAAGGAGAATAGTAAATTGGATTTAAAATATAACAACCAATGCATCCATTTTTTTCTGGTTGATATGCGCGACATATTTAAGAACAGCTCGATGTAGTGTTTTGCGATAATAAGGCACGTACGTACGTGCGTAAGTGTCGTCGTGAACTCCAAAGTTAAATGATCCGCACACGCCTATGTTCTGCGTTTACAGCGTTTCATGCCGAGTATCAATCTAGTTAGATGCACTGGACAAACAGAACCTTAGTTAAATTAGTACATTATGTACCGAGTGAATTATTTTGATGGTACTAAAGAAAATTACCTTGATAGGATAGAATAGTATAGGAATATTTTTGACATATGCAGTCATTACAACAGTAATAATAATAGATATAGGATGTCATCTTATTATTTTCATTAAAATCGGCATAAATTAATTGAGAATTCGAATGCATGTTGTTGTACATATTATTTTCGGGTTTATCTTTATAAAGGTTTAGTTGAAATTTTTAAAAATGTTCCTAATTTTCTTCGTTTATGACCCTTTAACACGCTTTTATTAACTTGGGTTGTAACTATCTATCCATCTATCTATCCATCTATGAATGTAACGGAATCTTTGAGCCTAATTTTAAACCATCTCCAGCTATTCGATTTCTTTGAAACTTTGCACACGTATTAAGGACCCATGACAATGCACAATCTGCAAACAGTATCCCGTTATCCTGGTTTGGATCGCCAGGAAAAAATCCATTATATTATTATAACCACTGCTTGATACCACCAAGTGTCATCTGTCACCTGTACGTCCCAGTGGTACCAACCACCGGCCATTTCAAGAGTTCGATCTGAATCGATTTTACTCAAATTTTATATTAGGTTATTTTCAGAAAGTCCATCTGAAAAACTTTGCTACTCTTGACAAAATGGCGAAAAATTTTTTTGTGGGTTGCCATCTGTTGGCAACATTCAAAATTCTTATACATACATAAATGCATATCGAACTAAAAATGAAAAATAAATAATAGCTTAAAAAACTAAAAAAAACACGCTTTTATATGCAAACCGAACTAAAATTAGAAAATAATTTTTCATTAAAAATATTGTCACTTCATAGTAAAAAAGCGTGGGGTGCATTTTACTATTTTTCATAACTTTTCCATCATAGATATTGGCAAATATAATAATTATAACATTTAATATATTAAGCACCCCACGCTCTTTACTATGAAGTGACATTTTTTTTAATGAAAATTATTTTCTAATTTTTAGTTTGCTGCATATAAAAGCGTGTTTTAGTTTTTTTAAACTATTTATTAATAATTAGCTTTATTTCAGGAAAATCTTTCTACATAATGGGTTTCCAGCTATGCTTTAACTTAAACCCTATTCTTGTTATTTCTTTCAATTATCTGCATTAAAGATTATATTACAAGAGAATTCAACAAATTTAAGAACAAAAAAAAAGATACCAAAAAATAACGCTCGAAACGTATGTCAGAGTTTTGTCAGAGCCACTTTGTTTGTTGTTACAAATGAAAATCAACTTTTTACGTCCAAACAACCTCAAAATACTGTAGCACGATTTTTTTTTAGTCAAGGTAAAAATTTTAGTCTATTTGCGTATTTAGCGATCGACCCCTAGAATAGATATGTAGCTTTTAAAACACGAGGTTTATCGCAAAAAAACCAACGGAAGGTTGTCTAACTATAACCCGAGGTAGGACTTGATATGAAGGTCAATAGCAGTGTGATGTGCACATCATGTTTTGTATATTGTTCAATTTGAAACTATGACCCTATTTCATGCCACTGTGCACTGGGCCTAATGCGGGTATCAAAAACGCGAAGAAGTTTCGCGGAATGCAGTTATGCGTTTACACATAGGATTTTTAAATTTTTGTTGAAATATTAAGTACAACACATAGTAAAATTTAAGACTTAAAGACAATAAAAAGTGACAAACGTAGCTTGATAAAAAAAAGGTAAACTGGACTATGTTTGGTTGGAAAATAATAAAGGACATAATTTAAGAGAGAAAGAACAAACTGCATTTCTGCTCAATAGTTGCTCAAAGTTTGAAGTAATGTAAATAATATTCCAACTTAGTAAAAGTTTCTTAAAAAGGATAACTTTTCGTAATTTAGTCAACCCGTATATTTTACGGTTTCCTATATAGCAATAGTGATCCAACTAAATATAAAATATTTCATAATCAACTTTACTATAAAACAATTATGGCTGACTAAATATTCTATACTATTTTTTTCTTACCTGGGTATGATACTAAAGGTGTATCTTTTACGGGTCAATCAATTTTATAAAAGTAATGTCAAAGTCAGACCTTCGGTCAATCAGTTTTAATAAAAGGTTTTTACATTCTTAGTCCAAGTTTACCACATTTTTGAGACCCGATCAGAGTCTCAGTTTACGCTTGACAGTCACGTTAAAAACTTAATTTATTGGATTAAGATAAAATAATTTCGACCAGAAGCCCTTGACCTTATTTTAAGGGTTTCCAACCATCTCTGTATAGTAAGTAATTTTTTTTAATCTTAATAAAAAAATATCTTAAATTAAATATATCATAAATTAATTTCTTTTGAAGTAATCTTAACTTTTATTATATAATACAAGAGCAGAATAGTTCTTAATAATATATAAAAATTTTAATTTCATTAAAATGTTTATTAACTGCCTTTATTTAGGAGAAAAGCCAAACAATATTTTGTTTGAATACAGAACATTGTTTATAAAAAAATAAAGACAAATATTTGCAATTAGCAAGTGTGTATGCCAAGCTTTGTGTAGAGCCTAACGTACCAGCCTTTTACTGCAGCAACCCGGGTTCGAATCTCGGTGCCTTCCACCGAGTTTTTAATAACTCGCCACCTCCCAGATGGTAATCCTAGGTAGTAGTTATTTAAAAAAAAAATAACGTTCGTGGTGGCACTACCGCGTTGTCTAAAAGGTGCAAAATTGAATGTTTTAGTGCTTGGATATCGTTAACGAAACAGGGTAAATAACACCCAATAACCCGGCACTAACGGTACACTGGTATGTAGGCAGAAGCCTTCGTGAGATGCCACAAATAAAAAACCGCTTGCCGCCATTTTTTTGTTATTTTACATAAACAAAAAGTTTTTTAAAATATCTTTATTTTATAAAGTTTTTGTCTGAGTAATGATCCGCCATGTTTGGTGCAGTAATATGAAAGAATTTTATTGTCAATTAAAACACTAGATTACTACGATCTAAGACATGTTTCCCTCAGAAACAAGAGAGGAATGTCAGCATCCTATGAAATAATAAAAGATTTTTATATTTACATTTGCTATGTCTTATTTTTCTTAAGTGTACGACAAATAAGTTAGATTTGTTTTAAAATTTTTAAATGCATTTTAAAAAATATGTTTTCTTTTCATCCCTAAATAAAAGAAAAAAATATATTTTCCTTAATGGCTTTCTGAAATACCGATTTTATTCCATACGTTCAGAAAAACTTTCGGTCTCAGGTAAGTATCTATTTTTTTATGACAGGCTACGATGAAGTTGATAGCAGCGTTTGATTAAATTAAATGCTTCATTTTAGTACGTATAAGTAAACGTATGTTAATTACTATAGCTTGTTAGCTGAATTCTGAGTAAATAAATAAAATACGAGTTTATAAGGTTTAAAACCAAATATCCCGCCCTTTGATTGATGGTTGCTCAAAGGCGAAACGTAGAATCCTAAATTTAATTACATCGTGTTATAGAACTGATATGTGGCAATAAAAATGTGTCATTTATTTTAAATACATTTCTAAATAAACTAATAAAAAAACATTAAAACTTTGCCCCAACTCTGTATCTCTTACCGTTTGCGTTACCTGCCCCTTGAGTTTGTAACACCCTGGGTAAACAAAAGTAACTGTTTCAACAAGTAAAATAAATGAACTTAGAATGCATAGTTACATCTATTTTAATGTGAAAACTATATTTAAAAATATTAGGTTTGTCACATTAATAGCACTCTTAATAAAAAAAATTAAACATTTTCTAGTAAAATTATTAATAAGGATTAATAAATACATTTACCATTTGTAATAAGAAAGTTTTTCGTCAAAATATTTCACATTTAGGTCATATAACCATGCATCAAATAATATTAAAAAAAAAATAGAAAGGCGAAAGACCCCAGGTATTTTGGAAATATTTTTGCGAAAACTATTAAACCGACTTTAAAAAGTAAAATCTGTTAAAACAAGAGTTTAAAACTTTTAAAGATAAGGTATTAGTTTACCTTTTTAACTGCTTGACGTTTGTGTGGGGGGAGAGGGCAGAATAAATCTGGACAAGTTAATTTTAACAGAAAAATGTGTCCTCCAAAAAATATAAATCCAAATTTTTCATATTATTTAAAGAGTGTACAAATAAAGAAAATATACAAAGTTGCTTGTCCTAATTGGAATCCACTGTATAACCCTAAGTTGCAATAAAACACAAAAAAGAAAAAGCATTTAAATCTAAGTTTTTTTATTACATAAAAAAAAAACTAATAACTTATAAAAGAGAATTGTCATGTTTTAAATGCAAAATGAAGAGAATGTCTCAAATATGTATTCTTGGACGTAGATAAATGCTTTTAAGGAAAACTGAATAATGAGTTAGGATTTACAACTAATCGTGGAATTTATCTGAAAGCCGGCTGGGTAGCGGATCTGTATCCGCTGTCCTGGTCCACCACAACAATTCGGAGTCCGGAACGGCTGCTTAGCGTTTCCTGGAGCGCGTTAGGCGTAGGTCTTCGATCAAGCGCATGCGTCAGCCATATCTGTCCAGCCTTTCCAAAAATTCTAATTCCACTTCTCCAAACATCCATCGAACGCCAGTGGCACTGCTAACACAGCATCGCTTTACAATCCAGATGCGATCTCGGTTTATACGCGATCTCTCTGAATTCTGCGTGCGCGCCGACGGCTGTCGCTTATTCAAAATTTGAAACTATTTTAAACCGACACTAGATATAGCTGCAAAGTGTTTAAAGTGAAGTTTGTGACTTTAAAAAACTTTAATTTGTTTTAATCAATTGCCACAAATGAATTTTACCATCGTTTTAAGGGTAAGAATTTGTTTCATAATTTGCGTTAGCGAAATTTAAATAAAATGGAAGTTAAATAAGTTTATGGTTTAGGCATCTGTATGATCTTATTTTTGGAACCG
Organism: Listronotus bonariensis; assembly: GCA_014170235.1. Classification (NCBI taxonomy): domain Eukaryota; kingdom Metazoa; phylum Arthropoda; class Insecta; order Coleoptera; family Curculionidae; genus Listronotus; species Listronotus bonariensis. The sequence continues at coordinate 325,913 of JACEGR010000075.1, read as the reverse complement.
ATGTCACATTAGGTTAATTTTTTTAATTAAGGTTTTTAGGTTGTAAATAAAAAAGCTTGGTAATTAATTTTAAAAAAGTTTTAAATAAACTCTAGAAGTAGAGCGTTAGTTTTTTTAATTCCAAAATTTGACATAACTTTCTTTTTTTGCACCAATTAATTATGATTATTTAATAAATAATCGCTAGTACCTATTTGTATTTTGGGTTTATTAATTATTAATTGGTCACTTTTAAATAATTATTACCCATATTATTGTGAGCACCTTTAAATTACTTTAAGTAGTTAAATAAATATTATTAAGTTAATTAATTTATACAGAGCGATTTATTAATCACTTAAATTAATTTAAATAGAGAGTAATATAAAAATACAAAAATAATTAAGTTGCATTCTGTTTTTAATCTAAAGAACTTACCCAATTCTTAAATTAAAAGAAAATATAATAATAAAAACAAGCAATGGAAATGAGGACCATAATTCCCACCTTCCAAAGTATTATACCTTTTGATAAGTAACGGATACTTTTTATTATATGTAGCTTCTTCTTGAACAAATATCTAATATAATTTTTCCACCTGCAGTTCCTAATTATATTTTGAGTTTCCAACACAACTTTTCCAACTCAATTGTGTGTGAAAGTAATGTTATTTGTTCTCTTTATTTTCCTGTATATTTTAATTAAATCTTGACAAAACTTACATAGGAGAGTCTTTATATGATATTTGCTTATTTTTTTTATCATTTTCGATTTTTTTTTGGAATGTATGTTAACAGTTTTACAATTTTTAATAATAGGACACACACACATTTTTTAAAAGTTAAATATATTTACATCCATAATTAAAATAAATTAAAAATTTAAACACGTTATTAATTTATTCATTGCTACCTTAAAACCCTAATAACCCTTTTATAAAAGACCTAAAAGAACATTTGATAACATAAAGTATACAATGAACATATCTTTATATTAATTTATTTCACAAAAAAGTACAGATAGCTCTACTGCATACACGTTCCGCTAAAAATATAAAAAGCCGAATAAAATGCTAAAAATATATGTAAAATGATTTCGATTTTTGAATAATGAATAATTTTTAATTGTATGATGCACATAATGTTAAAAGATAGTTTAGTATGTTTGTAATAATTTTATTAGTTAAAATAAGTTTAAGGCATTTATTTAAATATAAGCAAAGTATAGGTAAAATATCTAAGCCCTTACCGACGGTATTATTTTTCTCAGCTTCAAAATCTGAAGCTAAAATTTTGACATTAGTATTACCGTGCAGTAGCAATTTATGGATGGACAAACATTAAAATACCTATACACTTGTTAATATACCACGCTCTTATTGCAACAAGGCATTTTAAGTAATTTAACTTACGGCTTAACGTCGTTTTTTCTTTGTGATGGCAATAAGGTTTAACTACGCGTTGGTAGTAATATTTCTTCCTAAGACCTCACTATCTTTTAAAATTATTTTGTAATAAAGCAGTGTGCTTTTTTTAAGCATATATCTGTTATACGGGGTGTTTCCTAATTAGAGTAAAAAGACTTAAGGGCTTATTTATAAGTTAATTAAAAAAAAGTCCTATAAACATGAATTCTGTGTTCTCAAGATACACTTTAAAAAACACTTAAAAATTTCGAAAAGGCCTACATACTTAAAAAAAATTTGTTGTACTTAATAATTATTAGCGGTATATAATTAACTTTTTTGGAGTCACATAATAGCTAGTACAAACACTTAATTGTTAAAAAAAAAAATCCCCAACTAAGCAAGCTACCTAAAAGTATTAAAAATTTTAAAATTGTACTTTATTGGCTTAATTGATGTTAATAGAAAAATTGCACAATAATTAATAAGTGGTGTATATTATTTTGTCAGAAATTTGGTTCATGTGACAGTCGAGGTGCCACTGGTCTTAAAAATTTAATAAAAGTAGACACAAAAAAACGTTAAACTGTTCCTAATAACATGCTAAATTTTATTCAAATTAACTCCCTGTATCTTGGATACAATGCAATTCTCTGGACCTAGATTTTAATAACTTTTTTCCACGACCGTAAAAAAATGCCGTTTTTTAATCGTTAACATGAAGATAAAGTACTTCATTCTAGTACACTTCATAAACTGTTAAAAAGTAACTTTTTACGCTTAGAAGCTCATTTTTTACACTTTTAATTAGTGTTTTGATTCAACGCCTACTACAATAAGCTTAAATACCAATTTATGCAATGTAATAGTAAACGCGACATTAACTAAACAAAAAGGTCAAGTTACCTTTGATTTCGTCATTATTTATTTTAGTTCATGTGTCACAGATTTTAAATAAATTGAATAGAAATTATTGATAATTAATCAATAGTAACAAATTTCGTATGTATAACAAATTGAAAAGAAAAATTATAATGTTTAGGTATCTATTATTTCTACAAAAAAGTAAGTACATACAATTCTAAAATTAAATTATAAGTGCATAGTTATGAAGAGGATAATTGTCACCTAAAAATAAGGAGGCTATGATTTGTTGTAATATAATGGACAGTTGCCAAATTAAAATTATTAAGTTTAAATAAATAAAACCCGTGGTGATTGGGGGAAATTTTATACGGTGGTAGAAAATAAAGTATGTAACACATCCATAAAGTGTCTTTTCACTTATGGGATTGTCACTGGCCTAACGGCTCGTGCTGTCATACTCCCATTCGAAAAATAAGTGTCACTTTATGCACTTGTTACATAAATTACCATTTTTATAGAACTAGATTAAACAGGCACTTAAATTGATTAACCGCAATATAGACATATTTTAAAGAATTTTTTGTATTATATATTTTATGTCATTTACCAAGAATAAGCAATCTGCCTTACATATTATACATATTTTCTTAGTACCTATGTAAAAGTGCATAAAAGATATTTTTTTAGAAATGGGAGTTTGACAGCAGAAGCTATTAGCGAGTAATGGCAATTGCATACAATCATTTTAAAATAAATTTTAGTAGGCATTCAAATAAAAAAAAAAACACTAATTAAAATTATTGAAAAAAGCATCAAACTGTTAAAAAAGTTATTTTTTTATCACTTAGTGTACTAAAATTATTTATTTAACCGTCATGTTGACGATAAAAAAATACGCAATTTTTAATGGGGTCCTTGAGTTAGTGTAGTAGTAGTACAAAAAAATATGTTTAATTTATTTCAAGAAGTTTTAATACTTTGAATATTTTAATAACACTCTGTATCTAAAAGTTTTTAGATCGATATTAACTTAATTGTGCAAAGTAAAAGGGCGCCACCACACCCTTTAAGTTTTTTTTTTTAAACGTCGCAAAATTTTTTTGTGCTACTCTTTATGCCATTAGGGTATACCAGTTAAATTTGCAATGGTTCTACACAAAAGGATTTATTGAATCGCTTTGAGCAACCCCTTTCGCTATTAGAACGTACCTGCGTTAAAAACTGGTTAGAGCAGCAAAAAATGTCAATTATTGCAATATTTATGTAGCTATATCCACAACTGGCATATCATATTATACGAATAGTATGCATTCTTATATAGTTTTTGACGGGTATTCAAACATTTTAAACGCAAATATATCGAAAAGGGTTGGTTAGGAGCGATTCTTACAAGCATAAATCTTTTGTGTAAAAAGCATAGTAGAGCTTACTGGTACACTTGCATGATCCATACATGGTAACACAATAAAGTTGCTAAGTTTAAAAAAATTAAAAGCAGATTAGGTAGTGTCCCCCAGTTTATGAATAAAACTAATATTAAATCTGAATTGTCCTTGTCCAAAAATTCCTACATAACAAGTTTAATTAAAATATTTTAAACGTATCAAAACTATCCAAACAAATTTAAGATATTTTTTTTTCACTTTGACGCCCTAGCCTCTTTTATTTTATTAACTTTCTGGTTTGGATAATATACAAAGCGTACTGGCAGTTTTTACCAAATGGGAAAATTTTAATTTTAACATTTACGAAAAATGGTGCCTTCACAAAGTCCCAGTTGATGAGAAAATACATTTCCACAAAATACTGCATTTTGGATGCACTTAAAAGACTTCATCAAATTAATATACAGCAGTATTTTCTAACTACAGGACGAACTTTTGCAAGGGTGATACTTGCTTTCATGTCATTTTTATGAAGAAACTTATAAACATATGTCTGGGAGTTGCTTCGTTTCTGAGATATCTTAATTATTATTTTAAAGTCTGTTTTGTTATATCTTAAATACGAAGCCAGACACAAAAAATGTGACTTCACTAGGAAGTTGTGTTTTTAGTTGCTTTATAGAAAAAAATATAAAAACTACATAAAAGCCAGTGGCGTACATTTGTCTTTTAATAATATTGACTGTTGTGCCAACTGTACGCAACTGGCTTTTATGTAATTTTTATATTTTTTTCCTATAAGGCAACTTAAAATATAACTTTAGGTAAAGTACATTCTTTTTATATGGCTTCGTTTTTAAGATTTAAAAAAAAACAGACTTTAAAAAAGATAATTAACGCCCTGTATCTCAGGGAACGAAGCAACTGCGGACATATGTTTATGAGGACTTTTTTTATAAAATAACATATAAAATCGCCCTTTAAAGTTTGGTACCGTAGTTAGAAAAACATCTTTATTTTAATTTGAAAACAAGTAATTTTTAAGCCACCCGTACATCAAACCTTCAAATATTTTTGTGGAAATGTTTTTTCATCAAGCTAAACTTTTATATAGACACTTTTTTTCGTTAAGTTAATAATAAAAAAGTTTTCCATTTGGTAAGAACTTTTGAAGACACGCTGTATATGGGTATTTCTTAGTATTATGGCGTAAGGAATCAGTAATTTTCTGTGTACCAATAATTAGCTGATACCCTATATACGTATTATTTATATCAATTCTTAAGATATTGTCCTTGGAAAATGAATCCACCTTTTAGACCAAACCGATGCATACTACATGCAAGTTTCAGCATTGATTTTTAATATCTTATTTAGTAGTGCTAACTTCCGCTTTTAACTAGAAGTTTTAGTTATGGCAATTACACTAAAAGTAGAAAATACCGAACATGTAATAAAAATGAAAAAGCTTTTTTACAAAAACAAAAATAATAATCGTTACCTTATCTTTGCTTTAAGTTAAAGATTAGGATTTTAGATTTGTGAAAAATGTATAATATGTCTATTTCTTTAACCTTAATTAATTTCTCTAGGACATAAATCTGGATATAAAACACATTATATCAAGTAAGCCCCAGAATTTGATCTGCGGTTGAGATATGTAATAAATAATTCGTCACATATGTATGTTGCCATGGCTAATGTAATTAATTTAACTGGGTTACAAATTATGTATTTTAAGTTTATTGTTTACCCACATATTTTCTTTTAATTTAAAAAGAATTACGAGCTAATGGTACAAATTTTAAATAAAAATAAGTTGTACCTTACCTAATGTAATGTACATGTACATGTAATGTACCGAAAGTAATTTGAAATTTATTGAATAAAATACGTGAAAGCAATATTTTCCTAGACAGTGAAACTAAAATTATTTTTAAAATATAAAAAATAAAAACCTATTATTTACCAACAATTAAATTGCAATATGCTTTGTAATTTACTAAAATGATAATTATTTTGGTATTTATTTTTTTTTCAATTTATAATTTAGGCAATAATTAATTTTAAAAAAATCTGTATTGGCAAAGCGAAATATAAAAAACGTCTGGTATTTAATTAAAAATAAAATTTATTTTTATTTTTTGATTAAACCCAATGGTAATAATAATAAAAAAGGAAAGTTAGGAGCTTAAAGTGATCTTTATAATATAACTTCTTTATAATGTTTACAAAAAAATTGTTGGATTTTACAAGCAAAATTTCTGTTTTTGTGTTTCAAGTATAAAATAATATTTAATCGATGTTGAATTCAGTCATTTTTAGGGAGGGAATATAATATTTTTATGGGGATCCGCAAGTCATCGCAAAAACATTAATACCCTCAAAAAATACAAAGGTTTTTACTTTTACCAAACCAACCCGCTTACTTCATGCTTTTCTTGACGGTTTTGTATATCTACTATGTAACAAATTAATACCAAATTTCCCCAGGGGATATCTCCCCGGGCCACCCCTAAATTCAACCATGTATTTGATACTCTAAAAATTTTGGCACTTGGTAAGTTTTTAAAACCAATTACTTTAATTTTTTATAAAAAATTGTAAACAGAGAGACAAACTTTAAAGAGCACCAAATATGTATCACACTATTTAAGACATTAATGAAGTTTAAGGCCCAAGTATAACGTACTACATATGGGCATGCTAGGTAAAGTAAGAGATTTGAAAAAAGAACTTTTTATTTAGTTTTGTATATTGTTTTTATTACTTTGACCATAGTTGTTTTTCTTTTACATCAGATCTTAGCTAATTTTAAGTCGACTGCTTCGATATTGGTTTCTTTTAAAATAGGAACTTCAGCTCAGCCAATAATGATACCGCCTCCCTTGCCGCGGCTAAGTATTCCGGATATCTTACTTAAAAGTAAGATTTGTCTACGTTATTAAAGGTCACGTACGTCAGACGTATTCGCCTGTCCATTTCGAGGTTAGAAATACTTTAAAGGGAGTTCGTTTTTAGACTTAGTATTTACAATTTTTTTTTAAATTTCTATTGTTATAAGAGATTATGTGGAGTATAGAATTATATCAAACAATGGTTCCATACTTCTTCTATTTGTTAGCTCAGCTAAGATTTTTGCTTTGCTGAGCTGAGATAAGTCACAAAAAGGAAAGCAACTGATATCTTAAGGAAATTTTTATGTATCTTTTAGGATAATCCAGTAAACAACTAATAAAATTGCATGTATAATCATTATTTTATATTGACGTATTTAGGCATCGTTTTGCCAAACAATGCTATCAATAAAATTAAGCATTTCTATCAAAACAGTGTTAGCAGCAAATAATATTTAGCCTAAAATATTACCTTTTTTGTTTAAAACATGCAGAATTGAAAGAATAAATATTGCGTATTTTTGAAATTTTAATAACAAATTTAAAATAATAAATTTGACAAAACATTTTATTTTGTATATTTTTATCTCTCCTATTATTATTCAAACATATATCGTGTTGGTAGAAACATATATCTTTAAAATGGTTTTGTTCTAGTAAAGCCGTAGTTTAATATGTTTTTGTAAAAGATAGTTTTTTGTTGTAGAGAACTCTTTATCGAAGTTTTCTCTGCATGGGAAATTCTTTTAAAAACGAAAACATTTGTTTACCAAAAGTTTTAAAAACTCATTTTAACCAAGAAATAAAACATTTATTTTATTTTATAAATCTTAAGTTTTTAAAAAAGAAAAAAACCGGTTTTAAACTTATACAATAAACCTTTAGTTGACCAACATACAGCGTGTCCAAAAAGTCGGAAAACGCTTAAATATATAAGAAAGTTTTAAACCCAAATGGTAAAATTTTGGTACTTTAGTGTAAAAACATACTTTAAATTTAGTATTGATATCGGCGATATTGTCAGATTTTCAGTTTCGCAAAAATTAATACAAAGTTTTTAAATTTAAATAAGAGACCTATTTTTTTTTTTAAATTTTATTATTAGATTTTAGCTGTTTTTACCTATACAATGATGTGGAAGTCCATTTTGTTTATCAATAGGTGTTTAAATTATTTTAAAAATAGGTGTTAACTTGGGTTGGTATTACCCACCGTTTATATACCTTACAACTTCTAGTTCTATTTAAGTTTTTGAATATACAAATGCTTTGTTTAAATAAAAATAAACATTTAGTGTAGGATTTTTTCTGTTTATAATCTTGTATGTTTTTTAATTTTGGTAATATTAAGTATTATTGTTTATTTTATTAGAAAATTCAAATTTATGTCCTAACCAGAACTGATAAAGCACCAGTTTAAAATTTGATGTAAACTGTAATACCTACGCACTTATATTTTTACTAAATTAAATATTTATTTTTTTAGCTATTATTACTTAAAAAGAAATATTGGGTTTTTATACCATTATATAGCAAAAAATATGGAAAATCCGATAATAAAATTAAAGAAAAAAATAAGTATCTCATTTAAATTTAAAAACTTTGAATTGATTTCGCGAAACTGAAGATCTGGCAACATCGCCTATATCAACACTAAATTCAGTAAGGTTTTACCATGAAGTACTGAATTTCGTCCAACTTGGGTCAAAATTCTTTAAAATATTTAGGCGTTTCTTGACTTTTTGGACACACTGTATAAATGCTAGCAAAAGCCTACACGCAGATATAACTTATGTCCAAGTCTAATTAACCCAAATATGTATGTATTCTAAAGTAGTAAAAATAAAACAAAAAAATGTTCATAAAAGTATTATAATTTTTTATTACATTCAATTACACATTGGTAATAAATTTATACATGGTGTCATTGGACCGTGATGACAAAGTGCTATGGTAAACTCCTCTTTATTTAAATAAATAAAAAGTTTATGTAATTAAAAATAAATTTAGAATATTTACCAACGACCACTCTCTAATTATTTTAATTTGAGTAAGATGTCAAATATGTTAGACATTTTTAGAACAGATGAGGTATTTTGTTAACTCTTAAGGCCCAACCCATGGCATAATTGATTTCACTTTCATGAATACACCTTGATATCTTCCATTATAAGTAATGCTTGTTTTCTCTAAAGTTTGGTGGTGATTTTATGTTAGACAAATAAAGTAATTGGCATAGTAAAAACTTTTATTTACCATTAGTTGCGGTCTTGGGACGTAAAAAAATCTTGATTTTTTAGGAAAAGAATACTGGGGCCTATTCTATTTTTTTCTTTCAGATTTAGAATTAAAATCCCCAAAAATCCCTTTGATTCTTATTTTAAATAATGTCGAGAGACATTTTTTTATATTATTTTCCCAAAAACTTTTTTCACCTCCCCACACCCACACGCCCCTGGTAAATAACTCCACCAAATATACACCAATTTTTTACTTTACCGTTAGCGTGCAGTATTTGAGGGTGTAGAAAATACTTTTTGGTAAAATATTATTTAAAAAAATAAATAGCGCCTGACATTTATAAAAATATAAATTAAGGGCTTTTTGAAATTTCTTATTTTAAATCTAAGAAAATTTTTATAAGAATAAGCCCTAATATCTTTTTTAAACGTTTTTTTACCTCCCAAGACCTGCACGCCAATAATAAATAAAAGATTTCACTCTGCCAAATACTTTATTTCGTTAACATACTAAAATTTGAAAAAAATTGCATAATTACTTCACTGAGATATCAGGGTGTATTCATGAAAAGGGACACAGTGTACAGACTGTCCACGAATGGAGTTAACAAGAGGACAAATGAACCAAAAATGTGATTTTTTATTTACGAAGAGAAAATGTTAATTTTGTATACAGGGTTTGCAAAACACTTAAAAACATGATTTTTCTCTTCCAGAGAGAGGGAAAACCTATTTAAAATAATGTGTGTGAAATCGATAAAAAGAATAATACAAAAATTTTATTAAACTCGAAAATTTGGCAAAAACTGGCGTTTACAGTTGAAAAATTTTGTTTTGTGGAAATTCGGAGAAAGCAGGTGTTTGAAAAGAAAATTATAAAAGTTTTTAGGTCATTTTATAATAAAAATTTATTTTTGATAACTTCAAAATCGGTTTTATTAGTCTTTTGATACCCCTGTAACATTAAAAAGTCATTCAAAATGCTATTCTTAAATATTTTTTTTAAATATTTTGCCTAAAAATTAAAAATAAAGGTAGTTTATTCTTAAAGTAAAATCATGTTTTTTAAGTTTATGCGAACCCTGTATACAAAATGAGCATTTTCTTTTTGTCAATCTTATTTTTTTACAATCAAAAATTTTGATCAAAATGACTTTTTTCGAAAAATGAAATATTTGGTCCATTTGTCCTCTTGTTAACTCCATCCGTGGACACTCTGTATATCGTTTTAATTCCAGTTTGTTAAATAAATTAATTAATTATCACTAGCAACTGTTTATAACCATTTTTCTGCGCAAAAGATGCAAATTTAAATATTAATAAACATTTAGAATAAAGCCAGCCACAAAGGTTTCAATTTTTGAGGTTTTAATAATTTATGTCGTGTTAACAAGAGGTAAGGGTATTAAAAAAACAATAATTTAATAATAATTGATATTTAACCGCTTAAGTAATATTAAAATCTTTAAAAATAACTAACAAAACCAAAACCAAAGCAAAAAGGTTATGTATTGTTTTGGCACGAGGCTGATGAATAAAGGTCAAGGTAGTTTCTTGGTTTACGGTGTCCCAAGTTTCTTAAATATAAGTGGTAGATATGGTTAATACAACAAATACCATGTGATATTTGTGTAGGTTCCAAATACATAGTACATAATACTTTATCATGTTCCGTATAACGGATTATCCTACTACCTCGATAAGATCCGTCATAATATAAAAAGTTAAAAGGAGTTTTTTTGGAGAAGTACCTACATAAGTTTCTGTAAAGTATGAAATACCCGTCCCTTTATAATTTTGTCTAGCGTTCCTAAATATTTTAATTTTCCTTGTTGGCTTAGCAAATTTAAACAAACTCATGAGAAATTATCTGCACATTCTGGTTAAGCAGTTTGTTTAAAAATTAATTAAATGAATAAACGTTTTTTATTTTTTCTAGGCTTTTAATAAAGTGTCGGCTATTATAATAAGCACATATACAGGGTGTTTTTAAAAGGTCTGTACAAATGATATATTCGCGGTAGCGCAGTGAACAGCGTCTTTGATATCTAACCCAGAAGGTCAGGATTCGATCGTCAACCGGGGAACTAACGCATTGTCTAAAAGGTGCTGTAAAAGTCAAGAAGGGCGTAAGAAACAAATGTTTTTGGTTTCATATAAGTAAAATAATTTGTAATTTTTTAATGTTAAGATTACTTAATTGTAAAAAATAATTTTTCTTAAGGGCCATTCCGCAATAGACGATTTCCGACACTAATTTTTAATTCACGATATTAGTTTTTTTGTATTAACTTATCGTTTATTTTTGTTTCGTTTAGAGTTTTTATTTCATGTTCTTTTTACCTGAATACCTAACAAAATATTGATGCATACAATTTTATGTGTATCACAATTATCAGATTTGGGCGTCTTTTTTGTCTATAATCTAAAAAGGTTGGGCCAAATTTGTGGCACTAGCGATGGCAATTTAAATTTTTGTCCTGGCTCTTAAAATATGATTTCAACATAAGGTTGAACTAATATAAAGTTAAAATAATAAAATGTAGATTTATAAAACCAAATTTTATTAAAAATATTTTTATTTAATCACATTAAACTAATACATGCGTCTAAAAACTTCAAATTAGCAAATTAATTGTTTATAAATAAATGTTTAAATATTAAACAAATTTACTTATTCCGCAATTAGGCAGTCTAGGGAGTGAAACAAGGGGTTTGGTATAACCTTGTTTCGCGGAATATATAAAAAATGTAAATAAATTCTACTTATTCTGTTGTTTTGCCGGTTTTAGAAGTTCATAAAACCTATTGTTTAAAAAATAGGTATGTAAAAGAGCCAAATCTGCAAAATAAGTATATTTTGTTTAATTTTTATATATTGTATAAAACAAGGGGTTTGGTGATCTTCCTAGACTGCTTAGTTGCGGAATAAGTTAATTTGTTTAATTTTAAATAATTTTTAAAGAACAAAGTTATAAACAATTAATTTGCTAATTTAGAAAAATGATATTTTTTTAAGTTAAAGAACTCACACAAAAAAATTGAAATTACTTAATTTCCATAAAACCAACAATATTTGTTTCTTGGCTTGATTTGATCATTTAATGGATAAGGGGGAGGGGCGGTAAAAAGTTCCATTTTATTTTAATTATTTTAAATTGTTTTCTTCATTTTACACTTTTTTTTTTTTTTTGTACAAAATACGATGTTCTTCAGGGTAAGAAATTTAAATCTGCCTATATTTTTGCTTTAAAATATAGGGGAGCCACCTGTATTCATTTGCCTAGGTTTAAAGTGCCATAACTTTTTGTGCCTCGGTATATCACCGGTTTTTTAGCCTATTTTATTATCTTTTTTAAACAAAAACATTTAACATAGTAATGACCGCTTCAAGCAATCGTTTTAATTATATTTTTAGAAGCATAACGCTTTAACTACGCCCACCACCCGGGTTTCTCTAAAACATCGGTACAAAATGCTACCACAAATTAATTACTTAAAATACAACGATTCAACGCAATTTATTACAGTTAAAAGTAAAAACAATTAAAAGGAAAAATATTCTGACACCTTGTATCTTGCCAATGATCAACTTTTTGATGAAGTTAGAATTGCATAAAATCGTCATAATTTTTCCCAAGAAGTTTGTGCTAACATGTTTGTTGGGATTTAAAAATTAAAGTCCTATTTTAGACATGCAGTCATTTTAAAATAAAAATCTCAGTTTTCAAATATTTAACACAATTATAAAAAAGCTATAGTGAACTACTGGGTCCTCTTCAAAGAAATCATGTTTTTAATTTTATGTTCGGAGTACCATATTTTAAATAATTATGGGCTATTTATAGATAAGTGCGGATCATATTTATTCAGTAGTTTAAAAACTAAAAATTGAAAGTCATTTTTTGTTGTTAATATGGTTCAAAACATTTTAAAAACATAACATTTTTCTTGCTAAACGGTGACGTCATGTACGTCGCGTATTTAACCGTGTTTGAATACATCCCGGACAATGGTTTAAAAACAATATACTTATCTCTGTCGGGCGGCTTATGCATCGTACTCATTAAAAACGTTGTTTCGATCATTTCTTGTAAACTTTTCTCATAAAAACTGAAAATGTTTATATTGGGTGTAAACTAAAGTACATATTAACCCTAAAAATAAAAATCATAGTCATAACCTACAAATTTATTGGGCTGTGACGCAACGGTTTAAAAACCTACATTTTCTTGATTCTTATATTTTTATTGTCATTTTCGAATACGGTTTGAACCACTGGGGCGAATACGGTTAGCAAGAAAATTTGACTTAAGAAATACGTTTTTAAGCGTTGAAAAACCATATAATAACCTGCTACTCGCAAAGGGCTTTTCTTCTTTTCCAAATATATAAGTATTTAAGTCCCGTGTCAATAAACTCCTTTCTACCTCGCATTGGATACCCACGGTACGTTAGTGTTTAAGCTGTTAGCCTCGTGGATTGCCCAAAGATAAAAAAAGATATATTAATAAAGTTAAGTTAAGCCTAAAATTTTAAAAAGTTTTATTTTGTTAACTGAGTAATTGCACAGGGTGTACCAAATTTAAGCGTCATCTTTATGATCTCAGACATTGTAGAAGTTAGCAAGACGGTAAAATAAAGTTTTCTAAATAAAAATACCAAAACAAAATCCCAAGGTTTTAGTTTTGCCATTTTGTAACTTTTGTCTCTTGTGACTCTCGAACCAGCCAACGTTATTATTTTCATATATCAAATCTGATAAATTTGTTTAGGGCCGTCATCAACTTCTACTTTGCTTCTTAAATGTGCACCTGATTTATTTACAACTAGGCAATTCAAAGACGTATAAATATACAGACGTTTTTTTACATTTGACAACAATTTAAACTAGTCATTAAAATTGTTTTCCCGATAAAAACTTTTTCCAATTCCACTTTGACGTACACTTTATTACAATTATATTAGTAATCACATTTCCTTTAGGACAAACTGAAATTCAGTTTTATTTAAAGATTTTCCTGTGCCTTCATGTTGCTAAATGAATTATTTTTAAAGCCGAAGAATGGCAAAAACATAACCGGCTTTTTATTAATTTAAGTCGCTTTAACAATACATACATTAAAAAAACTTCTTACTTGTTTACATAAACAATGCATGATTGTTTACCCTAAATTGCAAACATTATAACGGTTAAAAATTGCACTTAATATCTATTCGGAACTGCCTCGTGCACAGTAGAATGAATTATGTTAAAATAAGATATATTTTAAAAAAAAAAAGAAAAAGACAGTTACTTACTGAGATCTAGATATCATTTAAAGTCATAAATTATTATTTTCCTTCCAGTTTTAGCAATAAATTTCTGAAAAACAGGCATATTTTGAAAATAACATTGTTTACAAAAGCCGGTATAACCTCAAAATGTTTTCTCCTGATTCATATTTTTACAGTCTCATCGTAGTATACATTCTTCACAAATACATTAAATAGTCAAATTACTAAATTTTAACTTATTCTCAGGATTCATTTTAATTAGATTTTTAAAATGATTTGTTTACTATTGAATTGATTGACATTTCTTATTTCATTCTACTTTCATGACGGGACCGAGCCCCTAAGTGTGTATACAACATCGGATACATGAAGGTTTATGGGTTGCATATAGTTAAATCTTGATTTTTGCATTTTATTTATTTTATTTCCTAAAATTGTACTAAGTGAGAGAGACAAACTACAATAAGGGGAAGAGGGATGGGTTTATGTCTAAGTTTTGAAAATCTGCGTTGAACTCAAGGGATGGAGGTTTGTGGAATGTAGTTTTTGTGCGATTTTGGTTTTTTTTCTTCACTCTAAGAAATTTCTAGCGAACGCGAAAAACAGTCGGTCAGTTAAAAAGCACGTGCTGAGAGCGAAAGATAAGGTGTAATTGTAGTCATTTCAGTTAAAAATTTTTGTTCTGATTCCTATGGGTATTTGAGGAAGCAGTAGCTTCGTATAGAAGGATCATATTAATTGAAAAGACAAAAGGATTGTACAAAGTCTGAGTTTTATGGTTTCTTTGTAATCCTACCAAATTCTTGGGAACATTCTATTACACCGACGTAACTCAAAAGTACCGAACAACTGTACTCATCTGGTTACTTCAAGCACGTAATTGCCACAACCTAATTTTGAGAAATAATTGCAGAAAACCCTTCTTCTGTGAGGTTAACAGACACCCATACCTTTTCAACCACACGCTACACTACCCTTGCGACTTCATTTGCTGCCGTACGAGCTCAACTTTCTTTTGCTGTCCGTACCTACTTGCCGCTGTCATAAGGTTACCCGTCTAGGAGTCGAGTAAGACCAGTCATAACACCATCGAAACCAAGTAAGACCTTTCCACGTTACTCAAGATGAAGTTTTATTAGCATTTTTTTTGTACGAGTATAGACAAGAAAAACCAAAGTTAATTCGTATAAATATATATTCTCCTTTCCTAAGTTATTGTCGCTTGGTCCAAGTTGCCAACGTAATTGCTATAAAGCATCGTAACCACTGCTCAAAACGCTTTAAATAGAGATCACACAGTTAACTTAAAACCGTTACCTTAGGTGCTGGACCAAGAGTCATTAACACTATATTCTTTTATCAAACTGAGTTTTTCAAGCTAAAGTTTCTACAGTTACTGAACTTTTTTTTTTTTTTTTTTAACCTGTTTATCCTATTAATTTTTTTATAAAGGTATATTATATTTTGACTCTATTTAATTAAAAGGTTTACTTATTTTTAAGATGTTGTGCGACGTATGTAAACCTAGTGTACGTACATTGAGGTAGGTTGCGCATAAACACAAATAAAGGTCTGACAGTGCGATTAACTGTTACATATACTATTGGTATAGGTAGTATTACGTATTAAAAATTAATTTATATAATATTTCTTCCAATTGGTTGTGAGCTCTAAAAATTGCTTACTTTTAAATAGTTTTGATAGTTTAAAAATAAACTTCATTTGACTTTTTAAACAGCTTAGACTGTGATAATTTTTGCTTCGTGGTTTTAATAATTTAATTAATTTAAATTCCAAATTAATTGTTGTTCCACTCTAGTCTTTCATTCATTTTGAGATATAATTTAATATTTTGGTTACTTATTTTGTTTTTAAAAGGAAAGTTTAAACGTTGATAATAACAAGTAGTCATTATTGATTTTATTTTGTTATTGATAGAAATTCTAAATTACTATTAATTAATTAATTTTTTTTTAATTATTATTATTATTTATAATTAATTAACAACTTACTTAAAGGTTAACACATAGGAACCCTTTTTTTTTTTAGCTGAGGTGACTGCAATTACACCTTCGCTAAGAACAATTAGTTCTTTTATTGATTTTTTTTTGTTTTTTTTGTTTTCTTAAATTCTGGTGTTATAATTATTCTTTTGCCAACTCATTTGAGATAGTTTCACATTGGTTTAATTATTATTAACGTTTCGAACTTCTTTATGATCATTTAGTTATTTTATTATTCTTTTGTCCTTACTAATTAAACAAAAAAAAGAGCTCTCTTGTGATTATTAATTTAAAACACTTTTTGTTGTTCCTTTGCTTTAATTTAAAAGTCAATAGATTTTGTCAGTAGAATTTTTTTGTTGTTTTTTTTATTTAAAACATTTTCAGGTCTGATAAAAATACTTAATAGGTTTTGACTCACAACGAGTGACAATAGTTTCGTGCTCTGAGTTGTCATTCAGGGTTACATAAAGACATATATTTTTTTATATATAACAATCAACTTAAACCACATAGTGGTTATGGAATAAAATTTAAGAGTACGTGGCGCACATAATTTTAACAACCCACCCCCACCCGACTGTTAACCTTAAAAGCTGGCGGCTCCATAACTACTACACAAAGGTGTGATCAAAACTGAGGTTATTTTGTTCTATTTTTTTTTATTTGAATTTAGCTTGCGATCTTTGAACGTAAAAGTTTACGTCATAAAAATTTGGCGCCCAACGGGTTTTAATTTTTTTTTGAGATAAAACTTGTTTTTTTTTCTGATTTAGCTAATTACTCTCTCAATTTTTTTTCTCTTATTTAAAGTCAGATTATATTGGGTAATAAGTATCTCATAAATTTTGATTACTTTTAATTTTTTTTTCTCTTTTACATTGGGGATTTAACCTGATTTTGTGTGGATATTTCTAAAATATTAACCTACTGTTAAGACATTTGTTTTTCAACATTTGTAGGGTGTCTAATTTTTGTCTTGGGGAGACAGGTTAGTTGGATTTACAGAGTGGTTAAATATAGTTTAAATTTAAAATTAAAATTGAATTTTGGAATTTAAAATTCTATTAGAGGTCGGAAATTTAGGGGACATTTAGGTTTCTTTTTTTCTTATTAGGATTTTGTGGTCGTATATATTGTGATATTTTTTTTTCTCTTTTGCGGTTTTACTGATTGCTGAAAAGTTTATAGAGGTTTAGTGTATTCCTGGTACTCTTACGGAGTTAGAATAAATTGATTTAGTGCTATTTGTGATTGGTAGCCATACTGATAAGGATGTCCCGAAAAATGGAGGTGAACCGTTTGGATAAGGACGAACTTAAATATGAACTTTTATACAGAGGAATTGCAACAGGCACAGTTGAGGAGATGAGATCAAGACTTACCATGGCAAGAGCATTAGAAAGAACTGGAGAAAGTGTTAGTTATCCACCGTACCCATTCAGTTTCCAAGAAGACGCAGGGGAAATTACAAAAAGCTTGATAGCATTGTAATTTTATTGGACAATTTCTCAGATTCTTCTAGGAGTGGAGCTTTTGCAAAATTGCAGACGAAACTTAGCCACGTGTTAGGAAGAATCAACAACATGGAAGCACAAACTACAGAAGAATTAAAGATTAAAAGCGAATTGTTGGCCCATGCCTTAAGCTTATTGGACTCGTTGCAGGTTAAAGCTGGTGCTCATGAAAAGAAAAGTCAGCCGCCATTAAGTATATGTGTTTTAAATTCTACAGTTGCCCCGAATGTAGGTGTACAGCTACAACAACCCAGCTCACCACCATTAATATCACCTATTGCTTCAAATCCACCATCTTCAGCAGCATTAAGCATAAAACCAATATTACCTCATAAGTGGGATATTAAATTTTCAGGAGATAAGCGAGGTTTATCGGTGACTGCTTTCTTTGAAAGAGTCGAGGAATTAAGGAGAGCAAGAAATGTGACTAAGGACATTTTGTTAGAATCTGGCATAGATCTTTTCACAGGAAGAGCTTATGACTTTTATCAGGATTGCAGATCTGAAGTGTCCACATGGGATGAACTAGTCGATAAATTTAAAGAGGAATACCAGCCGGCATTTTATCAAGAAAAGCTTTTAGAAGAGATCAAGCGCAGGACACAAGGTGCTGATGAAACAATTGGAACATATCTAGCCATTATGTCTAAATATTTTCAACGTCTTCAATGTACAGTTTCGGAGGAAGCTAAGCTGAATATTTTACTAAGGAATATTGCACCTGTGTATAGAGCACAACTTGGAGCATTGGATATAACGAGTATAGCTCAACTGAAGTCTCTTTGTAAGAGAATCGAGAATAGGATGCAATCTGATTACAACCCACCACCTAGAAAGAACCAGTCTATGGAACCGGACTTAGCATATATTGAGCTCGAGGAACATTTGGACGAGATTCGCCTAGATGAACCACATCATGCCAGTCGCTCAGATAGCGGTAGTACTAGTCTGCGAAGAGGAGGAAATATGAATGAAGTTCCAAGTAGTTCTGGAATCAGATCTGGAAGGGAAAGAGACATAATATGCTTCCGATGCAAGAAACCTGGTCATCGGGCAGTCGGTTGTGCTGAACCTAGAAAGAAGTATTGCTATGGTTGCAAAAAGGAGGGATTTACCAAAAACACCTGCCCTACCTGTAAGAATAGGAGCTCGGGAAACGGACAGAGCCGCTTTTAGGTAGTCGGTCTAAAGGTGAGCAAGTACCTAATCCGACTGATCGGTTTGGACACGTGCTGGATTTTATTTTAAATCACGCTCAGGAAGATGAAAGACCTTATCTTGAAATTGACATATTGGGACACAAAGTACTTGGATTATTGGATTCTGGCTGTTCCAGGACGATTGTTGGTCGTCAAGGCCTTCATTTGATAAATGAACTTGGATTAAGCATGGATACCACCAAGAAGTCTACCTGTACCGTTGCACCAGTGGGTGTCTTAAGCGAGGTAAGAGGGACTTTGTTGACACGGGACTTAAATGCGAAGAAGATTTGGGGGGGAAGGGAAAGACCTCCGCGGGCGGCAGGTTCCACAGATCCCTGAGCTACGGGGATAAAGAACGAGAGGAGCGAAAGTGGAGAAGTTCAGGGGAGCCTGTCCCGGTTGGACCGTATAAGGATGCGATGCGCGGATACACTGCGAGCACCACTAGTTAAGGAACTCGTGAGTGGAGGAACTATACTGGACAATTCTTCGAGGCGAAGAAGAAACCATGTGAAGTACCTATAAAAAAGCGATAAAAAATCCCCACACAGCCCGACTTGATGGGCAAGAGAGGAAGCCTTTCTGTAAAGTGAAGGATCATTAATGAGACGAGCCATAGCTCTTCTTTGAAAATGGGAATCAAGAATGCTTAGGGATGTAGGGGGACATGCCCCAGATATGGGAACAATATTCCAAGGAAGGTCGAATTTGGGACACATATAAAGTGTATAAATTAAGCGGAAAATACTTTTTGGCTCGAAGAAATCAAGCTTTTTTGAAGCCGCCGTGGCTATAGATACAATGTGTTTATGCCAGGTGTCTTTGCTCTGTAAAACTTGGCCGCTCATAAATAGAGGATTAGTATTTGATGACCTTTCGCGACAAGGAACATGATTGTGTTTTGGATGCTTCAAAATTTACGAGATTTTTGGCGCCCCAATCCAATATTAATTTAAGATCCTGCAAGAGAGATATCTGCATCGCTCTGCGTTTGTTTTCCAAGTCAGGTTTAGTGATTGGTTTAGAAACCTGAAAACTAGAGTTAAGGGTACTATCGTCGGCGAAACTATGAATGGAATTAGTTGTGGACGAGAGAAGGTCGTTACAAAACTATTTAAATTGTCTAGTATTTTGTATGTGTACTCTTTAGAACTATGTCAAACAAGAGACATTTTTGCATCTTTTTATTAAAAACCTAATAGCCGGTTATAGATTTCTAATTCTTTAAAACATTTGCTTTTTTATTACCGAACTAAAATGTTTTTTTTTGTTTTTTCAAATGTAAAAAAAGATTATTGAAAATAGAAGCTATTATTTGCAATGCCAGCTCAATAAGCCGTAATAAGATCGAATTTAAAAATATTGATGTTGATTATTTTATTTTTGCAATTTTAGCAACTTTTCCTTAAATGTTATAGATAATGTCGAAAATATACCTATTTCCTAAACCTATGTAAAACAGCTAAAGTCGAAAATATTCAGTGTGTCTACGTAAGTTGAGCGTCAGTATGAAAAACCTTTTTTAGTATTGATTTAAAAAAAAGGTATTGTTTATAAAAAGATTTGCATGGTCCAAAACCTAAAAAACAACCATCAAATATCAAATTGTATTAGTCATCTACGAGGTTTGGCCAAAAATGTTTCTCATATAACGCCAACTTACGTGGACACACTGTATGTAAATATCCCTATTTCTACTAAATATCAGTCATATTATATCCTTAATACATAGAGTCAAATTACTTACCAAAACAAGAGCAAATTGTAAAAAAAAACTTGTTCTTGCTTTGGCAGGTGCCAGCGTCCCCAGCACGTTCTAATCGAATAAAAGTGGCCTCTATCATAGACTTCGCCGTTCTAAGAATTTTTCGCGGTAAATATATCATGAGGTAAAATTTTTGGAATTATCGTATAAGCCCAAGCACTAAAACCCTTTAACGGATGCGCCTTTACAAGATTACAAGACAAGGCGCGCAGCGCATTTTATGTGCCATGCAAAAACTTAACCCAAAACTGTATAAAAAGGTTAAAAATTTACATTGTAAATACATTAAATATTTATTTTAAACGTGTAATACCTACAAAAACAAACGAATGTATTTTTATATGTTATTACAAAAATATTAAAACAAAAAAATTAAACAATCATTGATATATTATAATAAAATTTATTTAACAAACTTCTCTCGTGTTCTAAGAGGTCTGTACCAGACAATTCCACAAATTTCTTGGACAAAAATACAACGATCTAACGCAATTTACCAAAGTCCAAAAAGTTCGTTTTCGAGATACAATGTGCAAAGTTTTTATTTCATTTTAGTTATTTTTAAATATTTTATTTATTATAAGACACATTTGCACAAAATCAAGTACTAAAAGGTTTGTTAAAGTGGGGAATTAAAATATGCCAATGTTTTTGTCGTAAAGTGTAAAGAGAGCCACCTGCAGTACTTTGCTTAAGTTCAAAGTGTCATAACTTTTTTGTCTGGGTATATTTTAATTTGGGAATAGAATTTTTATTCTTTTATATTCTTTAAACAAAAAGTCATACTTGTTAAATATCGTTACAAGCAACAGTTTTTAGGGTATTTTAGATTAAACGTTTTATGTTATACCAATGTTTGGCATTGCATTTATTTAAATTCGTTAGTCTTGGATTTGGTGCCAGTCAAAGAAAAGAGAAACTTAACAAATATCTAATATCTGTCAGTAATACTAGGACCGAAAAATCCTATATTATTATAAATACAGAAATAAACATTAGATATAACATACACAAGGAGAACGCTAATGGTTGCAAAAAGCGCACAGTGGCGTTGCGTATAATTAGGCGTAGGCGAAGTCATATCCGCGAGGCCCCTTTGGTTGATAATTATCATGGAAAAAAAGCACCTCATCTTTCTTGAGAGGCCCTTTTGGCGTAGGCGAAGTTATCCGCTAGGCTCCTTTTATCTTTAGAGGAGCAAAAATACGTCCTCATTTATCTTTTTTACTTTTTTCCTAATTTTTTACAGGTTGTACAGATTTGCGGAGCCCCTTGTTACAATTGCAGACCTTAAAGAACGTTAGTACGTTTACACCCCTTTTATTTCAGTATTTTCCGTTTATAATATTTCATACCTTCACCTGCCCCAGGCGCGAGGCCGTAGGCGACCGCCTACGCCTAGCTAGCGCATCAATCTTTTTATGCATTTCGAAAGAACCGTCAGCTACGTCTGCCCTTACGCATCTGCCTGCGTTTGAGTAGCCCACTCAGGTAGTCCCGTCGTCGCCTGTATCCAAAGATCCTGTATCCAGTGCCCTTACTTTGTAATGTGCGAAAGTTTGTTGGAATAAAGCAGGATTTAGCTGTCCACCTTGGCTGGCACCAACTTAAAAAATAACTGTTTTTAATTAAGAGGTACTTATACTGGTTAAGCAATATGTATAGGTATATCGGCCGGTAAAGCAACAACAAAGCGATGTAGGTGACTAACCCAGTTCGAAATTTTTACATGCCGTTATTCACGTTAGGCTGTCTCTTTTTCTCACACAGCCTGTGTGTTATGTTATTAAGGTGATCCGGTATATGTTTTAATAATTTCGTTAATTATTTTTAATATTTTAAAGTCAAAAATATTTTTAACTTTTTGGTGTTAGTTTTGGTTGATTCCCGGCTTCGCTCGGGAGTTGATATGAGACCCAAATAACCGTTGTTCTGAATGAAGTTCAAATACTCGACAACAGATGGCGCGCGCCACTACACTTAATTTCCAAGTTGAAGGGTTGGAAGAGTCCTTATATCTTTAAAAATACGCCCTATAGGGTAAAACGGGAACTTTCTTGTTCGAGGGGGATAAAGGGCTATCACACTATATAAGTCCCTTTTTCGTATCGCGACTCCTTTTCAAGTTTTATCGGCACGCACATTTTATCAACTTAGTTTTATTATATATAATGATTTAAATAACGTTTGAAAGTCGGTTTTAAAATATATTTTGTTTAATAACTTTATCCAATTTCTAAATTTTGAATAGGGATTTGATTTTTACTTTTGTTTTTATTTTCTTAAAGGATTTATTTATTTATTTTTAAAATGTGCACATTCTTTACCTTAAACTAAATTATTAGTTTCTTTTGTATTTCATGTACCGTTTTGTGTCAGTATAAGGAAAAGAATTGATGCTTTTCAATATGAATAATAAAATTCAACAATAAATTTCAAACAAAAATAAAAATTAAATATATCCCTTTTGAAAAGACACTCCTAATATCATAAACACAAACATAAAGGAAAAATTCCCATTTTCTTTTGGGTCAATATGAGATTTAGCTAACGACTGGAATGTCACATAAATAGGGATAACCTAATATAACTGTTAGGTTACTGCTCTATAGATTAAAAGTTTTGTTAAAGCATTTTTATACTTAATATACAAACTGTCCACCGATGGGGTTTACAAGAGGACAAATGGATCAAAAAAGAACATTAAAAAAAAGGATATCTAATAAAAACTTTTAATTAAAAAAAATACGAAAGGATAATATTGATTTTGTATACAGGGTGCGAAAACTTTAAAAACCCAATTTTTCTCCTAGTGTAAATTACCTTTATTTTTGAAATTTAAAGCAAAATATTATCAGGAAAACAATTTAAAAAAGCGTTTTAAATAACTTTATATATTTTACAAGGGCATTAAAAAGTTTTAAAAAACTAATTTAGGTTTTAAAAATAAATAATTTTTAATTTTAATAATAACATGGACTAAAATACAGTCATAATTTGCTGCTGAAACACATGCTTTTCACAATAGTATATTACATTGGCAAGTGTGGAAAATGATACTTGCCACGAGGGGAATATTGTAGCACGAGTATGTTAGGCCGAGTGCGACAAACCCACGAGTGTAAAGAAAGTCATTTTCTCGGCCATCGAGTACTGTACACTATTTTTCCCAGCTGACCAAATTATTCACCAAAATAAATAGAAAATTAAAGTTTGTTCGTTCAGAAAAAATAAAAATAAATTGAGAACTTATAAACACTTAGGGGTGATATTTACTTTGCAACACTAGTGTGATATATACTTTCCCCACTGCCATATTATATTGTTTTGACAATATTTTTTACATCGGAAAATCACCCAATGAATAGCATTATATAACTTTATCATTTAAATTTTCTAAAAAAGGCCTCACCTATCAAAAATTGTATGGTTTTGCTAGGTACAATGCCAATAGTTTCATCACGGTTCGCTATTGCTGCAAGTGTTTTAAAATTATCGATTCTTGCACATTTTAGACATAATTTCAATGAAACGTAAGCGGTGTATATCCAAATATTCAAGTTTTAAAAACATCAGTAACAAACCTAGCGGGACCGGGGAGCAGGCAAGTGCTAAAGTGGGCAAATTGGTAAAACTGAGTTTATGCATGGGAAACTGAAACATCACATATAAAATTAAGTAAAAATAATAGTTTTTCCTTCATATTTAAGAAAAATATAAAAAAATATGAAACAAAAAAACGCATAACCCAAAGTCCCAAAAGTGGGAAACGACCACCAAACACAAAGTCACCATGTAAAATATGGAAGTGTCGGGCAAACGTCGAATATTCCGATCTCTATTTATGAATGGATAAAAGAAAGTGGATCTTGCTAAAGTGTATTACTTTAGGCTAATAAGGACGAAAAAAGATTTAACTAGTTGTTTGAGGCACAAAGAAAGAGAGGCGGGAATTTGACCTATAGCTTTTTTTTCTAAGGCCTTAGGTCGAACGGGATGCTACAAGGCTGCCCTATAGCACGTGCTCAAAGGCAGAAGGAGCATTTTTAATTTGATCTACTTAATTCGACAAACACACTCCCGGAGCCAAAATGTGAAAGCTGTTTTTTGTGGGCATGTCTATTTTTGTTTGTGTTTTTATTTTTTTTCAATAAATTTTAATACAAATATAAAATAAGATGATTTCTCGCTAATTTGGTCTGTCCGTTTGCTGCAAAATAAAAAGTTTTTTTTACTATTAATATAATAAATATATGTCACTAAGTTCAATATTAAAGTAGCTTTAGAATGACATCGCTAACATGTGATCACACCAGTGTTGTAGTATTTGCAACACTAAAAAGCAAAAAAGTACTCTTTGCAACACCTAGTGGATATAAATGCATTTGTATGCATGAAATCAGTGCTATCGGCTATTTTCACAGGTGGTCGGTGGTACTTATACACAAAACAATTATTCAGCTGTAAACAAATGTGATCATAGGGTAAAGTGAAGTAAAAAGAAATCTTAGCCTGGTAGTGAAGGTTGTCAGTCACTTATTATTGAAGAATAATAAAAAAAAGTGGTGCTACTTAATATGTTACGCTGGCTCACTAATTTTAAATAATAAATATAATTAAAAATATTTGGCTACAGAGATTTTTTTTGTCTATCTACGGCTTATCCTAAGATTTTTAAAAATATTGTAGACCTATTGGAATAAAATGTTACCAGTTTCCTTGTTTGTCTTATCACCTCTAAAAGTTACGAACATTATTTCTTTAACACCCTGTATAAGTATCTTTATTTTCTGCTAGAATTATTTTATTTAAAAAATTAACAGTTTAAAAGTGCATACTTAAACATACATATGTACGTACGTAGTTAACAAAATTTGTATTTAAACCTTTTCGCAAATTACCAGTATTTCAATGTTTTTTAATTGCCCCACAAACATTTAAACAATAGTCAATTACGTGTTTTTTGTGTTATGTAAACCTATTTAACCGATAAAGTCCACAAATTTTTTATCCAGTTTAAACACTTTATATTAAAAGTAAATATATAAAATAAATATGTTTTATACTTCCTCGACTCCCAATAAACGACAGATTTTTATTATAAGGGCAAACATATAGAAGCTATTTCATTTTTCCTTTAGGTCAACATGGGATTTACTTAACGGTTATCGCCAGAAAATCAAGTAAATAAGGGCAACATAAGCTATCTTTAGGTAGTATGTTAGATTCCCTGGTCCAAATAATGTTCCTTTCTGTTTTTTTTTATTAAAATACACTTTTGGTTAAAATTAACGCTACAATATATGGTAAACAATACTGATCGATTTACCAACTCAGCTAAATTAAAGGTATATCGGCCAGTAAAGAACCAACAAAGCAAGCATGATTAGTTATCCTATTCGAAATGTTTACATGCCGGCATTTGCGTTAGACCGAGTCCTTTTCACGCATTGTCTGTTTACGTTTCTGTTAGGCTTAATGTGTATACCAGCTGCCCACGAGATTACCAGCAAGCCTGTCGTTTTCTTATTCTATTTTTGTTCTTGGCTCTGGTTCCTTCAGGTCCAATTCGCCAGCTTTCCCCCTTCCCGACTATGCTTTCCAGGGCTTCGTCGGTGGAAAATCTGGATAATCGAGCTTGTAGCTCCCAGAATTAAAAAAACTACAAAACTGTCAAAACAAGAGCTCCTACATAATTGGAGCTCTGTTTGAAACCATTTTGTAACTTCAAATCTGATATTAACGTCTCCCTTTTCCTGGGGTAAAGTTAACTCTAGATCCGCGGTACTCGAAGTTATAAAACGCACACAATTCTAGGTTACTCCAGGTTAACTCCAGAGTTAGGAATAACCCGACTTTATAAAATCGGCAATAAGAGGTTTTTTATATTTCAATATACAATGTGTCCAGAAAGGGTAGAAGTATTTATAAGTTCAATAAAAAAGAAAGTGAGAGTCAGAATTTTTGTATTTGTAGCTTAGTTTCTAAACAAAATTTTCGAAAATCAAGTGGCAAAAATTATTATTGCTAAATGCTAATCCTCGCGTTGCTGGCAGTCTTCTAACCGCAACCGGAAATTAGTCGCCACGCGTCTATACCTCGCTCTCTAAACGGCGTGGAGGCCAGTTCTGTGCGGATGTTTTTTAATTGCAGTAAATTTCGTGGTTTGCTTGCATGCACTTCCTGTTCAAAATATTCCCATAAAAATAATCGACGGATGTAAGATCAGGGCTCTTCGGAGGCCGGTGCCTTGATGAGAGATCGCTTTTACCGGAAAAAAACTTTATTGGCAACAGCTAGCGATTGAATAAGTTTACGGGTTTTAATGTAAAAACGTGGTTTTAACAAGATGCCTCACCTCTAACCGTCTAGAAAGGTGTCTCTAAAAGGTGCAAAAAAATGTTACCACTTATTACTGAGGCTAAAATATTACGATATAACCCAACATACCTTTGTCCAAAAATAAATAATAGGTGTATTGTCGAAATATTTGGTTAGAAGGGTTTTGGGAGGTAACAAAAAGAATTTGCTATTCATTTTATTGTAAACTTTGGAAGGCACCACTTGCAGTATCTTCAAAATTAGAAACAAAATAAATTTTGTTAAACCACTTCGTATGTACCTTTTAGGACAAATTCTTTCTTTTTAACATATTTTACCTAAAAAGGTATAGTAAAAGTTGATTAAGGCAGCCTTTTTGAGACATCCGAATTAAAAAATTTTACCTTCATGCTCTTCAAGCAGATGCTTATCTTTAAAAGTATAGTAATTCTTGGGTTATTTAAAGAAAAAAAGTTTTACAAATCCCTTATCCTAAATACCAACTTTTTAGATACAAAATGGTAAAGTTTTAA
Organism: Listronotus bonariensis; assembly: GCA_014170235.1. Classification (NCBI taxonomy): domain Eukaryota; kingdom Metazoa; phylum Arthropoda; class Insecta; order Coleoptera; family Curculionidae; genus Listronotus; species Listronotus bonariensis. Next base: position 298,523 of record JACEGR010000075.1, on the reverse strand, counting down.
AGAAATAAAATTTCTAGGGTTTTGCTTTTGACCTTATGTTTATATATAACCAACCACCTTCTATTTTAAAGAACAAATTACCATTTTGGTTTTATCACATTTTTATAAAACACGCTATTTAGATAAGGCAACAAAGATAAAATTGATAATTAATAATTAAAAATTTACCACGTTTAGCAGCGTCTTTATACTTTCTGCCATTTAAAAATAAAATAAAAACAAGATCCGCATATAAATTTTATTTATTTTTTAAATAAAAATACAGAAAATTACATATTATTTAGTTTTAATCTATTAATTTAAAATCATCATTATAATGGATATTATAAATTATTTTTCACGTAATCCAAATTACGGAATTAGGTAATAAATGACCTCTGGCTGCTATCTTGCAAATAAACACTCCATTGTTATAAACACAGTAAGGATATTAAAATAGTTTTCCCCACTTATTTTTTTGAATGGGACAAGATATCAAGATCAGGTGAAATTTGGGTAAAAGGGTGTCACTTTAACTACTATTTCGCATAAAAATAATTTCGGTCACGCTCTAGCAACATTTTTTATTGGAAAGGGAGCCACTTTGTTTTTAATAATCGGTTTAGCCGTTCCAGACATAAAATCGTTGCGCTTAAAACAGTGCGGTAAGTCTAGAACGGCTAAGCCAATTTTTAAGAACAAAGTGGCGGTAACTAGGAAATTCAAGGGCCTTTAAAACGAGGTGCCACATGACCCCCATTTCTATTTGAAAAAGAAGTTGCTACTGCCCCCTTGATACCAGACCACGTGACCAAAATTAATATTAATGTCAAATAGTAGCTTAAGTAACACCATTTTACACGAATTTTACCCGATCTCGATATCTTTACCCATTTAAGAGTAAAAGGGAGAGATCTTTTAAAAACCGCAATGCATGTACAAATTGGAGCTAAACTTCAAACGCTTGTAACTCTAGAACGACAGGACCAATTTTTGAAAATAAAACGGCGATAAGTGGAGAATCAAAGGGCCTTTAAAGCAAGGTGCTACATGACCTCTCTTTCTTAAAAAAGCTGCTAGTGCCCCCTTTGCACTAGGCCACGTGACTGAAACTATTATTATATCAAAGAGTTAAGTGACCCTTTTACCCAAATTTTACCCGATCTTAATATTTTGTCCCATTTAAAAGATAAAGTGAGGGAACTCTTTAATATCCTCACTGTAATTGAAATGTAGAATGTTGAATTTAAATATTAGGCAAAATACGAAGATTCTCTATTAAATTAAATTTAAAAATGTATGTTATTAAATAAAACAATATTACTGCCTTATATGAAAATAGGTGTATTTTTTGGATTCCACAGCTCAGCTCTTTTGGTTTTTCTTAATGTATTCTCTGTGTCGCCCGGTCTATTAAATTATATTTGTATAATATATTTTTATGTAATGATCGGTACTTTAAACTATGTTTATGCTTAATATTAAAAAAAAACTTAAGACAGTAAGGATGAAGTTTATTACATTATTACAAATGTGAAGAAGAAACACATAGGGCTCATTATCTATAATTATACTAAAAGTTTTTAAGCTTGTTAAGCAAAAACAAGTAAAAAAAACACACAATGCAGCAAAAGGCTAACACATAAATTAGAAAACTAGTCAAAATTTTTCGAACCTTTACTATTAGAAGTTTGATGGAGACAGCAATAAATTTTTGTAGCCAATCTGTGTTTTCGTCTATTTTGTTAGTCGATGTGCATTGTGGTTCATTTTCATATTGCATAAAGACTATACTGAATAAATCTAACACTGGTTGATTTATAATTTACGTTCTGAACATTTATGACATAAACTAACAATGTAAAAACCAATATAGTTTTGTTTTATTGGCTGGTAACGTATTGAAACATCAGAAACTATTTTGTTTATTTTCTTTAGCCACACGACTTAGTAGTCAAAAACTTTACCTGGTCGACACGCGCCTCTAAAATAAAAACAATAGAAAATTTACATTAATTTTTGTTGCCAAGGGCTTTGAAATGTGGTTACAAAAATATTTTTGGGATAGCGAAGCCTCCAAAAAAGTAATGGCTGTGAAGTTAATGTTATTAAATTATAACTAACTATTTTCTCCACGGAAAACTACCCAGCGTACAATTTTGCGTACAAGCTGTTACAAAATACTGAAAAAATAATTAAGGGCACATTCTACATCCAAAAACATATTTTTTTTTATATAAACATTGGTCTGAACATTCCTTTATCTCAGCATACAGGGTGTTAAACTTTAAAAAAATGAAAAATTTCGAAAACACTCAACTTTGGCAGGACGTAGCTTAATAGTCTAACAACAGACAGAAGACCGATAAAGATGTTTTTTTGTTGTAAAAATTAAAACTACCAAAGACTGTAGGAGTCGTGTTCCCATATATACATATTCGGATTTTGTACAGAACTTGGCACTCATTTAAATCTTTCTGTTTTTTTGCGGTGAAGCCCACAGCCAAAGAATAATTTTACGCTCACCTTTTATACATTTATGTTTTTGATGGGAAAATACATTACCTATATAAACCGCTTTAAATTGACCTAATAGGTTTAAATAACAATACCATAAAACCAAAGAAAGAAGCATGCTTAAGGAAGTTAAAACGAGAAACGTATAATATAAAAGCATCGACGGCCGACCAGTTGTATATCTCTTTTAGCACGTGGTGGTTAGAGAAGGGCATTTACGAAAATTCGGTAATACTGCTCGGTAAAATATAGGATTGCAAAACAAGTATATAAAACAAAAAATGCTTTTTTTCTCTTTAAAACAGCCCACAAAAGCTAATGCCCTAGTACCACCGTGGGTGTCGGGATATTAAATGCTTTACCCATCTTCTTCATCTATCAACGTTGTCCAAGCACTGTAACATGCAGTTTTTTGCATTTCACAGCATCTTTAAGACAACGCGGTAATGCCGCCACGGACGTCTACACCCGAAAAAATCACTGGCCGCGCCTGCCTCTTATTGGTCAGTATTTGGGTGTTATTAGTTGTTATAAAAGCAAAAAATTTAGTGATTAAAGTGGAAAAAATTTCTTTAAACAAAAAATAAGGATTTTCTCAACTTTTTAAAATATTTTTTTGTTAAAGAATCCACAATAAGATTGTAGGATGAATTACTAAAAATATTGCCTATGTAAATAGAAAATAAATGTAAGCATTTATATTTTATATTTCTTTAAAAGAATACTTATGCAGCAAATACAGTTCGAAAAAGAAAAATAATTTATTAAACGTTTGCCGTTTCCGAGCATTAAGGTAGAGATTTGTAGTGTGCGAAAGAAATCCTTTTCACATTAATATGACCCAGATATTTTTATTTTTCTTCCGATTTAAGTTCTGGTCGTAAATCTCAGCCGCCTGATTATCCTTTAAACTTAAAAGGGATGGAAAAACGCAATGGAAAATTATTGGCGAAAGAACGGTTTTACTACCGAAATGTGCTTATTTAATGCCTTATGCTTTATTTGCACAAGATTAATTTACTTCCAGGAATATTTTGTAGACATTTTATATAGCGATTGTGCCTGAACATATAAAAAGTAAATTAAGAGGCTACGATTTTAATATCGAGTCTCGGAGAAAAAAGTATATACAGGGAAGTCTCGTACACGACGTTTCGGATGGTATTAATCTTACCGAATCTTGACCGATTTTTCGCGGTTCAACAATGCTACCAAGATATTTGGTTTGGGATCTTCTTTATAACTAATTTTGACCTTTGACCACTGTATGGTTATGTTTTAACCATGCATATTCAGCCTCCCGATCTCAAGGTTCACCTCGTTCCGTATGATTTTAATGTTCTTTTATTCTAACTATTAAAAATACCACTGGAATTTAATAATTTTAGATGAAGATCACTGAAAAAGAAGAAATTTTAAAAGGTGCTATAATTTTTAACAACAAGCATGTATTTAGCAAGCCTAGTATCAACATACTAAAGACGTGACAGAGTTACTAAACCGTCAAACATCGGTCAAGTTGCGGTGAACAACTAATAATATACAAGTGGTCATTTCTTAAGAGTAGTTTCAGTTATCGCAGAAAACGGTTGAATAGAAATACCATCCGGAACATTGTGTACCAGTTAAAAATAAAGACAATGGAAGTTCAAGAATGTGGTATTATTAAAAGATAACATTTGTCCTACCACCTTCAAAAGAAAATGCTTTTATTCCTTACCCTTCTTTTCTAAAGAAGATCCTCTTCTATATCAGGTGGTAAGAACATAGCCGGGAGGTTATAGGAACGGCGTATCCCAGTACGGAACCACATCTGGGTGACTTTGATTTGGATCTGGTAGTTCTAATTTTGGTTTGCTGCTTTTTCGCAACGTCTTCTTCGACGACCGCCTTGCGTAAAAGTTTTTCACGAGAAAACCGACTCCCGCGTTCATTTTTCGCGAATTTTAAAGTGGATTTTAAACGATATCACTAATATATTGTGGAGTTCATTGCAAAATTTGTAAAGTGGGCTTTTCTATCGATGGCTTAGTTTCAGTAACTTGTATCAACTTATTAACCCTAATACTTCAATGCCATTTTATTCCTACCAGCTATCAATGGAATAGAAAGAAGGTTACACCATTTCTAAGATAAATTTATATTTGTAATTATGCAGGGTGTCCGAGAGGTAAGGTCAATAATAATAATAGGGTAATAGGGGTAGGCCAAAATAATGTTAATTTACTTCATATAAAAAAAAGTTCTATCCGCGCTTCCTCGTCCTCGGGCCTCCTTCTAACTTTTGGATCGTTCGGTTTTTTTATTAAATTTTTAATAATAATATACACTGTTATTTTTAAGTTGTTACCTTACCTATAACACTGTATATTATAAAAAAATTAGAACATTTTATGTCCGAAAAATCTTCTTCCGAGATATAGGTTCCTTATTTACTTTGGGATTTATTTGGTTTCCTAATACTTTTCGAACGACGAACGGATTTCGTTTCAAAAATAAAAGCCATTTTGATGCATGGGCAAATCGTTAAAATATGATATGGTGTTTTGTAAAATTCGTTTTTGGTTAATTTGTATATAAGTAAGGCCAAATTCTTACATAACTAAAATTTTATATGTCATTAAAAAGTTTTTGGTCTTGGGGTGTGTTTATTCTCTTTATGTCGGAGCGACCAGGAACGAGGTTAGCAGCGCGGCTCGACAAAATCACCTTTATGGTATAGTAGGTTCAAAATCACCAAGCAAATTAAGTAAAATATTAAAACTAATTAGTTTTATCACGACACTAGGTACACTATATACTTTAAAAATGTGTTATATTTTATAATATTTTAAATAATATACACATAAAATAATTTCGTGAAAGCGTCCAAGAGTACAATCTGTAAAAACAAAGGTTTAAAATATATATTTAATTATCGAAATTAAACCTTTTTTTGTTACTTATGACTAGCACATTTTTATAATTAGATTTCTATCCAAATTAATCCTAATTTTTACATAGATTTATGCAAAAATTTGTTGTCCGGACATTTATTTATCATTTCAGTGAACGTACTTTTGATTGGACCTAAATAATATAAAGTACCATTAGGTTTTGGAGATCAATAAAAAGGCAACCAAAATGTAATTGGCGTTAAGAGTATTGTACACCTAATAATATATTAATTAGGTGATATCTACTTTTTAATTTGTCATTTACGAAGCGTACATCAATACATCATCAATCCGGGTATGCGTTTATTAGCTTAAAATAATAAAAGAAAACACCTTTTAGGGTATCACATAGCAAAAATACCCTAAATATTTTACCTTTACCGTAGCAGACAGTTTCCAAGACGGCCGCTATAAAAAAATCGCGAGTAAATTTAAAATAGTCATCATAGGAACGGTCATTCAGGGAACGTTTCCGAACATGATAATCCTAATACCGCAAACAAATCAATCTAACTTTTTATGAAAACATTAATTTTAAGAATTCAAATAAATTTTAAATTTAAATTGGTCTTGTAGTGACCCCCTGGTTGGCATAGGAGGATGTGTTAAGAGGTCGGTTTGACAATATCGTGTAAATGGAAAAATATATCTTGTTTTACTAAACTGTTTATAGACTTTATTGACAAATAAAAGCAATTCTTACAAAATATGTAAAAAGGCAAAGCATTTTTAAAATACATTTATATTTAATATTTTCTTACAAATCTATTGAATATATCATTTCGGGAAAGCGGGTAATTTTGGTAACAGTATTAAAATGTCCTTAAACACATACATTTTTGGATCTTTTTGCTCTAAAATATTATAGTCCTATAAAAACATTCTAATTTAGTGCATATAAAGCTAATTTAATTATAAATGTTGCAACTATTTTTGTATTTCTTAAATTGTACACATATTAAAAATAATTTTCTTCTTTTTCTAGTATATTATGGTTTTAAAGGATTTCGTATGTATTATTTATAAATTTTTAAATTATTAATATATTTTATTGATCTATTCTACAGCCTAAATAGAAAAAAATATGAAAAACTATTTTTAAACATTTTATTAAATTTAGAACAACGTTCTCGAAGTAACTGCTTATAGCGAAAGTTCTGAGAAAAAAAAACAAAATTACTAGAAAAGTACTAATTTTTATGCTTGCTTATTCAGGTTACTTTTAACTACAAGCTAATTGACAGTTTAAACTACTTTTTATAATTATAGCTTGCAATTTTTTGTCACATAATCAGTAATGAAATTTTTCACCTTGGTTATTTTGAGCCAGTAACATCGGTCGAGCCGCTCTGCTACCCTCACTCAAAACAGATCCACCATAAACACAGCCTAAGAGTGTGTTTCTGTCGGAGAGGTTTTGAGCGAGGTTAGCAGCGCGGCTCGACCAAAGCATCCTGATGTTACTATACCAAAAGATGATTTCCCTAAACCGCGTCGCAAACCTCATTCCTCGTCGCTTCGACATAAACACACCCTAAGGGGACAATTTTTATTAAAACTTTAACAACCTGTATATCGGAGGGAAAGCATTTTTCGGACATAATTTTATTTGTTTTTTCCTGTATTTAATTCAATGCTTAAAGGATTGTCCAAGCTAAAAATAACCCTGTATAACTAATGTCTGTATTTTTTGACTTAAAAATGACAACTCTAAATATTAAAGTAACATCTTGGGGCCATTTTTAATATATTTTTTAAATCAAAAAGGAAGCCTTGTGGCACATTATTTTAAAGCTCTTGACGAGTAACTTATAATCCCAGAATATAAAGTCAAGACCTTTACATAGGACAAAATGGCGGTAATTTAATAATTATCTGAATACCATATTAAGATGGACATATTTTTGAAACTAACAAAGTTAAACATATTAAATGTGCTATTTTCTTAAAGCTCTTTTAAAATTCCTTTTAATGGTAATATAATATACTGGGGTTTTATTGAAAAAAGTTGTTTCTTCCATAACCTGTAATAATTACCAATAACACCATTAAAAAGATATTTCAAGAAAACGTTAATTACATCTTCCTGAATGAGTTTTAAAAATATGGTGTTACCTTAACATTAATATTTCAAAATGCAGAAGTTGGTCATAAATTATCGTAAGTTTTATAAATATGCAAAACGGTTTAGAGTAGTATTCTTGTTTTTATTATTATTTAATGTTAGCACATACAGTGTGTCCCAGGATAGGTATTACAAGAGGACAAATAAACCAAATATTTTGGTTTTAAACTAATAAAAACAAAATTTTACTTTAATTGGTAATGCACTGGGCAAGTTATAACCAAAAATATAAAAAATACTAAAAGTAAATGTTGTAGAGAATTATTTTTTTTAATTTAAAGCTAAAAAAGTTAATAAAAAATATATATTTTTGTCAGTTTTTTACCCGCTTAAACACTTTTTAAAATACTTCGCTTAAGGCAGCAAATTAAAGAAAAAGAAATATTTTTTCTAATTTTGCTTTCTTCTGCCCATTATTTAAGGTGTAATGCGTAATGTAAAGAAATGATAATACCTTTTTTTACTCTTTGATTGCTTGTTTCAATATGCTTCGCTTTAGGAAACATTAGTATGACTCATGTTTAAAGCATAGCCTAAGTCAATTGCGCTTTATCATTTTAGTAATAACTTACATTGATTGTGTGCCGCTTGATTGTTTTTCTGTCACAACTTTGAGTGCAATACTTTTTTGTCTTATTTGAATGTTTGAAGCTTGTATGGTTTTTTAGTCTTTTATTGTAACAATTTTGCCTAATATTTCCAAGATTTTGTTATGCCTGTAATATTATATGTAGTTTATTTTTTTAGTAAAACTTTAACTTTTAACCATTTAAAATTAAAACTCATTTTGTAAACCTATTTTAAAAACTTTAGCAACGTAATATCTTAATCCTAAAACAATTTAAATTTTATTTAACTTTTTAACAAAAAAACTAAAACAAAGGCGGCAAATATTAAACCTTTTAACTACGATGCTTAGCAGCGATGAAAAATTCTTGAATATCTTATGAGTTCCCATAGAACATTGACCTAAGCTTAGTCGGCTATCCTATTCAATAAAACTTTTTCAGCTCAAGTTAAAAGCGCTTTTAGATTCTGGCCATTGCTTATTTTTAACCGTTCATCCCTTTTTTTGTATTAAGTTGTTTTTTAGGTTTAAAAAAGATTAGGCAATACATCGGGCGTTACATTATAGGTGGTGGATATACGGTTAATTATTTTTTTAAATGTTACATCAAACTACGCAGGGTATTCGTATTAAGCGACTTTGCAACGTTGCAATTGCAAATTTAGTGCATAATTACATTTCTTAATAAAATTTTGCTTGCTGTTGTTCTTTATAGTTAATTTGTTTTTTGATTCATTAGATAAATGTAATAAATAGAAAAAATAGTTAGTCTACAACTTGTGTTAAGTGTTTAAGTGGTTGACATCATGGATTTTCTTATATATATCCTGCAATGAAGCGAAACGCGCAAAGTCGGTTTTAGTTTTCTGCAGTTCAAGTCTAAATAACGAAGAACTTACGTTTTGTGGCTTTATATAAAGTACAAATTACAAATATTCTTTGCTAAATTTGATCTAGATACCCATATTTATCAGCTGTTGCACAGTGTTGCTCCCTAATTTAATTCGCAAATACTATGTTTATTTGGATATACTCTTTTTATAGACAGTACTAGTTAATATACAAGGTGTCTAAAAAACATATTTTTTATTGTCAAGCATGTTTTTTTTAATTGAACACTTTTCATATTTTAACAAATTTTGACTTTGTATTAAATTCTACATTAAGAATGTATAACACACTATACGCCAACTATTGCTTGTTTTTTAGATATCAGCATTATGCTGAGTAATAAAAACATTGTGTATTTAAAAAATATAATATAATTATGAAATTCTGTCCGGTGGGCTAAATGGTGCCCAGTCCGACAGTAATTAAATATTTCTAAATAAAGCCTTTTTTTATAAATTTTGATAGTCAAAAATGTTGCGCATTAAAGTTATGAGCTATTAAATATTTCACTGGGTCACCTCCTAATTTTAGTCGCCTGTTTCAGCTTCATGGTAAGGATATTTTGCAATTAATTCGCGAGCGGCTTTGATTTAAATTTCTTATCATTAAATATGCCTAAATTACCAAATAACAAAATTTCGTTTTTTTTATAGATATCTCTAAAAGTTTAATTTTGTATTTCTTACGGTTGCCAAAATTCTAATGGTTACCATTGAATTCGGGACACCCTGTACAGTGGGGTCATTTTCTACTTTTTCCCGGTGGGTCAAATGGTACCCAGTCCAACACTAGTGACAACTAATATAATAACATATAATTAATTACCTTCCATCGCAAAAACTACTAATAGGTATGTCAGCAATTTAGTTTATTTTAGACACATATTAACTTAATTGCCCTAAATGGGGCCGATCCTAGACCTTCAGCCGCCCACGTGCAAATTTAAATTGGCCGCCCTTATAAGTACTACCCAATAAAAAGGAAAATTGACGCCACTTTTATTTTTTACCTTCAGTATACCTATAAAATTTTTATTTTTTATATTTTCAGAAAAAGTTATTTATCAGAAATATTTATGTTATCACGAAAAATAGCGTCCATAAGAATATCCATAAAATGTAATATATGTAATATAGCGGCTCAAAATTGACTTCAAAATAATATTTTGGAAAGTCAATTAATCAATAATTTCGAAAAAATATATTTTCTTTAACTATTTCATTGCACAGCATAAAAAAGTATCAAAATTGTCTTCTTGCTTTTTGGTTATGGTTTCTAGGTTAGGTAAATACAATATTTTATTTTTAGCACTGTTTTTAAAATGTCTTTAAAATAAAAACCGAAGTAAAAACCAGCCAATAGGCCTATAATATGAAAGTTTTTATTTTTAATATTAAAAAAATGTAATTTTAAAATTCCTCTAGTACTACAAGGCGAATTTTAGGGTTTTTATTTTAAAAAAATAATTACTGCAATGTACAAAATAAGAACTAAAAAAAATATTTGTTTAAAATTTATTCTAAATGTTCCCCAAAAGCAGTAAACATTTAGGAAAAAAATTGCATACATTTTATAAATACTGTTTTATGCTATTTAGTGAAAAATATGTTTCTTTGAATTTATTTTTTTCCAAAATAATTCACACAAAATTCATAGAAGTATAATATAATATATAATATAATGTAATATAAAAGTTAGCTTCGCTTTGTTTTTATATATAAAAAGACTGCCTGTTTTTCTTTCAAAAAAAAATAAAATTGTTTATTTATAATTTATTCGCGATACTGTAAATTGGACCCTTACAATCCCACAATTACAGTTATTACGTTAAATTTTTGTTTCAAATGCCCCTCCCTCAGAGAAAATCCTTTAAGGTGAATCCTGAAGCATTTTTTTGTAAATTTTGTAAATTTGTAAAAAAACATCCGTTTTACTTAAAACCACAACCAGTGTACAGGGTGTTCTATTTAAAAAATCCAACTATGGTCGATATTTAAAAACAATAACATTTGGAAAAAATCTATCTACGCCACTGCATTCTACGAAAAAAATATATATAAGAAACAGTTTTTATCTTTTGATACGTACTCAGCCAACTGGAGACACAATGGGTACTTGAAAATGCAATATTTTCAAAATTACCCCAAAGCTCAGAAACTAAGAGAACTATGACTGTGAGTTTATACCATTTTTCTTTTTACAAAAAAGTAACTAAAGTTTGCAAACACTGCAAGGATCTATATTTTATAATAACTGAGATACCCCACAGTTGCAACCAAAATTGGACATCCTGTACACTGTACACTCTTAGCAGAAGTGTTTTCTTCGCAAACGGCAAACTTCTTACCCAATGCCAGCCCAACCAGTTCTTTGAGTATGTGGAAAGGCGGTATGGTACAATGGGGTAAGCTGGCAAGTAATCACGGATGCTAAGACCTGGCTCGAAAGAGTCGAAAAGGGGCCACTTCGACACAGGATGCGTCATTCAAAAGTATATGTACTTTTTGTCCTGCTTTGTATATTATTACCAATATCTCCATTAAAAAGGGTTTAAAAAATATGGCAATAGGTACATCTAACTTTTGAAAATATGCCCATCGAAATCAGGTATTTGGGTAATTTTTTAAGTACCGCCATTTTGTAGTAGAAAAGGTAAGACTTTAAATTTTAGAGTTATAAATATTTATTAAACGCTTTAAAACGGTGTACCGCAGGACCCCTTTTAAATTTTTTGTTTTTTTTTTAAGCCGCCTAACTCTCAGCTTGATATTTATGTCTGTTATTTGTTGCCTAAACTATGGTTTATGTTGTCTTACTAAAGTCCTTAAGTTTTCATGAAAAAATACAGAACAATTTAAAAGTTAAGAGAGGGGGTCCCGACTTTAGACACGGCCGATATACAATGAGTTAATAGCAGTTAAGAATATTTTTAAATGTAACTTCCATAAGAATAAATAATCTTCCTTTGCTTTGCAGAACTTGGCCGCCCATAAGTAAGAGATTTTAGGTAAGTAATTAAAGTCTGAAGAAAAAAAATGTGTGTACTTCGAAAATAGCCTAACAAATAAATAGTACAACATTGTGTGCAGGTTTGTTTCAAGGGTTTTTATGTAGTCCTTCGTAAAAATCCTTGTTTTTTATCGCTGGGACTATTTTGCAATCTTAAGTAGGTAGTGTTGCATGCGACATCCAGTTTGCTTAATACGTACGCGACATTACATTGGTGTCGCGACAATGTCTATTCGAGATTGGAGAATAGACTCCCCCAGAATGTTTGATTAACGCCAAAATTTTTTATTTTGGTAAGTTTGGGCCATACTAAAATAAATGTTGGCAATTTTTGTGTCAAATTATCTGAACCATTTAAATGGTCACCTATTTTTTTCGCCCTTTCGGGGTCATCTCACCCAGGTCCGACGACCGCTCCCCTAGGTGGGTCACTGCAACCTGAAGGCTTATGGTACCTTGAACCCTATTCCTTCCCATTCACAAACCATTCATTCCATAACTTGGATGGTTGCTGCTCGGTCCGTTCGTTTACTCCCGAGCAGAACACCGCATGCCGTTGCCCAAAACCGACAACGGCCCGGTCGCATATTCAGATGTAACAGTCAAGATATCCACTTCGCCGAGCCGAACGCGGCCGAACTTTTTTATATGTAACGTGCACGATAGCACTTAAATGGATATCCAGACTGCTACATATAACTAGTTAATTTATATTTTTTCAATAATAATTAGAATATTTACACACATTCTTTGATGTGATTTAATTAGGTATGGTATATTTTTATTAAGTTTATGTTGGCTTATACCGAGGAGTATACCTTTATAGACTAAAAAACTTTCCAAATTCAGTTCCCTAATGTTGTTATTTTTAAATGCGATTAATGTAACAATCTGGATGTCCATTTAAGTGCTATCGTGCACGTTACATATAAAAAAACGTGTTCGGCTCGGCGAACTGGATATCTTGACTGTTACATCTGAATATGCGGCCCGGTCACTCATCTAAGTTATGGGCGCGCACTTCACTGCCTAACTCCGGTGTTCGACGTTGCCGATACAAACAGAGCAGCCACAAGCGCGCCGGTCGCCTATTTAGGTAAAGACCCATTATTAGGTTTTCTCTTATACATGACCTGTAAAAGCTACCTACTGGTAATTAAAATTATTTTCCAAAATATAAAATTATATCAACACGTAGCTCGGTTTAATATACCATTCATAATTTCTTATAAGTCTTAAAAGAATATAGTTTAGTCGTGAAGTTAATTTTCTTCAAAAATTGAATTACTAATTTTTACGAATTTCGGTTGTCATAAAAGGCTTTATAACAACTTAATAAATAATCTATAATGATTTTGTTCTTGAAGTTTTCTTTATTCAGGCACCTATTAATGTTATGCATTTTTTTTTATTTTGCTAAATAGAATTTTTCTTAGGTTAAAAAATAAAATTTTGTTAAAATATTGTCAACCTAAAAAAATCCAATAAACAAAATAATAAACCTAAAAAAAGTGCATAACTTTATTCATAATTAAGCGCCTAAATGAAAAGAGCTCCACGAAGCGAATATGTATAGATCAATTATTTACACTTTTAAACAGAATCAGCTAAATAACATAACACATAGGCAATGTAAAGAAAAGAGACAATCTAACGTGAATACCTGCGTGTGAACACATCTGATTGGATTAGTCACATACATCCTTTTTATTGCTTTATTCGACGATATCCCAAAATCTACCTGCTTAACCAGTATAAACCTAAACCCCTAAAAAAATAATAATTCAGAAATGAATAGCTTTTTAAAAAATGTTGATACAACTTTTATTATAACGGAATTTTTTAAAATTTTTAGGTTTTTATTTAATTGCATTAATTTTTTTAACCTATGCCCTCTACAGGGGCGGATCGCGTATGCCGAATCACCGCGCAAAAGCCAATTTTCAACGGAGAATAACTGCGTTAAAGGAATACCAAAGTGTACTTCACTACATGTCACCAGGCTTCACCCAAGCACGTGTCTTACAAGGATATGCTGACTACCTTTAACATACAGTCACTCTGTGTTAGACGGATGACTTAGTCACTGATATTTGTTTATTACATAGCAAATAGCATAAAATACAGGAATTTAGCAATAATTAATTACATTAAATTCTGGAGAAAAACCAAATAATATTTTGTTTAAATTAAAAAGTACCTAAAATAAATTAAAGATTAGGTAAATATGACACATTTAAGACTGGCATAGCTAGTTCCTTCCTTTAAAATAATTTGTTAAGCACTTGCAACAGTATTTTGTCCAATAATAACTGTAACATCTTTAACATTAGTTTGAAAGGAATAAGCACTAAATCCCTAGTCAGTTTATTGTTATACTTAAATTATTTTCTTTAGATATTTATCTCTCAGTTATTTAGTTTGTAAGTATGTAGTCCCTTACACGTAATCACATTTATTTGTGTTTGTAAGGAGTACCAATAAATAAATAAATAAATATTATAAATATTGTAGCTAAAATTTCGAAAATTTGTACTAAAATCTCCCGCTCTTTCAGAAACGTTTATAATATTTACTTAAACTTTTTGATATTTCTCAGTTTTTTGTTAATAACTATTCTATTTTTTTCGCAGAAAAAATCCAAAATACGTCTTTTGTAGAGGGCATTTCGGATCATTTAGGCCATGAATCCTATTTTTAGGAGACTTGTAACCATTTCTCGACTAGACTTATATATTTTTACTTGTTAAAATATATCTATTTCATACATCATATTAATCCGTTGGTGGTGAGTAATTTCTCCTTTGGTTTTAAACTGATTCCACTTCAGTTCAAATAAGCGTTAATACAATAGTCAATTGCTAAATTAAGGGCATTTAATATTCTCTTGTATTATGTTCTACCAAATCGTCGGACCTACACTAAAATATTAAGGAGTGTGTTCACCGGTGCATTATTAACTGAGCGGAATTAATTCTTGGATTAGATTTGTTTATTATCCAGATTAAATTATTACTGAAACAAGCGCGTGCATAAACCCATGTTAGAATGTTAAACTTTCATTGCCCTTGCTTTGCCAAAACCTAATTTATTATGTCATAAGGGTGAGTGTATCTACCAGGTAATATGTGAATGAAATGAGACGTTTGAGCGTCGCCGTTTTGGCATCGCCATTTGGATGTTAAGCCATTTTGGCGTTGGCCGTTTTGGCGTCTGCCGTTTCGGCGTCCCCGTTTTAAAATTAGGCGTCAGCCACAGTAGTTTTTATTAGTTATTATTAAGAATAGAAAAACAATATTATAATTCTTAAATATGTCTTTTATTATACCGATTACCTATATGACTTGCAATAAACTGGTTAGTTCTGGTTAGTAATAGTTTGTTAGTAAAGTGGTCAGAAACACCAAAAACATCGTTCGCTGCGTTCATCTTTTAATCCATATGTGTCACCACAACTTTGCTTATGTAAAAAATAAATATCTTTTTAAATCTATACCTTTTTTAATACTTTTCCACTGCGCATTCATACTTTTTACCAGCATGAGTAGGTATGCCGTATTGAAGCGAGTTTGGTAAGATATTTTTATTAAACATATTTTAACAACGAAAGGAAAGGGTCCTTGCTGAGGGGCTTCGCCAATGTCTATATTAGCCCACGCATCCCCACTGCAAGAAACCCGCCAAGAATGCGTTTTCCGGTTTTTGTGGTAAGGAAAAAATTGTGACTTAATGGATTTTTACTAGGGATTTGTGTTAAAGATAGAAAAAAATCATATATTACAAATCTTGGAATAAATTTTATTTTTATTTTGCAGAGTACTGTTATTACTAGTTACCGGCTATTTATTTAAAATAGAATAATTAGAAACAATAAAGTTGCATATTTATTTGTTATATAACGATAAATATTAAATATTCCATTTAATATTTACGGTGTTAGCCGCCATAAATCATTTCCCCGATAATAATAAAAAAATATTTAATTTAAAATTTTGGCGAGATATTTTATTTTTGATTTTTAATTTAACAAACAAAATTTGTTACCTAACCCAATCGATATTAAGTTAAAAAAATATTTTATGTATTTATTTAATATTAGACTGTTTTATATTATGGTTACAAATTTGTGGTTTAACAATAAAATTACTGTTGTCAAGTTGTCAAACAAAAGCAAAATACGCTAAAGTGGTCAATAAAGTGAAAATACACATATTAAACCTACATAAATGTAATGGTTCACAACTAATGTATAGGCATATTATCGCTTGCTGTAATGCCCAATAATAATACAACTAACATTAATCCGTCATTATGAGACAAGGGTAACTCGATTATAATGCAGCAAAACGATTTTATAGATTCGGTATTTAATCTGACAGGAAATTTACCACAAATACGAAAGTGTAATATGTCAAGACGCGGCCCCTAATGTCGTCCAAATATATTTAACATTTCATTAATATACACGCGTAGTAAAGCAAATCTAGGAATTTGTACAGCACTAAATTTACGACGCCGCGCCGCTACGCGACATAATGAAGTTGTTTGGGATGATTAAGAAAATTTGCAACAATTAAACAACTTTACATGAACGGATGCTTTTATAGCCCAATTTAACTAAGAAACTTTATGCACTGTCTGCAAAACTTAAGAAACGACATCTTGTGTCTTTTTTGCCACTTTTTCCTTCTGAACTGCAACTCCCTAGTAGAACTAAGACTTACCTCAACATCTTAAATCAAAAGAGGGTTTGAGTAGTACCTTATTTTAAAGGTCTCGCAATCCTTATTACAACATCCAAGTTTAAAGGTTCTGCTACTATTTCCGTTGATGTGACAGCCTGTTAAAATTTAAATTTTTTTATTTTTAATGTATAGTATTAAATTACCTGTAAGAACAAGCCACTTTAAACTAAGGGCTTATGGGGATATGACAAGGGCTTAACGATTTTCAAAATATTTTACCAATGAATCTTTCTGGTGAAGGTATGTTTGCCTTTAAATTTAAGGGGTGCCCTCTTCTTTTAGTGCCATATCTGTCATCAAACGTTGGCTATCATCATATTGACAACATCGTAAAATCTTTCCCTGTCAGCAACTGCGCAAAACAAATATTTTACTCGAAGTCCTATCCACTATCTTATATTGCGCAGCCATGAAGGCTTCTTACGTCCAATCCATCGTTTACCCTCGACTTTTTCCTAAATAATGAAACGTAGCAATTCATATTTAGGTCCTTTGATAATATGACTGAAGTATTCCGGTTTCCTCCTTTTGTTTGTATTTAGAGGTTCTCTTTCTAAATTTATCATTCTCGGCACATCTTCGTTAGTAGTGTGTGTTATACAAGAGATTTTCAGCATCCGCCGGTAGCACCAAAGCTCAATCGCTTTTAATCTACTTACTTAAGTCGCTTTAAGAGTCCAGGTTGCACATCCGTAAAGCAAAATCGATCATATATAACACCCTAAAACCCTTTTGCGAAGGTGCATAGAGATATTTTGGTTGCATTATATTGTTTCTCAGGACATACACGCTTTGCGGATATTTTAATTCTGGTCTACATTTCCTTGTCATCGTTTACATTTAGCTAGCTTTCAAGATATTTA
Organism: Listronotus bonariensis; assembly: GCA_014170235.1. Lineage (NCBI taxonomy): Eukaryota > Metazoa > Arthropoda > Insecta > Coleoptera > Curculionidae > Listronotus > Listronotus bonariensis. Next base: position 280,890 of record JACEGR010000075.1, on the reverse strand, counting down.
AAATGTTCTACTCGCTCAATGGTTGCACTATCCAATAAAAGTTGACCAAGGCCTACATTTATTTTTCCCATCCATTTGGTTTTATTGATGTTTAGACCTCTACGGCGACTTTCTTAGTTAACCAGTTTGACAATAGTTCTTCTAAGCTTTCGGCAAGTATTGCTATATCGTTGACCTATCTTATGTTATTAATTCAAACTATTGTTAGGTAGTTATGGAATTCTAAATACTGACAAAGCTTAAGGTTATGGCTACGATACCAGGGTCCTAATTCTCGAGCATAAGAGAACGGACTTGATCACATCGCCAAAATGATCGTTCACTTCCCGGGCTGTTTTCCTTATAGTCGCGCACACAGTCGCATGATGGGAGCAGCCGTTTGCGTTCAAGAATACCTATTTAAGCTTTTCGAGAGAACTCCGCCCACTTTTCTCATGAGAACGCTGTTCCCCTGTTTTAAGAATAAGGACCCAAGCGTCCATCGGCAAGCGAAAAGCGGCAAGTGTGAGAGTGGTATGCTACGCTACGATAACAAGCCTCAAGTGGCGAGCGGAGAGCGGCAAGATTAAGAGCGTTATGCTTACATAAAGATCAGAGGTAGCATAGCATGTTAGCATATGCTTTACCACTTTTCGCTCTCTGCTCGCTGCTTGTCGCGTCTTATCGTAGCCGGCCCCTAACTAGTTTTATAATAGTGAAGTCAACAATTGAGGTAGTCATCAATAAACATATCGTTACTCTAATTCGTAAACCTCGTAACCCTAACTATTAAGTAACAATAAATTAATAAAACATTTAACATTTTAAATAATAGACCGAACAAAAAGTTTAGACAATAAATACCGGCATGTAAACAAGATGACGCACCATTTTCGCTATGTTTTCACTTTACTGGCATATAAACCTTTTAAATTAGCTGAACAAAAAACATAACCTTCTTTTTTTCTTAGAAGTCGGGGGACAAACAAAAGACATATTATTTTCCTGTTATAAAATCAAAATGTGTTATTTACATAAATAAATATTTAACTAAATAAATTAGGGCATTCAAAACCAAAGCGGACTATTATACAAATCTAAAAATTGCTTAAGCACAAATATATTTTAATTGCATAAAACATATTTATCATAACCAGAGAAAGATACCACTATCTTAAAATCGTTATTAATTTGACTCCTATTTGGTAAAATTCAAAAGATGCTTCTTATATAAAGAAGTTATTTGCTTTATTTTTAGGATTAAATTTAAGAATTTATTTAGCAATTTAAATAATGGCTTTTGAGAACTTCAAATGTAATAACTTGCTTTTGTCTTGCCATAAATTAAACGATACAACTTAAGAGCTGTTTACTGTTCAATAGGCCAAACCTAAAATCGTAAGAAATTGTAAGGTAGATTATTTGTTTTCCTTCGACCGTATACCTTTACCTTGGAAAGATAAACTTTATGTTTGTTATTTAGAAATTTATTTTTGGTAAAAAAATAGTTAAGCGACTAAAAGGTATAAAACATTATTAAAGAATTTAACAGATATCAATACACTTATTTTAAGGTGTCTTTAAATTTAAGAGTTTTGAAATTACAATTTATTTTATTTTTTATCTTCCGTCGCGTCTACTTCTTGCAAGAAAGCTCTCGCTGAGTTCTCATGTGGAATCGTGCATAAAGGATGTAAAAGATGTGTTAATGTCTCGAGGAAAATAAGGAGTGCAAACTAAATTAAAAATGGATTTTTCTTCTTCTGAAGCTAGGTTAGCCATGGGGTAACACTCTAAATTTTCGGCTGTTGAAACAGTGACACCTGATACTGATTACTGTAACAACACATGATACAATTATATTGTTTATTCAAAAATTGGCGCAGTGAGTTGTGTCGGCGGAAAAGGGATGCGCGAGCCGCGAAAATTGTCAGCATTGATTGAAACCGGCTATGCGCGATACCAGTAGCAGTTCTTGGGAAAATGGCCGTCAATTTATGCATATTATTTCATTTAAATATACATTTTATTTAGAATTTATGGGTGCTACAAAGCTCGATTATCCAGATTTTTCACCTACAAAGCCCTTGGATGCGTATGATGTGAATGCGCACATAAGGTCTGAAAAAGAGAGAGCCGACAAGTTGCCTAGTAGGAATGCTAAGGAAAAGATTAAGAATAAGATTACCTGAAATTTTTGTCTACTTGCGCAAATTTTTTAGCGCGGGCTTACGCCTGGTCCGCATGCCTGACGTAGTAATGCTTGGCGTAAAGGCTTACCTACTGAATTAAATATTTTCATGATACACGCGCGCCTATTGTAGTGGACATGCATTCTTTTTGGTTTAAAGCTGGCACGTGGCCAGTATGGAGGCAATATCAAATTATTAATTAAGAAAGTTAAAAAAGCAGGAAATTTCGGATCAAAACTATAACAATCAAAATGTCAGTAGGAAGTCTCATGGAATAATAATATGTTTCATACAATGTAATAAATGTAGTAGTCATTCAAAATAAAAAAAAATAAAAAATCTTGGATGTTTACCTAATTTAGTTTACAGGTTTATTTGCATTTCAAGAAATATGTTCAGATAATATATGCGATAAACAATATTTTTAAAAAGTCAAAATTTTTATTGGTAGCCCAATTAGCATTATTTTCCAAAGTAATTTCTAGACTGTCCCCGGTTCTTTTAAGGTTTTTAGAATTTAGTACCTCTTTAATACTAAGTTACTGTCTCTTGGCGGTTTAACTAATGATTAGTATTTAAATGACAAAAACAGTTGTATGAAAAGTCTAGAATTCTGATGCTTATTTAAGCCACCATGCATGGACTTCTCATTATTTTAAATTATTTTAAAGAAACGCTACAGGGTAATTTATAAAGACTCATGAAAGTATTTCATACCGTTTTGGACAAATATTTTGAAAAATCCGATAGCCTGCAGTAGCCTTAAGTTTTTAAAAGAATAAACCTAAATCTCTTTAATTATTTGTTTTAATAAGATAAAAAAAAAAGAAAAAAATGTTTACACTACCCTAAATTTTAATTATTTTATTTCTTTTTGCTTTACCCTAAAGTATAATATTTTTAGCTTAACTTCTAATGGCACACACATTCTTACCCTAATAAGCAGATATTTTTCGTCCGGCGCGGCGCCGTAAAAAGAAACTAAGAAATATCCTTCTGGATTCCACAAATGGAAAAAAATCTTTCTGGATTAAAAATGTTCACGTTTTTTGCTTATAAGTTTTCTTATTTCCCCTTTAGAAAAAAATTGCAGTCTTATTCAGTCGGTTTAAATATTATCGTGTTTAATGCGTAGAGTAGCTTTAGGCATCAAAAGTTTTAACTACAGTATCCATGCCTCTTACTTCTTAAATAATTCTCCAAAACAAACCAACGCGACGTTTTAAGAGAATGATTTAATGCTATTCCAATCTCCAGTCCTAAACTTTTTCGTATGATGCCAGTTAGCTATATTTTGGTAAAGACCTAGCGTGTCTTTCATTTAATATCGGGTTAGTATATGCCAATTAACTATGAGTTTTCTTTTTTTATAAATTTACCTTACGACAGTACACAGATACTTAAAAATTGTTTTAACAGATCAAAAGCATTTTGGGTTTGTCAGATGACCTAATTTTTACCTGTTTTAAATGTTAAATCTCACCAAACCGGACAACACAATGACCGGTGTTTTGTTAAATTTGTACGTTAATCGAGAAAAATGGTAGTTTTTATTTTTTATATAGTGCAACACCACACGGCTTGCCCACTGTAGATAATGAAAGAGAAATAGAAATAGAAGTAGAAATTTCTCCACTAATCCTACTGTCGACTATTGGTTAACCGGAAACCAAAGTTCCGAAATAAGCACACTTGGATAATGGTCACTAGTCAAAAGACGCAAATTTGCAAACCTGTAAATTATAGTACATAAAACAAAATAGTTCAATATGAATGGAGATCGGATTTTTTTAGAGGGCGTTAAATGCGCATTTTCCATAATATAAATATCTCTTGCACTAACTTTAAAAATAACGTATCAGAAAATAATCAGTTGTTATGGTAAAGTATGTTAAAAAGTAGTTTAATTTTGTTCTACTTTACGTACGAGATTACCTCTATGATTTCCAGGTTCGGATCTGTTTCATATTTTAATAAACCAAAGACTTTTACAGTCTTGCCCAAAAAAACTATAAAAGAAATATATATACCGGTGATCCAGCAACCGAAAAACAAATGTTGAAACTTTAAAGCCTTTTTGTACAGGGGAGATATCGATGTATAAACACAATTATAAGTAGGCCATATTTTTTACAAAGTGCGACAAAAATTCGCACAGGTGTATGAAATTAGACACGCTTGTTCAGAGACAACAATGAGACGAGTAACTGGTCCTAACAATTTGTCCATTGTATTTATATTTTTCTGGTTTAACGCAAGTTCCAATAAATATGTCTTTGTCTTTCATCATGGCAGGCTATCGTAGATGGAGCAATCATCGCTTTGCCCTGGTTGCCAAGTTGTTTCCAATTTCTTCATGTAAACTTTAATGTCCTTTTTGGCTCGCATCTAATTAAGAGATAGAAAATATAGCATGAATCGAATATTTTTAACTTGACAAGTTGCCGCAGTCAGTCACGACGAAATTTTATTCGATATTTGTGTTTGATATTTTTAATGGCCGATTTGTTTGGATAGTTTGTTTACATTTTCTGTGATTTATTGTGTGTTTCGTGGTTTTTTACCTTTAATTGGACTTTGAATATTGACTTTTATTAGTGATCACAGTGTATATATTAAATTTGTGCTTTTCAACAGATAATTTAAGGTAATATTGACATGGTTATCTGTAAGAAAAATCTTTATAAAAACCAAATAAAGGACATTTTTAATAAAGTGTGTTTAAATATTGAAGAAATACAGATTTTTTTAGTATTTACTTTAGTTTAAGAAAAAAATCCACCCAATTGCATAGACCATAAAAGAAGCGCTGCGAGAACTTTTTTATGTTTAAAAATTTTTTATTAGCAGTATGTAACAACACCAATAAATACTTTGTTTATCAAGGTTTATAACAAGTCTAACAATTTTTACTAAAATCACTGTTTTAAGAATTTTTCAGTTTTAAACCTTTGAAACTCTTGAGAGCAAGAAATTTTCGACCAAAAACTTTCCTTTATATTTTTTAAAAAGAACTACTACAACATTCTGTAATACTCTGTACAGCAGTTGTAGAAAAATATTTTTTTAAGTGAAAAATTATAAAGTTAAACTGGACTGTTACAATAATTACAGCTTTAAATAGCATCTTAAGCTAAAACCGCGTCCAGGCTTGCAACAATTTGCCGTGTTGCTCCACGCCGCATACCGCACCACATAGTGCGCATCTATAGTATGGACAAAGTTCACGTCGTTTTAAGGGTTTGGCGAATGATTTGCCGATGATTTAAAACTTATCATCTTTTTGGCGTCAAAGAAGCGCGAACAGGTTGGTTAGTTTGGACGGATATTTTTCCCCGAACATCATAACATTTTCAGCCACCGGATCGACTAGCGTCGATGTTTCCCAAACCCGACTTCAAGTTTCCAGCGTCCGCGACATTCATAAAATGCCAATGGTTTGAGGTTAATTGTTGTAAATAAAACAATACAAATTAAATATATATTAATAACTATTTACAAAAGTGTGGAATTCAATATTAACAACTACAAACCTCAAACTATCCTTATTTACTTTCGTAAACGAATGAAGTGACTTTTTATTTTGTCGCGCTCGCTTCATACTCAAAGTCAGGTTCGGTGTACATCGGCGCTATTCGATATAGGTAAGATTTTATTGGCTTTCATTTTCTTTAATCCGACGCCAAAAACCCAGAAGTTATGGATTGCAGTGATCCATTCGCCGAACAATTATATTGCGCCCAAACAACTATGTTTTATTGTCCACACCGTCTTGGCGCGGATCGTGGCCCGGCGGCGACGTTATGCGGCACGAAGTGCAGTTGCAGTCTTTACGGGGATTTTGAATAAAACTGGCCATTTCTGCTGCTAAACGAGGCGCGAATTGCGCGAAGTGGGGCGGCGAGGCAAATTGTTGCAAGTCTAGACGCAGCTTTACAAAGATTACCTAAAAGTCAAGTCAAACTGCCTGTGTGTCAAACAAATAGTTTTACTACTTGTTTTACTATGCATGCTGCGGTTAACTGCATTTTTGCTTAAAATCTTTTGTAATACCCAATTTGATATTTTTAAAGAAAAGTTCTTTTATGTAGTATTCATATTCGATAGTGTAGTGCTGTATTTTGTTACTAATTGCACAAGAAACAAAATAACTATTTACTATGTATTCTTCTTTAAAATGTCTTTGGAACATGGAGAAAATTGAATCCAAATAAGCCTAATAAAAATTTATATTAAAAAGTTGTCCTGTAAAATTTCTAAATTTGTTTTTTTAATCAAAAGTTTAATATTTAATTAGTTTTAAAATTCTGTATTGCATGCTTATACATAACCCTGGGGGTATGTTTATTATGTGTATCTTGGGTTTATTCAAAACGTGAGAATTAGGTATAAAGCACGTTTTACAATCGATATTCAAGACATCATTTTATGAAAATGGGTTATAAAATGTAACATTTTTGCCCGTTTATGGTCTAATAAAAATTTTACAAAGCTGTAAATATTATGTAAAATAATCAGGTCCAAGCCCCAAGTTCAATAGTTATTATGTTAGGCGCCAAATGGCAAATTTGATTTACCGTATCTTTTATTAACTATAAAAACTTATGTAAATCCATGTTGTGTATACATGTACAATGTTAATTTTCAAATGTTTTAAGTGCAGAAATATTTATTTATTAGTCAGTGACGTGTTTAAATATTACTTAGCTTTTATTTTTGCATGCGTTACTAACAAAACCAGCAAAAAAAGCACCTATAAATTTTAAAAAAAGGTATTTATACTGGGTGTTGAAAAATGTTGTTAAAAAAGACGGGCAGATCCTACTTAAGAAAAAAGTTCGTATACATATGGGCCCAGCGATGGACTGCTTTCCAGATACAGGATATTAAACTTTTAATATCTTTAATATCTGTTTCCTCTTTTAGTTAAATTCGGCAATGTTATTTGTAGTTTAAAAAGGCCCTTTGGAATCCAATTTGGTCACCTTAACCGGACCCAATGGCGTCTCGAGCGGTACCTTAACGAATATTTTTGATAAAAAAAAGCACCCCTCTGACTTTTCTAAAAGTTTTATATCTTATTTGGATTAAACAATTTAAAATATATCCTAGTAAGGTCTTTTTTTTGTATTTTGCTTAGTTTTGAAAAATAAAATTAAATAATTTTTTTTTTTAATTTCAGTTTGAAAATGTAGGAAAGCCTCGAAACTGCAGTCACAATGTTTATAAATACAGTGATAGAAAATAAAGTAATTTGTCTAATTTTAATTTAAAATGTACGATCACAAGGTAACGGACAACTCAATCCAATATTTGAATTAACTTCATTTCATATCTCTGGCCCACCCAAAAAACATGGGGAAAAGTTTAAAAACTTAGGAAGGTTCGTTAGTTTAATGGTATTAAATGAAGTGCTTGTGGTTAATGTAATATACTTACTGATAAAATAATATTAAAAACAAATCCTAAAATTGTTTTCTCTTTTTGTTTAGTCCAGGGGTATGCAATTATGTGGATTTAACTTTTTCTTAAAAACTTAACAAGAGAGGAAAGAAAAATAAAGTATACAAAAGCCGTATTTTTACTTCTTTAATCCAAATATAACATAAAATTTCGCACAAAAATCAGTGACGTACATTTTTAATTAAAAATATTCGTTCAGGTACCGCCTGAGATGCCAATGGACTGAATAAATTTAATTAAAGTAGAGCCTTTTATTGCCATGAATAACACTGGCAGATGTTATTAAAATTGAATGAGAAATATTTAAAAGATGTATGTTAAACCGATTTTTTAAAAAACTTTAACACAGACTGACTGTTAACGAACGGCAGGGTTTGCAAGAGGACAAAGGGACCAAAATTTAATTTTTCGAAAGAAAGTAATTCTTCATAAAAATATTTTCTTGTAAAAAAACATGATTTACAAAGAGAAAATGTTGATTTTGTGTACAAGGTTCACAAAAACCTGCTTATTAGTCCCAAGTATCCAGACACGTAAAGAAGTTTTCTTTGCTATATTTAGCTTGTTTGCCAATGGAGAGGTGACAGAAGTTTTTCTTAAATCTAAGTTTAAATATAACTCAAAAACCAAAAAATGTAATGAAATATAGTTTCATTATTAAATATTTAAACACATCTGTGTTTTTTTTTTAATTTTGTTTTAAAACTTTGTATATTCTTTTAAAATAAATTAACTTTATTATTTTGTAAAAATCCTAAATTAAACAAACAAGTAATATAAAAAGAGCCACTTCGTATCGTACAATTATAAACCTTAAACTATTATTTAAGTTAGGTGACTTTTTAAAAGTTTTTTATTTTAACGTTTTAGCTCTAGAGCACTATTTAGTACATGAATTGTGCATTTTCTTTTAACTTTTGTGATTTCGCTGTTCTAGTTGACTCGGTTTGGTTCAATTTAGAACAACTTTTGATTTTCTTCTGGTTTTAAATAATGTTTTAATATAAGTGAATAATCCCGGTGTAAATTTTGTTTGTATTTAAACAAGGCTTTTATATCAATAATTAAACATTTATAATAATAAAATTTTATAATTTTACTTTACTTTAACTTTATAAAGACCTCAAAACAACAATTAAAATATTCTAACCTTTAGTATGATCTTCATACTAATGCAGGGTGTTTCTTAGTTGCTGCTTCTTGGGCAAATTTATTTAAAAAACATATAGGTCAGGCGATGCCTCGATTCAACAATACAGAGTGTTAAATTTTATAGAGGTGATTTTTATTGATATCTAAAAATACTCTTACCCCATTTTAATATATACATATATATATATATATATATATATATATATATATATATATATATATATATATATATATATATATATATATATATATATATATATATATAGAATAAAGAAGCTAATTTAGCAAAACATCAATTACATTTTTTGGTCTGGTTGTGTTCTAAGTGGCACCTGAACCAATATATTTGTCAAAAAGTGTACGCCACTGACTTATAAAACGGTGGTAATAATATTATTTTAAAAGAAATTGTATACTTAAATAAGTTTAATATAATTTACCTACTTTATAATAAATAGTTGTTAAATATCTTTACTATTTAACGTTGTATTTGTGCTTTTACTCAGTTTAAAAATGTAAAATATTTATAGAAGTTTGGAACAAACCACCTGTTTTTATTCCCGAAGAATTGTTATTTTTCAATTATTCGACACTTTAGTTAAAATAAAAGTAGAACAGAATCGATTGAAAAGTTTTTATCGTCAAATAATTTTACCTTATCGAAAACTAGCTTTTAAATTTTTTGTTTTATTTGAGTAATTTGTATGTTTCTGCTGAAAAAATATGTTTTTTTTTCTATTATTTTTTTAAGATATAAAAGGCAACCAGTAAATTCATCAATATTAGAAAAATATTTTTTATAGTTGCTGGTGTATTCTGCACATATTTTAGATCCAACCTAATTTTAGGGAAATTTGTTTAGAGCAGTAAAAAGCCGGATCAAATAAAACCAACCACATTTAAAGTTGGTTAGTATTTCTTATTCCAGTAAATGGATTAAAAAATGGTTGTACAGTGAGGACTTATCCTTTTACAATTTCAACCTTTTGATCAGTGAGTTGGTCATATCTTAATTTTTTGATATATCCATGACAACTAAAATTGTATAAGATATTGGAAAAAAACAAATGAAAAAGAGGTCTTGTGAAATATAATTTTAAACGTCCCGATAAGCACTTTATAACCCTAAAACAGGGGTCAACAACTTCTTTTATTAGGGGCTTTTTTTAAAAATAACATGACCGTATCCGAAAAACAACTGGACTATCCTTCCAGATTTCATCAGAATATACAATACGGTTAAGATTGTAGAAGGGTGGAACGGACTTTAGGTCCTTTCTTTATTTTGTTGGTATTGGCCATAAATACGCAACATATGCATTATTCGAGCACGACAAGTTGCCAGTAAAAGGGTTTTATGTGGTAAATGTATATGCGCCGTATTAACCTTACGTGGCACATTGCATGTTGCATGTTTGATGTATCATTAATAGACGACAGCCTGACGTAACACAATAACCTAATAGGTTATTATTACTGCTGCCAACAGTATTTGCAGCACCTGTTAACTTGATGCGTTTTATTTTAATAATTTATTGTTTGTTTTTTGTAATTAAATAAACAGGGTGGTCCCTAAGTACTGAGCCAAAATTCAACTGAAGAATTGTGACGTTAAAATATTGCGATTTAACTAAACTTACCTAGGTACAAAAGTTATTATTTACTGAGATACAGGGTGTTAAAGTTTAAAAAATATTTTCAATAATATTTAATACATTTTTAATATAGTAACAAAACTCGGTATCTATTAACCAAAACAAATATGAATAAATACATTAATTTATTCGTTTATAATGGGGCCGTTGAAGTTATTACTAATCGCTGTTTTTGAATGCATTTTTGGGTTGCACTAAATTACTTAATGGCGAATATCTAGAAAACGGTTGTTCATAGTGTTTCTTAGAAGGTATCCCTTTTTTTGTGTTAAAGGCATTGGAGAGTTTACTATTTTACTTGGACGGCATACAGGGAAGCACAAAAAAGTTGCGACGTTTTAGAGAATTCAAATAGTGCAGGTGGCGTCCCCTGATTAGCACCTTAAAATTAACATCAGATATAAATAGATCATTTTAAAAATTCCCAAATACAGAGTTTTATTACAAAACTTAAAACGTATTAAATATTATTAGATAAATTTTAAAACAGTTTTTGAACTTTGACACCCTGTATCTCAGTTATTATCAACTTTTGTACTAAGGTAAGTTTAGTTAAATTGCAATATTTGAACGTCGCAATTCTTCAGTTGAATTTTGGCCCATTACTTAGGGACCACTCTGTATAAAAACACTAAATCCGTCAAAATTCGATAGGTTTAATCTAGTATTTATTAAAATACATACAAGGTAACCAAACTTAAGTCAAATAGATACAAGGTCGGGTAAATAAGAGAGGTAGTAGTATTTTTTTGCCGTCTGCCGTTTAACGTCCTGTCAACAGGACAAGAATAGAACATCGCCTATTTGACGTATTGCAAAAAATGTTATTTTTTACATACATTTAACCTAACTAAATATTATGGATTTTGTGCCATAGCCAAAAATAGCAGAGTTAGGCTCTTTGTCACTTTTCATAAAGTTTGTCTTAAAATTTAAAATATAATAAAAATTGTGAATATCGGTTGTCATTAGCCATTTAAATTCCATTTAAATTATTATACAAATAAGTCCTATAAGTCCTATTTTGTTTGCAACTTATTTTATAAAGCGCTTTAAAAAAATTATTTTGTAAGAATTGTCACTACAAATGTATAAGGCTCTTCACACATGGGTCAGTGTACAAGCGACAAGGGCGAGAATCATTAGCTTTTCGACAGGATGTATGCATATTTGCGTTTTGAGCAGCGACATTTGTATAGGAACGTAGGTTTGTGACTTACAAGGGTTTTAAAAAATTGTTTATTATTGATATTTTTATTTGATAGTAAGCAAGTCAACTGATAAGAAAGATGCTATGTTATTTTATTATTAGAATCGTTAACGTCAAACAAAAATGCAAAGAGCATTCATATTGGTTTTGCATTTTTATAAAAAAACAACTTACTTTTATAATTTGCCCAATACGTCAAAGCTTGCATATCGCTCTTCTGGTATTTTTCAAAGGTCAAACATCAATGCTTTTAAAAATTCTTTAAGATATGACGAAAGAGTGCGCTCGCAAGGAGTAAAAATCATTTAAAAATTATAATTTTTGTTGTTTGTAAAAGTTTGCAGAATGTGATATAGGAAAAATACCAAAATGAAAGATGCGGACGGTCTAGGAGGCCCGAAACTGTAAATCAGGGGCCCCGCAAACGTGTAGAACATGTTAAAGAAAGTAAAAAAATGGGGAAGGACATTTTTTTGGTCCTCAAAAATTTTTTGTCATGAAAGAGGCCTCGCGGACACGACTTCGCCCACGCCTATAAGGGGTGTCTCTAAAATGTCTGTACAAAATGCTTTCACAAATTTCTTGGGCCAAAATATAACGATCTAATGCAATTTTCCCTTGTCCAAAAGTTTACCGTTTGGGAGATACAGTTAACATAGTTTTAATTTTATTTTGGTTATTTTTAAATGATAACATTATACATTTTTTGACCAAATTTGGTATTAGGGTTTTTTTTGGGTTGGAAATCGAAGGCTGCCCATATTTTTCCTGTAAAATATAAAGGAAGTCACCTGCAGTCCTTTGCTTTTTGAAAATACCATAACTTTTTGCTGCTTCGGTATAATATGACTTTATAAAAAAAAATATTTTCGCCTATTATCTTTGTATAATACTTGGTAAATATTGATACGAGCAACCGTTTATGAGATATTTAAGATTAAACGTTTTTATGCCACAAAAATAAATCCCCTATTCTTTATTTGGGCCACCTGAATTGTTTTAAAGCTCTATAGAAAATGCTATTACAACAACGAGGTTAACCTCGTTGTATTACAATTATTATTGTATTTTCCCAAATCAACCACTTAAATTGCCTATACATTTAGTCTTATTTTTAATATGCAGATTTTTAAAAGTTACCATTAAGCTTTTTAGAAAAAATGTCTTAAATCTTAGAACGCTTTTAAATTTATTTTTTAAACTTTTCTAGTTGTATAAACATTTTAAAATAGGTCGACCGTTTAACTGTTACTGCGAAGTTTCGCAAAAAGTATTTAGAAAATAATTCACAAAACATATTTAAACTTTTGCCCGATAAAAGTCGTCTAAGAAAGTAAATAGACGGATTTATGTAACTTCATAAATTTAAACTTTTGACTTTTATAGTTTACACCTTCAACTGAATACGAAGACATATAAAATTTTATTGCAAGATTTTATAAACTACAGCAGAGATGTTTTCTGTTCCCCAAGCTCCTAAGAAAACCTGGATTTTTATTTAATAGTGTTATATGCTTTAGGATTAAATTTTGCATCTCGGTAAAATTTTTAAGTTGTAAGAAGAGCTATCGTTGTAATTTTCACCATCAAAAATCGGTCTACCGGTTACCCATCCAGTTATTGACGTGTCTAGTGTTGTTTCCCTCTGATGATCCCACGAAAATTTGAATTTTTTTAGGACAATTAGGTTATACCAAAGGGTGATTCAAATTGAGTTTCCACATTAAAAATATATTTTTTTTGAGACGCCACTGAATTTGTGAAAGTCAATATAACATTTCTAAAGACACAATATAAACAAAATAGTAATGGAGCAATATACGACCAAACAACCTCACACATCAGGAGAAACGATACAATTGCTGCGCGGCAAGTTTCCAGGTCGCATTATTTTACTTAACGGCTTAACAAATTAATTCTTTTAAAATAATTTTTTGTCGGTATCTCAAGAGCAAAGGATACGAAAATAAGCCAAACATCATTGCGGAGCTAAAACAGGTGATCAGACCCTAAATTACCAACATAAGACCTGATTTGTGCCACGTAGAAGTCGAAATTTTGATATTATCTTTTGTGCATAATTGTAATGAACTACTCTTAAAGAAAAAATAAATACTTTTTAATACATTTTTATTTCTTCTTTTCTTTAATATTTTTATTGTGGAAACTCAATTTGAATCACCCTTTAGAAAATATGAAATATTGTGTTAAACTTGTGCTGTATAGCCTGGATAAATAACTTAACAAATTTTTATAAAGAATCACGTACCAATAAGTAAAAAAACATTTACGACTAAGGCGAAATTAAATAACGCGCCTATGCCTTATAGTTTAATTAAGTTAAAGTAATAAAACCAAAGCCAATTAGTTGTAAAATACTTTTATTATTATCACCAACCAATAATCTTAAAACGAATTGGTAATCAATAAAGTTAAGAGATGAAAAGGCAACCAAGAAGTCCTTGTACTCCAACTTCGATTTAAATGCTTAACTTAATCCAACCTATTATTTACTAATTCCAATCAGTTAAATTCGATACAACAAAGACATAGGCAATGGTAAGAAATTATTGACTAAATTTAATTTAACTACAAATTTCATCTTATTATAAACCTCAATTTTCTAAACTTAGTTAAAACTCTCTTTTAAAAATCAAAACTCACAAAAGTTTCTTTTTATTCTAGTCTTTAAAATTAATAAGTTAACATCAAGACAAGCAAACATTAATGATATTCAATCTGTTATAAAACACTGTAACTTTTTATTATTCGCTGATGATATAAAAGTTTTCACAACTATAAAATCACCTTCAGATCAACAAAAGGTACAAACGGATCTAGATGCAATATCCAATTGGTGCTCCAGAAATAATCTAGACCTTAATATAAGTAAATGCAAGTCATTGTCGTTTTATAGAACTCTTAACCCAATACAAACACAATATTTCATCGGAGCCGCTCAGCTTGAGAGTGTCGCATCCATGAACGATCTCGGTGTCATATTGGATAGAAGCATGACTTTCCAGCTGCACTTTGACCATATCATAAACAGGGTACTAAAAATGTTGGGATTTGTTTGCAGGGTCACTCGTGAGTTTAAGGAGCTCTTAGCAGTCAAGTGTTTGTATACGTCCTTAGTCAGATCAATACTTGAATATGCATCAGTTGTATGGTCTCCTACATACGAAAACCATGTGTATGCCTTGGAAAAGGTGCAAAACAAATTTTTGAGATATGCAGCATATAAGCTTAACATTCCAGTTCGGGAACACACTCTTCTTGAAGTAAGGACAATGGTGGGTATGGACACTCTTAAAACTAGACGATATTTTAATGATCAAACCTTCCTATTCAAAATATTAAATTTTAATGTCAATTGTCCGGAACTGCTTGATAAATTTGGCCTCTTTGTTCCACCTCGTAATACTCGACACCGTCTTATGTTTGCTCCAAATTTTAGAAGGTGCAATTATGGAAGGCATTCTCCGGTCGAGAGAATCATTAGAGGTGCAAACGAGCTTGATGTCGATTTTTTAATTCTTCATTGCTGCGGTTCAAACATCAAATGAGATTACTTGATCTGTGATGTGTGTATGACGCTTTTATCACTGACGCGGCTTTTTATGTATAACTTTGAAATTGTTATATCGTTTGATGTTGGTTATTTTCTAAATGTTAGCATGTTTTTCTATTTTTCATGTAAGATGTATTATGTATTTAGTTTATTTAGTATATAAGTTAGTCATAGAAACTGTAATTGGGGTTGCCCGTAAATAAATAAATAAATAAATAAATAAATAAACATACAAAAGAATTAACAAAAAACATAGGCGGGTTTGAAAATCACATTAAAAAACGTTCCACTTTTCTTCTTGTTACATACACAGGGTGTTTCTAAACAAATGTAAAAAATTTAGGAGGTGATTTTTCACCAAAAAATAAGAAAAAACCTTATATAAACATATGTCCTAAACATTTTAGTTTTTAAAAAATGGGCTGTTATAAATATTAAAAAAATATATAGTTTTTTTAATAACTTTTATACCCATTCAGATATTTCAAAAAATTGGGAGACGCACCCTTGGCACCAAAAGACATTTTTGACATACAAAAAATAATAATTTTTACCAGTGTCGTCCATGGGGGGTTTAAAGTAAATATTTTTAAGAAAAATTTATACGACACTGCAGTTTTCTAAAATAAAAATTTATTTTTAAATCCTCGTTTAGTTTAGAACAAATTTAATTTCTTGACTTTTTTTTGTTTAATATACGGTTTTCGCGTAAATAAATGGAAACCGTTTCTCGGTTTGGTCAAAATCCTATTTAAATAAAAAATAAATAACAAGGGTTAATTTTTAATGTAAAATTTCATATTAGAAATACAGACTGACCATGCCAAAAAATGGTTTCTATTGATTTACGCGAAAACCATACATGAAACGAAACGAAAAAAAGTAAGAGATCAAATTTGTTCTAAACTAATTGGGGATTTAAAAATATATTTTTATTTTAAAAAAATGAAAAGGCGTACCATTTTTTTTCTTTAAAAAATATTTACTTTAGACTCCTCCTGGACGATACTGGAAATGTTTTCTTTCTTATATGCCAAAAAAGTCTTCTGGTGCAAAGGGTGCGTCCCCCAAAATTTTTGAAAATATCTAAATAGGTATAAAATTTATTATAAAAAAACAATATTTTTTAAAAAGTGTAACACCCCATAGTTCAAAAACCAAGACGTTTAGGATATATGTTCATATAGAGTTTTTTTCTTATTTTTTGGTGGAAAATCACCTCCTAAATTTTTTGTATTTGTTCAGAATCACTCTGTATATAAAAAAATAAACAGTAATTTTAGAATTTTAGGAAATAAGAAGCTTTAAAATATTTTATATTATATACAAGATTCACGATAAGAAATTTGTTTTGTTTTGTACAGGGGCTCCAAAAACTACAAAAATGTGAAAATGGACCAAGACAAAACTGTCTTTATTTTTAATAATTTAGCAAAATTTTAAGTAAAAAGTTTGTTTTTGGAATTATATAAGGATCTGATATCTAGAATTTCACATAATCATGTTTTACACCTTTTTGGTAATTTACTTGGTACTATATTTTTGTATTTAAATATATTTGAGAAACTTTAACACTAAAAACTGTGTTGTATTAATTAAATTAGTAAATACTAACTCATTAAATTCTAATTTTTTATTTAGCATTTTCTCAAATTATAAAAAATAAAGGTAGATTTGTCTTAGTCCATTTTCACATCTTTGTAGTTTTTGGATCCCTGTGCAAAACAAAAAACAAATTTTTTAAAATAAATCTTGTTATTTTAAGAAGCAGTTGCCATACACAACTTTTTTAAACTTTTAAATATTTGGTCCATTTGTCTTATTGTGAAGTCCATCCGTGGACATACTGTATAGAAGAGTACTTTTATTCGAATCATTCTTAAAATACTGCTTTATGTATAAAAAATAAAAGCCGTCTGTCCTAATTATTATCCTGCTCTTGCAGAAAAGCTTTATTTTTGGCCACCAACGTGTTGTACCTATACAATTTGTCGATTAGTTATTTTTATAGATTTTGCAACAAGAAATTGGCCAATATAATTTCCTTTTCCTATAATTCATCTTAGAAAACCTTTTTGTTTAATTCTTTATTCTTAAAATGTCTAGACCATGAAACGTCCCTTGTTGTCTAGACCATGAAACGTCCCTTGTGGACTACTTAAAATTAAAAAAGATAGAGTATTAGTCTGGCAAGTTTGACCAGCAAATAAAGAGAACACTCAAACTTTTTTATAGAATAAAATGGTGATTCGGTCACTTTTACAGCATTAAATAAATTGAGGGTGCTTAACTCTAATCTATTTCTTCTTTAATTCTTTATTTATAAATATGATTCTTTTATCATTTGCCCTAATACATAAAAAAACCTTTTATCTCTGCTGTCATTAACATGATGTTAATAGACCATTACCACTTAAATATTTAACAGACGATAATTTAAGTAATATAAATAGAAACATAATCTGCGAATTCTTTGTTCTCCACATACAAGGTGTTATGCGCGATGTTTATGATGGTATCAAAAGATCGATGTTAGGCTTATCGATGGTCGATGTTTTGCCATTGATGGTCGGGTATCAAAAACATCGATGTTAACATCGATTTTTCTTCTAACATCGGCATATTTAAGCACAATAAACAATTTATTATAATTTAAAAATTATTATAATTTCTTCCACTATAATAGATATTTAAAATTGTGTTTATTTGTTGTTCGCGATTCAGGGATTTCTACAAAGCTAATACATAAAATGTATAAACCTTAAATGCTGAAAAAAATTAACTTAATATTTGCCAAGTAAAAGCAAAAGTTAAAAAGCGAAAAAAAGGTTTGAGAAAATAAGGTAACAGTATTTTTTTCCTTGTGGTAATGCTCAACTTTTAAAGGATATCATGTTACTGCTATTTGGCGGCGCCTTTGAAGTTTGACGGTAAAAATGCCCAACGCCATTTAAGGTGTATTTTTATCGTTAAATTTATTTTATTTTGCCGCTGGAGGTGACCCTTCGCATTAAAATATTTTGTTTGAAAAAGTATGGTTTTAAAGATATTTTTTTATTTTTATTATTGAACCATTGATCGATGTTTTTAAACATCGATGTTACTTGTTCGATGTATTGATGTTTGGCTTTGATGTGACATTTTTACCGTTAATCCAATTTCCTTTCAATTTAGCGTTCTTATTTATAACTTTGTGGGGGCAGTGCCGTATTATCCATTAGGCTGACTAGGCTACAGCCTAGGGCGCCATGAAAAAGTAGGCGCTAGACAGGGGAGTAATAGGCGGTTGACAGGAGTAATAGGCGCTAGACAGGGAGTATTAGGCGCTAGACAGGGTAGTTTTTAAAAAAAAGAGATCGGGTAGGGATTAGAAGTAATTTCTCTGTGAATAAGGTGCTTTGAAATAAATGAAATAGGGGCTGAAAAGAAGGTTTTTTTTTTTTTGGTCATCAAATCTTATTTTGGTTGGTGAAGTAAGGACGGCGCCTGGCACTGAAAAGGCGCTACGGAGGTAAGGACCTTTGTTTTTGCTCTTCAAAAATGTTTTTCGTGCAAAATAGGCGCTCAAGGAATTTTAGCCTAGGGCGCCTCTTACACTTAATACGGCCCTGTGGGGGTTAATTTACCTCTACCTTAACTAAATTTAATAAGTCCAGGAGCGGCGTAAGCTGCAGATTAATAAATATTTCTAACAAAAACAATGTTTATAAAGTATACAGTACCTTTACCTATTCTTTTCTTTTTTGTTATTTTTTCGGTATTAGGCGAGTTTTAGACACTTTCGCATATTTTGTGTTCACTCAGGAAATATAGGAAACAGCGGGGCAATTTGTAAGGCTTTAGTAAAAGTAGAGACATTTGCACCCCTTATTTTGCAATTCGTTGTGGTTAACTTTATTCTGAGACTGCGCAGTAACGCAAACATGATCCGTTATCGTTATTAACCATACTGACTCCTTTAATTACGGATGAATACCGAAGAGCTTATCGTTATCTTTATCGTTATTGTAAACTGCGCGGCCGCCAAATTGTAAAATTTTAATATCAATTATTTAAGAAGGTTGAAATTCTTTGAATATACTGGTATTAATTAAAAATATTATTGATACATAACGAATAATTAGCGAAAAATTCTATAGCAGTAAGAAAAATAAAATAGTGTAAAGAAATTAAAACGGATCTAGCTTTAAGCGATGTTTTAAATCAGTTATTAATTTACATGTTACAATCTGGCACACTTGCTTATACTGTATTGTTTACATCTACTTTAAAAAACAAAATCAAGGGAACTGTTTTGCAGCTACATTAAAAATCAATATATAACTTATGGAGAATAAAAGTAAACACTGATTTTCTGCAAACTTTAAAAACGGGCGAACCACAGGCAAAAATAAGGTTATGGGGGTCGAAAGCGCAGACGCAAAGATAAACTTAAAAGAGGTTGCAAAAAATCTCTGTCTAAAACTGCTGGGCCGTAATTGTTATGTTTCAATAACGATAAACCACAAGGGAGGCCAAAATAGTCTGTTATTTTAAGAGGTGCAAAAACGGTTCCTTAGTAATTTATTATTTTAGATTTTATTGATATACACTTTAGTATTTGTTATTGTTGTAACTTAATAGTTAATAAAAATATTATATAATGTACGTAGATATTGCACTTACGAAGCTACTGTACTTATTTTATTGTAAAGGATAGGCCAAAATCCACGCTTTGTAACTTATGTTTCTGGATGTACTGACAAGACTCAAATTTTAAGCCAAACTTACAGGAAAAAATCGAAATTTGCTATTTGGCGTAATTTTCTTAAGTCTGTTTAAAAAAAAATTATCCAATGCATACACCCATTATAGCGTATAGGTACAGGTAAGTAATAGAACGTAAAAACTTACCCCTAATGTTGGCTGACATGTGGTGGCATTTTTATGTTGGCAATACGTTTTTGGTGATTTTTCAGACATTCAGTGTTGCCACTTAAGAAAAAATATTTGATATTTTTAATTTTACAAAAATATACAATAAATAAAACATATGTAATTTTAAATTTATTTTATTACGTATTTTTGCAAAACAGTTTTTATTACCTTTTTGTCATTTTACAATGTTAGGAAAGAAAAAAACGTATTGCCAACATTAAAATGCCACCACCTGTCAGCCAACATTAGAAGTCATATTTCTTTTATTAGCTCATAAATATTTAAAGTCCATTTTATTTTATTACGTTCGTGGTAATAAATGACCATAAAAAAGCATTTCAGGAGACAGCTTGCATTTGATTTTCATGGTTCTCTATTAAATATTTGTATACGCTAACAACGCGGCTTAAAATTTAAGCCTCGTAAAGAGGGGTCAGTTTCTATGTAAAACATACAGACACATGAGTTTCATCTAAAAGAAAACGTTATATTTGGTTCACCCTGTACTATTGTTTAACATTTTATATTTAAATTAATTTTTATTTTAATTTACTTTATTTGACACGCTCAATTAAATGCAGCAAAAGTAAATTGGGCATACTATTTAACAGAGAAAAAAATCTGTAGTCAATACCGGGAAATTTGGCAACAGCGCCAATATGACCATTCAATTTCACTTGCCCAAAACAATTTTGATGTAAAATTTGGCAAAATAGATTTGGCCGTTTTAAAAATAGTTGAGATTTACTAACCCAGTATGTCAGATTTTAAATATTAGTAAAATTATAAAAATAAGAAGCGTTTTAAAAGGTAATAGGTAATAATAATAAGGTAGGTACGACTGATAAGGTATAGCTAAGGGACCTAGATTTGAAATAACATAAAAACTGTACATTAAACTTAACAATGATTATTGTAAATTAAATCTATATAAATGAAAAAATTTAAGATTTGCCGCATACAAAATCAAAATTAAAATTTCTTTTTAATGACTTTTGAACTTTAGTTTATTGTAGCTTTCGTAACCTTAGTGAAGTGACCATTAACAGGAGCCTTTTTCTCTGGCCGGGCCGGATTCAAAATCTTAGCTTTTATTCTCGATTTTTTTAAATGTCTTTTCCATAATGGCTCAAAACACTATTTCGGTAATGGCTTAAACCAATATTCACCAGTGATGCAGAGGTATGATAGATAATATTCTTGCAACATTTATAGATCAAGCGTCGTTCAACCTTTGGTTAAATCCTATCTCCGCAAACTTTTCTTCTCCTTATTGAGTAAATATTTTTGGTAAGGTTTTTTTCAAACTTATAATATTTTTGAACCTTTTGCTTTTAGCAGCATTCTATGGTTTTAGCGTTTCTCTGCTGAATCATCATTTGGAAGAGAAACTAAAAATAACAATGATATAATTGGCACATAGTTTAAATTACCTATTTCATTAAGAAATGAAATAGGTAATTTAAACTATGTGCTAATATCATTGTTATTTCAGTTTCTCTTCTAAATGATTGTAAAAAAATAAACATAAAAGACATTGTAAAACAAAAATTATGTATATTTTAAAAGAAGGGGTATGATAAGGCCTATGATCAAATTTTCTAGGCCTTAATACCCGCCATCAACATGTGTAATAAAAAACCAAATAAATCATATTTGAACCTTAATAAATTTTTTAAAAATTAAATTTATTTACAACAAATAAAAGAAGAAAACTGTTATTATAAATGTCGGTGTAATATTACAAAATATACTTACCATTAAGTTGACCCATTTTTTATTATTCGTGCTGCACTACTACCCCTCACTATAAATGGGGTTGCGCGAGTGACAGCGAGCAAGGTAACGTGCGACCGCAAGCCTTAATTACCATCTGTAAGTATTGTCTACATGTAAATGTGGCCTTAAGGGAAATCGATTATTTTAATTTTTTTTTAATAGGGCTTTATAACCCGCACCTACTTTACTATTTAAAGCATTGCAGATACTAAATTTAGGAGTTTTTTATTGTTTATTACGTTTAAGCACAAAGCATTTAATAAAATCAATACAAAAACTGGAAGTTTGTAAACGTGGTATGTATCTTTTTGGAGGCACTGTGGGATAGATAACCCTGCAGCAATTTAAAAATACGCCCTTCATAGATCCGTTCTCAGTTTACGCTTGCTATTCGTTATCAGCGTTGTAATGCTGTCCACATCTTTCTTTTTCGCGTTCTGAAAATTTATTACATTACTTTATAAAATCAAGTGTGTTGTTAGCTTATCCCTAGTTATTTATTTGTTTTGTTTTATAAATATTTATTATTTTTTATTAATAAAAAACAAAACATTAATTGTAAATAAAGGGTCATTAAATTGAAGTGTCCTACTTTGAAAAGGAAATAAAACAAATAAGATAAATGTTTTTAATGTATTTCTTTTTTATTTGTTAGTACAATATATAACATTAAGTATAAAACAGTATGTCAGCTAAATGTCCACCAAGGCTTCGTGCAGTAGCTCGAATTCGAGATATCCGAGTTGAATTTCATTAATAGTCATTCTAATGTTGTTCTTTAAATCCTCAGTTGTTAATGGTTTATTGGCATATACCCTGGCTTTTAAGTACCCTCATAAAAAGTCAAGGGGCGTTAAATCACAAATTCTCGGTGGCCAATCGATTTTAGTACCACGCGAAATTAAGCGATCTTGACGTTAGGCGGATAAAACACCCATTATAATAAAAACTTTTAACAATTTGTACTTGCTCTAAAATCGTGTATCTTTACGTATTAATTTGTTAGAACTGACTGTTAACATATGCAAAACATTATCGCTTGAAAGAATTTGAACACAATACGCAGTTAAACATAGGACATTCTTATTGGATGTAATACAATGCAATTTTATGAGGTTAGTTCTGGTTAGCACCAACTTTTATTTTGCTATATATAAATATTAAAAAGTTATAAAATTGAGCCACACTTGGTATACAAGGTTTATTTTCTCAGAAATTATTCAACCGATTTTTAAAGCAATCCTTGTTAAAGGGATAATTTAAAACCCTATTAGATGTGACATCATTTTTACTTAAACTTTGTGGAATGGGCATAGCCTTGAACAAGTGAAGTTTAACAAAAAAATGTGTCTATAAAAAAATAAATAATAAACGCTTTTAGGATTTTTAAAGTACATAAGATTTTAAGGAGTGGCTTGTTTAAATTTAAATGCACTGTATTTATAGCATCATTCAAAATATGATGGGTGTCTCAAATGTTCAACATTCTCTTTTTCTCTATTTCTTTTTGTTCTTTTTCATTTTTTTTAAATAATTTTCTAAAATATATTAGTACAAAGAAAATAGTACTTTTCAATTAAAAAAACTCACTATTTTTCTTTTCTTACATTTTATTAAAAAAAATACCTACCAACAGATGATTTAATTTGTACCGAAATATTTTGTTATTGATAAAAAATGTAAATAGCAATACACAATAATTGGACTCAGGAAATAAATCATATTGATTTATTTAAAGAAGTCGAAAATTAAAAACCAATAACATTTAAAGTATTTAATTACAAAACAAAGCAAAATATCTTTTCGAGAATACTTTTAGAATTTTTTTAGATGATAAAAGACAATAAATTATGTTAAAGTATATTTTCTTTGATGTAGAAAGTTATATTAGCAAATAAAAAAGAAACGAAAATAATAACTACATTTTAAAGTTTTTACTGCGTCAGAAGCGAAAGTCCTGATAAGCAAAATATAAAAGAAATAAACATATTTACGTTTCATAAAACTGAACGTCAGAAAAGTCTTTTTATTGGACATTAGTTTAAACTTTTATCTTTGTGCCCATTTTCACTTTGCACTTTTAAATAGTTTATTAAAGTTCAAAACAAGCCACCTGTTTTAATTCCGAAAGAACTCTTATTTTTCAATTATTTGCCACTTTTTCCAAACTAGCAGTAAAGCAAATCCATTGAAAACTTTTATGATACGGTCTTTTTAATACCCCAAAATGTTGTTTTAACCACGGTTTTACTTTAAGCATAAAAATGGTATTGAAATTTAGTGAAAGCCCTAAAAAAGCAATTGGGTTAACGTAAAACAAGGTAAGGTAAAACAAAAAAAATACACCTATATAATTAGGTAAACCTATAAGGGTGTCATTTTTAATTTATTTCCTTATATAGGGGCATCCAAATTAAATGTTGCCATTATTAACTTTATTATTACGTAAAATGCGAAATAGTTTAAGAAATTAGCAACTTAGTAGCATATTTAACGCTCTTAAACAATAAATTGAAAAAGCTATTAACAATCGGGTTTTTCAGTTACACAGAAAAAATTACTTTTTTAAATAAACACCTTGTCTATTTTATTGCCATTAGGAGGTGTTTTAAAACTCTTTTTAAAAAACACATGTGATATATCAATTTTTCCCTAGTTTAAAAATATGTCCCATCGTCTGGTTTTGATAGAAAAATAGCATTATTTAAATAAGACAATCCTGTATAAAATACAAGCAATAATAGGACATTTTAAAGACCATTAGGAAGATATCATATTTGATTTTGTCTATTTCTTATAGTTTTGAAAATATGGCAATCCAAATTTTAAAAATCGTGTACATCATTATATTATCATTTTATTTTATGCTCAGTGCTTAAAGCTGTAAAATATAATAAATATATTTACATAATTCTTGAACTTGGATGGCCATATTTCAAAACTATAAGCGACAAATAACAAACTTTTTTTAAAAAACATTTTAATAGTAATACAATATACAGAAAGTTTTATTTGAAAAAATGCCATTTTATTATCAAATCCTAAAGATGGCCATATTTCCAAAACTATAAAAAATTGATTATTTTATTAATATTAAAATATACAGGGTCTTCTTCATTTAAAAAGGGCTTTTACAATATACAAACCAAATGTCAGCAATGACCCTGTATACAGGGATGACCCTGTATACGGGGCGTTCAACCTACTTATACACGAAATAACTATACACACTCCCAAAAAATAACGTAAAATAAAAAAAATGCTTGTTTCTATTCCTCTATTTTATTGATAGTATTAGTAAATATACAAGGTGTCTCAAATACATTGTCAAGTGGATTTTTTTTAATGGAACACCCTGTGTATTACTGCTGTTTTTGTACATGTATTAACCGTAGGTTATTATACCTATTGCCGGTAAAAATAAAAAAATATATATTTGGGTTCTATGTTATTATTTATAAATAATTCTGTCACTGTTAAAGTGACAAATAATGAGATTTCAAGTTATTTAATGTAAAAATAGAGTTAAAATGCCAACCACAAATAATTATTTTTATACAGTGACGAAGCTAGGTCACCAGAGGCCCTAAAGCAAAAAATAAACTAGGACCTTAACTAAACTATTTAAAATCTTTTGTTCCGTATTCGAAGTACTTCAGATTTTTCGTAATCCAGATTTGTCGTAATCTAGGCAATTCCATAATAAAATTTAAATAAAATACAAATTGTGGCTTATTTTAATAAACCAATTAAAACTATTTTATAAAAAAAAAAAAATAAATAAACCTGTTACCGTTCAAAAAATACGTTCCTCTAAGGGACACACAGACCAAGATCCAGAATTTGGTGTACTTATATTCCAAATGTGGAAGAGATTATCATTAGCTCAATTTATAGATTTTAAGTTAGAGTCCAAGGGGCCTTCTGAGCTGGTGGAGCCCTGGGGCACTGTTCCGTCTAGCTCTATGGTAGTTACGCCACTGTTTTTATAAAACAAGCCCACTTGTGTAGATAATATTTTCAAATTGCGTTTTTAAAAACTGAGTCATGAGACCCACACCCAATTTATCACAAATGCTAGTGGCCTCAAGGGAAACACTGTGGTAAACAAAATTTTAATTTTAGTATTTGCGAAAAATAGTGGATTTTTGGCCAGTTTTTAGATATAGTAATTTAAAAATATTATCTACATCCAGTGAACAAGCCCAATAATCTTTACCAAAAATATTTAAAATGCAATTTTGTTGCAAAAAGGGGCAGCATGCTGCAAAAAATATTAAAGTTTTATTAGCATTAACTTTAAGTAAAACGGCTTAATTTACAATTAAGAAATAACGTGACAACAATGTTTTTTTTAACTAAAGTTGTATATAAGAATTACATCAAAGATATGGCCGACAATGTATACAAAGTTACAGCATCCCGCACTTCTCTTACTAGAAGAGCTCTTCTTAATGTTACTCAAGGCAAAGTATTGCGCCATTTTAATGGCTGCCCTTAAGCAGAGGGAGATAACCACTTATTAAAATAAATAACTTCGGTTTGTTAAATAACAAAAGCTTCATCTTAATTTATTTTTTCTTAAGAAATATATTTAGAGCAAATTAACGGTCTAACAAATATTTTTGGTAAGCATCGGTAAGCCATGTTATACTTGTAGCTTTTCTTTTTAAATTAAAAAGGAACATCATATTTTTCGAAAAAAATATTTTAAAATATATAGCAAAAACATATTACAAATTTAATTAGAACCCAAAAAGGTTAATGTAAAAAATTAGATTTGCCTACTATTGGGTTAAGTACCGCAACTTTAAAATATAATTAAAATCACTTTATCTAAATTTATTAAATTTGATAAAAAACCGTAATATTAGGACTAGGACTAGCTAAATTTCGCAGCTTTAAGCTACATGTTTTTTTAATAAAATATTACACCTATTTTTATTGCAATGAAATTTGGCGGATCAAATTCAGTAAGTTTCTAAATTTTTAAACTGCTTTTTCTATTACTTGCGTAGATATGCTCCACTACAATTTTAGCAAAAAGTTGTTTAAATATCTATAAAAAGCAAAAGCTGTATTTGCAAAAATTTGGGGTTTAAGGCACGTCTAATTGAATAATAATGTTGCCAGATTTTTTAATAATAAGGTGTCAATTTTTTTAAATTTTTATAATAACCTATGAAGAAAACAAAAAGTTTTAAAATTAAATATATACTATACTTTTTTTCCCCAGTAAACCACAGTTATTTTTAAAATATATTTTTAATTTATTGACTTAAATATTTTGGAAGGCGTATATTAACGCCTTTTAAAAACAAATGTTTTTTAAATTATTTTTTTAAATATTTGTTATCGTTTTATGGGTAAATAAAAAAAAGAATGAAAAAGCAATATAAAAAAAATTAATTAAGGCATTAACATTTTGTGCCAGCTCAATTTTATCAATTGAGTTTAGGTGAAGTAAACACTATCAGGTAGTGATTGGACAGAGAACTCATGAATCAACATCTTTTACCAGAGGAAGACGCGTCGATCTTGTTAACAGCTTTCATAAAATAACTGGACTTACTACTTTCTGTCTAAATGTATAAAAAATGGCATACGATTAGGCTTGGTATTTTTGTTTAACAAGTGACAAAAAAACGCTTGGCAATATTTTTACAACGGAATATATTTTTTCATTTTTCCTCGATTTTGTGCTTTATTGACAATAAAAATTTGAATGTGGTAGACAATGATTCTTTATGAATAATACTACAAGAATTGCGAATTCCATTGTCTTTATTTTTAACTATTCACACAACGTTTTGGGCAGTCTTATCTCTGTTTGTTTTCAAGTGTTAACTAAACTATTATTTTACACTTTAAAAAGGAACGAGATAAGACTTCCCGAAACGTTATGTGAATAGCTAAAAATAAAGAAAATGGAAGTCCGAAATTCTTATTGTATCATTCTGACAATAAAAATATTTGTTGAAATAACGCGATGTTTTTTACTAACTTCCTTTAATATTGGCGATGTTTCCAACCCATCGAAATAAAAGTCACTCAATACTATTGCGTACGGAGGCACATTTACATATTTCCCGCCCGTAAGATATTAATTTTAGCCGCCCCTAATTTTTTCCTTTTTTATTGAAACACAATTTTAAAGAGAAAAAACTAACAAAAAAAAAGGAAAAAGGTCCTCACTTTACATACAAAATGAAAATCAAAATCAGCTAAACAATTTATAAAGCACAAAATCTGCCGCCCCCTAAAAAATACTCAGGCTTCTGGTAAATGATTGCATATATGTACTGCCAACTGCCATTTTTATAAACCAGTATTCTATTTTCTTTATGAAAGTTTTGATCTTGCTTTAAACCGCATTTTTCCCACAAAATTAATTTAATTAATAACTTTATAATTTATTTTTTATATTCTCTTAATCTCTTTTACAGCCTACGTAGGCTCCGTACTAAGTAATAGGTAAATAATATTTTTAAATAAAAAAAAGCGCGACTAAGAACGCTAATCGACGCGACGGGTCCAAGTAAGTTTCCAACAAACTTTATTTCCTAAATTTATTTCAGGCTAAAGACCTGCACTGTATAAATGTTGTTGGAGCCACCCTACTTTCTTGTTACAAATTAAAACCAAACACTTACTTGTGTTTAAACTTAAAAGGCTTTCTTCAGTTATTACCTTTTGCATCTAGTTTCAAGTAACTAAACCAATATTCGGCTTTACTTGCAGCCGCTATGAGCAAAGTTTTTCAAGGTTTTTCTTCCACTTTACACATAAAAACTTTGTTAGAGGACATTAAAAAGTAGGAAGTTCGACTAGCTTAAATTTTAGTAATGTGTGGCTGTTACTAATGATAAACTGTCACGGCTAATGCAGTTATGAACTTCTTGGGATTCAATACAGGGTGCGTTTTTAAAAACTTACAATGGCTCTAGTTTGTAAACCATGGTAAATATCAAAAACTAAAAAATACCGTTTCTATAAAACCCAGGGGGAATATAAATGACATATTTTTTCGAACTTTATCGCCCCTTTAAGCTGCACCCCTCGTCACTTTAAAATCTTAAATGGCAACATTCCTTATGTAGCACCTCTCTGGACAGCTTATGAAAAATAATTTTCGTTGGTCATAAAAAGTTGGGGTAAATAATTTAATTGGACATTTTCTGGTATTCTTTATTAATAATAAGGTAGCATTTTTCTAAAATTTAAGGGTAGTATTTGATTTTGCCCCAACTTTTTATGACCAACGAAAAGCATTATATAATAAGCTTTTCAGATAGGTGCCACTTAAGGGCTGTTGCGATTTAAGATTTTAACTTGACAGGAGTTCAGCTTGAAAAGTTGATAGAAATGTTTTAAGAAATACGTCATTTATATTCCCCAGATTTTAGAGGACCGGCATTTATTAATTTTTTGATATTTGCCTTGGTTTAGAAAATATAGCTATTGTAAGTTTTAAAGAACGCACCCTGTTTATCTTATCTTGTAGCATTTAGACAAAACGCTTACAGTAAACCTTTCGCATTAAATTATTTATACTCCGTTACCTGATACTTGGGGTATCTATTTATCTTCTGTCAGTCTACGAAGGCTAAAACCTTAGTTCTATCGTGTTTTGCGTGTTTTGCAACTACCTCTAGGTATCAAAAATAATTTTAGTTTAAAAAACTAAAAACACTTTTAAGGCACATTAAACTAAAAGTGATTATGAACGAAAAATACTGGTATAATTGTAAAAAGGCGTCGGGCGCTCGGACGGAGAGTAAACGGGGCGCGAAAATATCTTTTTTACCTGCACGCCTGTAAGGTTACGTTTATATCATAGGTAAATGGGGCGCCAGCCCTTCCCGAGAGGGGTGTGGGTCAGGGCAGGTAAGAATTCCTATAATTGACACTAATAATTTGTATACCACTTAATCAGTGAATAAGAAGACTACATTTTGTAAAATGTACTTCGTATTTGTCAAGTGTATAATATGTAAATATTTTTTGATGCAATAAATGTTTCGTAATTAATAAAATTTTTAAAAATAGACCAACATTTTATTTCGATACCTTTACTTTAAAGAAAACATTTGCGCCCCGTTTACCTATACGATTTTATCGAGCCCAAGATCCCTGCGCCCCATTTACCTGTTCAATAAAACTTTGGAGAATGCCTTGCGCCCCGTTTACCACCCCGGGGCGCTCAATACTCGAAAAATATGGCACAATGCGCCCACGCTGTTTTACAATAATACTAATGTATTTTTCGTTCATTATTGTTACAAGAATATTTTAAAAATTATTTTCTACTTTTTAGTTTATTGTGTCTTTAAAAGCGTGTTATTTGGTTTTTAAACTATAATTATTTTATACTTCTTAGTTTCACATACTAAAGTCTAGCGCCTACCGGAGCATTAATTCCGAATCGCAGCACGAATATGCAGAAAGAGAGAAAACTATGGTGAATTTAGGTTAGTTTTTTTCACGAAAACTAGCTTTAACTAACGAGAACTAACCAGAACGTCGACTAAATATTCTTTCATATTCGTAATCAGCGCCCCAAAACCCTCCGTATGCCAAAATTAATTAATTCGGCAACATTCGGGATCAATGCTCAGGTAGGTGCTAGACGTAAATCATCAATTTTAGGCATTCAACCAATTATATCCGCGGTAATAATTGGTGACACCTTTGACGTATAATACATTGTATAAACGTCAACACAACCGATTGTTAAATACCGTTTTAAAATTGGTTCTTCGCCTAAAATTGATGAATGTTTAACTAGCTATAAAAATTATGCTTGTAGTGACACCTAGTATCGTAATTAGTGAGCACAGCCATGCATGTAAATATTCTACTCAATTTTAGAGGGCGCTATATAGGACACCTGTCTAGCAGTTTATAGAAACCTGTAATGTCAAACAAAGAATTTTTTTAGTAAACGTACAGAGTGCGGTAGTAGAGCTGCAATCAAAATGGGACACTCTGTACATTTTGTTAAGCCCAAATAATTTTGGTCAAAAGATTTTTAATAATTTGTATACTTAAGTTTTAAAATATCTTAACCATTTTGCTAAATAAACTTTGCAATTTTATAAATAAAAATTAAAAAATTAAATTTTGTTACATTACTAATAAAATACTTTAATTAAAAATACCCACCGAGATTTGCATAAATCCGGTATTTTAAAACGGCAAGACTCTAAGACATTTTAAAATAAATAAGAAAGCTTTGCCTGCCTCCTAAAATTTATTTAATCAATAAAATAATGTGTAAGTAATTAAAAGATGTTAATATGTAATGGAATACGATATGTAGGTCCATTAAGTTAAAAAGGACTATACATTCAATTTAAAAATAAACTGAATAATAAAAAAAGCCAATATTCTAACTATCACTTTAAGATCGTATCGAAAAAAGTGTTTTCTTTTCCGTTTTAATCAAAACTGTCATCAATAACCTACCTATCTTGAATAAAATCATTTTAAAAGATTTTGTATCCACTTCGTGCATCTTCCCTTAGGCTGTTTTAGGGTGTTAAGAAAGTCAATACAATTTTAAGCAACATTCTAAAATGGGTACGATAAGTGTGCTTATAGCAATTGGGCACGATTAAAGCTAAAACGGAAATGAAAAGAAAAAAAGAGAAAGACTCACAATAAGCATTTTAAGGGCAACATGCTAATGGTTCGCAAACTTAAATTTAGTCGTTAAGGGTTTTTCATTCGATGACTCTTAAATTTACCGACCACGACCTGTCTTTAACGTCAGTTTTGCGGTAAAAAATGATGAAAGCGGTTATTAGGGGACCAAATTCAGGAAAGTTACGCAAAAATGGAAACGACAGTAAAAATCGCTTAGTGTCGCTCTCTGAATCTGGGCTGTCGGTTTTTATTCGCACTACATTCTTCCCCCTTTAAATGTATGTGGAAAATTCAGATGTGGACTTTTTTCAATCTTTGACAAGTGACTAAGCACTTTTAAATGTTTTATTAACCATTAACTATATATTTGCATATTATCGCAGGCAGCTTGCCTATGGCTTAAAATTTTATTATTTTTAATTCGCCCAAAATAAAACGATCTATTGAAAAGCTACTAGTAATGTAAAGTTTAATAGTTTAAAAACCAAAGCTTTTATATGCAACTGAACTAAAATTAGAAAATAATTTTTCAGAACATAAAGAGTTTGTTAAATTTTATAAAAAGTTAAGTTAATATACAAAATGTTGAGAACTATTCTGATTTGCAAATATCTATGAGGGAAAATAGATAAAAAATAGTAAAACAAAATCACGCTTTTTACCTGAAGTGACTGACAACTCTTTGTAAATGAAAAAATTATTTAATTTTAGTCTGGTCAATATAAAACCGTGTTTTTTTAGTTTTAAACTATTATTTATTTTTCATTTTTTTAGTTCATATATCACTAGTTTTAAAATAAATGCTCCTAGTTACCCACTAAAAATTTTCGCCATGCATTCTTGATTAAAGCTAAAGGGTCAGCATAATTTTTCACCTTTTAGAACCTCGTATTTCTAAAATAAATAAGGGTCTTTATTATAAAATTGAAAAAAGTCAATTAACAAAACGCAGCAAGTTATGCATCAATTGCCCTTGCGCATTCGCCATAATTAAAAACGATTATTAAGGAATTTATTTCATCCTGGCGATGGCGGTCCTAAAATCAGGATAACGGAATACCGCGTTTTAAATTATTGGGCTTTGTCATCGGTCCTTGATGTAAAAGGTGCCTAAAGAAAATTGAAACAACCAGAACCAGTCCAGTTCACAGTATTCCTCCTTCTTTTTTTTTTGCAATGTACCCTTGATTTTCATTTTAGTCTGATATATCAATTAGTTTTCTGCGGTCATGTGATATTGAAATGTTTCACGAACTATTTCGTAATCTAATCATTTCATTTAAAGCTTTCACTGTTGCATGGGGTTTCAGAACGCAACCACCTGGAACAAGTTTCAGATTGGTCTACATGTAACTTGGGTTTGTACCCGTTTAACGGGGGTTCTTGTTAACCATGGTCTTCCTGTCGTTTGCCGGGAGGTTGCGTCCTATGGCGGGATTGCACGCTTGTTTAACTAAGGTGTTGCAAACCTTTGTCCACATCCCCAACCCGTCGGCAAATGTTGTCAAGTTCGATTATTCATTTTGTCTAATCTGGCGCATCCGCCAGAACGCTGATTTTTCACTTCTTCCGGTTTTCTGGAAAATGCTGGAACTTAACGGGATACTAGCTTTTAAATTATTGTATTGTCATCGGTCCTGATAATGTGTGTGTGCAAAGTTTCAAAGAAATTGAATAGCGCTGGAAGTTGGCAAAATTAGTCTAAAGATCCGTTACATAGATGTTAGATAGATGGATAGATAGATGATAGATAGATGGATGGGGATAGTTACAAACCCAAGTTAATAAAAGTGTTAAAAAGGATGATTTAAGAGATACAAGGTGTCATAATTTCCATTTTATTGGAGTAATTTATAAATATTCTTTTTTGATATTTTTTTTGCAATATTCGGATTTAGCGGGTTTTTAAAGGTGAGAAATCAAAAACTGCTTACCCTTGGCAACATCCCTTATGTACAGCTTATGAAAAATAATTTTTGTTGGTCATAAAAAGTTGGGGTAAATAATTTAATTGAACATATTCTGGTATTCTTTATTAATAATAAGGTAGCATTTTTCCAAGACTTAAGGGTAGTTTTTGATTTTGCCCCAACTTTTTTATGACCAACGAAAAGCATTTTCATAAGGTGAGAAATCAAAAACTGCGTACCCTTTTGTTGTAAAATGTAGATGGCCCCCTTGTAGTGCTTTGCCTATGTTTAAAATGTCATAACTCTTCTTTGCCTTTTTATAGCTCTGTTTAAAAAAAATCTCGTATTTTTTGCCCAAAAAAGGTATACGTGGTAAATTTCACTATGACCAACCGTTTTGGAGATATTTAAGATTAAATGTGGTATTTTATACAAAAGTTTTCTATTGTCTTACTTAACGCTTTATCTATAGGCCACCTAGCAGTCTCCCAAAGGTCTTCGAAATGCTACCACAAATTCTTTGAGTAAAAATACACTGATGTAATTAGTGTTTGGCCAAATTCCATGGCAGTTTCGGTCCTTGACCTTGGAAGTCGCCGTGCGCCCGACTAACTTCGTTTTTCGCGGCAACGCTATTTTAATTTAAAAAAATATAAAAAAATGACTAAAATGGAATGGTTTCCAAAAGGAAGTCCTTGTTTTTTGGTCTTCATTTTTTTGTGGAACCCCCTTCCCCGTAAAAGAAGAATATGTAAGGTAAAAAAAAATTTAATGGCAGAGTTTTAAAAAGCAAGATTTTTTTGCCCCTGAAAATATTTTGGAACCCCAATTAGGTCCACAAATTTTTAAAATTCCATTTTTGCTAACTGCTAAAATATGATAACACCACATTTAAGGTAAAAAGTTCGGATGCGCTCAAAACTCCCAAAAACCACCAAAGCGGCGTTTACTAATTTTGGCATTTAAGAGTTTCTGGGCAAGTAGAATTGAAAGTAATACGTGGTACTGCCATTGTTGTTATATTTTTCAGTTTTGCGCTGCATATAATATTTTTTTGTATTTATAATAAAATGCCTAATATATTTTTATAGCAATAAAAGGAGCATTTCAGCTTTTGTGCGATTCCAAATTTTTATAATTTAATCTTTACCAGGTGGTGCGATATGACAACAATGAATTCTAATAAAATTTAGCAACAATGTTGGAACTACTGATTTATTAGGCATGCCAAAAAACCCTAAATATTAAATTTTGTAAACATAGCTTTGGCGGTTTTAGAGATATTTAGGCTCAAAATTACTTCTTGCTAAAAGTGTAGTCTATCATATCTCAACAACTAATAAAGAAAGAATTTTGCAAATTTAAATACTTGCTAAATTTTATTCGTCCAATTTAATGCAATAAAAATTATGGGGTATTTCATCTAAAAACCCGAAAAAAATATTTGTAGCACAAAACTGGGAAATCTGGCAACAGTGCCGATATCACAATTTAATTCCACATGTCCAAAACACCTTAGATACCAAATTTAGTAAATGTAGCTTCAGCGGTTTTAAAGATATTTAAAAGTTGCGGTACTTTTTACTAACCCAGTATTTTAGGTAATTTGATCCGCAGCAATAGGATCCCTGCTGAACCAAAATGATGGCCATTAAAATAAAAGACCTGAAATAAAAATATTTTAAAAATCATGGCACTTTAAAGCTGATTTTGAGTTGCGAATAAACGATTTAAAATCATAAACCTAATAATCGTAATTGGTATTATATTTTAAACAAAAGTGCTTCCAACTATGGCAGACATTTTAAATTTTTATCGTGTATATTATATTTTCTTAAATTATGTAAAATGTCATATAATGTATCGTTTTGATATAGTTCAAGGGTTTTAAATCTAATAGTTAAGACAAAAACATAAATTTCTAAATAATTAAAAATATATATAACTTGAAGAATTCAGAAAAATAACATTTTCAAAACAAAAAATAATTTCTACACTTCGTTCCATATTCATATGGACTTAGGTATGATGCTGTAACCTAAAATTTTAAAAAGCGCACAACGGGTAAATATTTAAATATTTCATATATTTTTCAGAGGTAGTTTTTCGCTTAAAATTTCTATTCTTAAGACAAAAACAATCTGTTTACTAAAAACACTGTTAAATTTAAATTATAAATAGCACAACCGTTATATTATATGTTATTTTGAAAATAAAGCATTCCAAATATAATGATGCCTCATATGTCTTACGCCGTAATAAACTTAGGTAATTTTAAAACGGATGGCAAGTAAAAAGGTTTTTCTTTATTTTTATCGGTTCCTTCGGGTGATTTTTAACTATTAAAAAACACTTTTCGCCCATTTTATACCAAAAAAGTATATAATTTGTGACTTTCAGTCTTACCCAAAATATTTTGATATGATTAAGTTATTTTAATTAAAAAGTATGCTTTTTTAGAATATGCCACTTTTACTTTAAAATTATTTTAAAAATCCCAAAAGGGATTTGAAAATGTTAATCTTTTTCCAATTAAGTTGTAAAGGCTAAAGATAATTATCAATCCTATTTTTTTATGGCTACCTAACTTACCATACCGTTTTAACTAAGTAATAGTACCTAAAAATGAATCGTTAATTATAAAAACAGAATTATTTAAATAATTTAAAATTGGTTTTTGCAATTTTTTTTGTCCTTTAATATGCATCTTAATTAAAATTTATTTTTCTTACTTACAAGTAAGCATGTATTTAATATCTTACTTTTTATAAATAATAATCTTTTCTTATGCATGCATGTTCTTTAGGATTGTATATTTTTTATTTATGTTGGTTTTTAAATAAATGATTTATTATTACGGCAAAAATGTCTAAAAATCATATTAGTTGTAATTTTTTGGCAGATGATACTGCCAGTGATATCATTTTAAAATACAATTTATTTTTGAGTAAACCAAAAGTGGCATAAAACAAATGGATAGGGTAATTAATGTATATTTATGACAAACAGCTACATACCAAATTCTTTTTTGATCTTAAAAATATAAAAGTTACAGGGTAAGCAACTCTGGATAAACACCTAGTGTAGCTTTTATTGCTACAGTGGCATTTGCATTTTTAACCATTGAATGTGCAGGGAACAACATGAATTCAACAGTTACTAAACGCTTTTAGGGTTTGAAAAGACAAACCATTCCATTTTTTTAGTTCTGTCTATAACCATGCGTTTGTAAGTTAAAAGGCATATCCTTGAATTTTTTTACGGAAGAGCTAATGCTGTAACCGTGCAATTGTTAAAGTGTTAATTGTCTTGACTTGTAACATTATTGACAGTCCTAAATAAATACGCAGAATAGGCTCCATTGTCTCCATATACCTTATTAAATTACCTTGGGAATAGCTTAACGCATATTAAACATATTCAACTCACATACAATGGGCCATATGAATAAAAAGAAGCAAATGCTTTTGCTTATAGGTATAAGATCTAGAAGGATTTACTTTAAACGTATAAATAAAGTCGAGCATTTGCTTACAAGTTCAAGTGTTTACTTATAGAAAAGTGATGCTGCTATTCAGTGGAGTCAGATTTCTATAAGTAAATACTCGCACTTGTAAGCAAATGCTCGACTTTATTTATACGGTTGAAGTAAATCCTTTTTATCTTATACTTATAAGCAAAAGCAATTACTCTTTTTTTTTTTCATATCATATCAAAACAATAGCATATGAATTATTCCTACAAGTGCACATGAGATTGGCTTTTTCATAAAAACAACCTTAGATATTTGTTAACCCTTTTGTTTAATCTATTTACTGCCAATGGCGGATTTACATATTTGCCGCCCGTGGGCTATTAATTTTTGCCGCCCCTAATTTTTAAAGTTTTTAATTGGGAAACACATTTTGAAAAGCAAAAAGAAGATCCTCACTTCTATTTTTCTATTCTACTTCTACAATAATTCAAACCTAAAATAAACAATTTATGAAGTCAATCTGTCGCCCCTTAAAAATTTGCCGCTCAAGGCTCCAGCCTGCTAATCCAACACTGTTTACTGCCAAAGCTTTATTGTCCTAGCCAAAGGAGCTATGTTTTTTCATTAGATTTAAATAATTGGGTAAAATATTAACCGCTTATTTGGATTTATATTATTCTAAACTCATCAAGTGCATTCATTTTTTTTTAACGGAATAGTTGCGTGTGTACTTTAATTTCAAGGTCTCGTCCAATGTGAGTTAATCCAAATGTATAGAGTTTCTTGTGTGTTTTTTTTTACGTTTACCTTCCATTTGTATAATAGAAAGTATGCAAGCGCTAGTTGCTACATTTTCAATTTTCGGACCTTCCACGAAGGCTAATAAACCAAATAGTAGTGTGTCTGAGGCAAGAAACTCAGTATTACCCAAATTTTTAGCATAGGATTTTATAGTGAAAAGGTTACACGAATTAAGAATTTAATATTTACTCTGTAAAAAATAACTACTCTAAAATTTAAGCGACTTTTTGGATCAGAGACTCATTTTTTTTGTTAACTGGCCGCCATATTGGATTAACATGGCCGAAAACCGAGTAATCTGTCCAATTAATTTAATATTTGTATACAAATCACCTACAACTTTTTTGCTTTCTGTAATAACTGTCAGATTTTTTTTAATTTTTTATTTCGATGTACCCTTAGACTATATTGTTTTAGGTCGTAAAGCTTATATATTTGGAAAAGCGGTTTAAACTT
This sequence comes from Listronotus bonariensis, assembly GCA_014170235.1. NCBI lineage: Eukaryota > Metazoa > Arthropoda > Insecta > Coleoptera > Curculionidae > Listronotus > Listronotus bonariensis. The sequence continues at coordinate 242,679 of JACEGR010000075.1, read as the reverse complement.
GTTTAATGTAGATATGATGCTTACTATTGAAATTTATAAAAACAAAGTATAAAAACATTACATAATATGGCAAACTTTCAGTCTAAGAAAAAGCATGTTATGTCTTCACTTTATTAAAACCCTTGTGTTTCATACATTTTCTTTGTGTTTAACCTACCTTTAAAAAAATATTACTTGTCTGCAAAGCCAGCATTATATTCTTGTGTTTAAAAACTTTATTTTTAATTAATAACGCGTCTAGATACGTTTAAATCTGCCTTTATTAAAAAAGTTAAAAATGCCAGGAGCCTGTCTGAGAGTCTCACAAGATGCAAAAATGTAAATTTCCAAATCATTCTGGTCTGGATTCGTGTATACCAAATAATTTTAAGATGTCCTCAAAAAGAAAAAATCTAAAGTATTAATTTATAGTATTGTGAAGGCCAAGCTTTGTGTTCCCCTCCCTTCCCCCTGTCCTTATTTCTTATAATATTTTAAAATTTTTGGTCCTTTTTTTAATTTAAAATTATTAGGTATTTCCTAAATTATTATATTTTTTATTTTTCTTATTAGTTATGCGTAAAGGTTAAGAATCACCCTGTATATATGCATAACAGCTGGTATAAAAAAGAAATAAAAAACAAAAACTTTTTAACACAATACCTTAGGGAAACATTAAGAAAGTTCTAAATATAAGTACGTACAATAAAAAGGAAAATGTTAATCTTCTTAACAATCAATTGGGCCCTATAAATTTGCCGCCTTTCGAGATGATGCCATAAAAACTGTCCTTTATAAACAACAGATATGGGGCCAGAATACAAATATTCTTATTTTTTTTGTATTGTCGTTAGAAACAAATTTGTCTGTTCTGTGTAAAGTGTTAAATATACTTACGAATATTATACACGGTGTTTAGTAACTTAACCGACAAACCTTAAGGGATGATTTTTTAAATGAAAATAAGAAAAACTTTATATAAACATTTGCCCTAAACGTTATCCTTTTAGAGCTACAGTGTGTTAAAATTTTCACTTATTTTTTTTATAATAACTTCTATACATGCTTAGATATTTTAAAGAAATTTAGCTAACATCTCCATCAAAGAAAATTTTTTTAGCGTATGGGAAAAATATTGTTTCCTGGTGTAGCTAAACAATCTCACGAAAACAGGAAAATTAAATTTAGGTTAATACCAGTACTAATGCTAATACTAATGCAAAAAATAAATGTTGATTATTAAACCCGGCCTTAATGTTTAAATCGTCGATTAAAATATCACATTATTTTTTTAGGGTAAAGTGTTTCTGGGTTTTTAAACCATTAAAAATATGTTTTACATTTGAGCCCTTTAAAAGGTTTATACATTCATTTAGAATTTTATGTAGGCAACTTATGCCTCTATGTTACCCAAGCAATTTTATTAAGAAGGGTAGTCAGCTTTTTAAAGTGTACCTATTATACATTATTTTGTGAGGTAATGTCCGTTTTAGCGATTATTGTAGATAAAGTATATATTACACATTTTTAATGCACAATAAGTTTGTCAATATTAAAGTAAAGGAGATTTTATTGCTAATTTTAGTTACTACTACAGGTGTACCTTAATGATGAAATTAAATAATGTAACGTCGGTTATAGCAAACAATAAGAATCTTGTACCAAAAGTAATATTTTCGATCCAATACTTAATAAGATACATTTATTTTATTTTTTTAATCGGTAAGTTTATTAGCAGGAACACGAAAGTCGAAAAAATTTAGTTGACAAGAGTGATAATGTTAAACTATTTTAACAGTTTCCAGACGTTTGTTGTTTGGCGTTATTTATAACATTAAGGGACTAATTTAGCACTAACTTAAAATTTTTAAAATAATTTACCAAGTCCAGTGGCGTCTCGAGCGGCACCTGATACAAATTGTCCGTTACTAATTGTTGTACAGCTTATATGAAATGTTTCATTGAATTAAAGAATAAACAACCTTTTTATTTTTTTTATGTCTTGCGTTTTTGAAAATATTAACCTTTTAAGAACAAAGAATCTGCAGACCCATGTTTTTTAACTTTTTATCTTAACATTACTTATTCAATTGTCTTACAAGTTTAAATGTACCATGTGCCAAGTTATAAATTTTTATCCCCCTGAACTTTTAAATTTTTTATCTTAAAAAATAATTATAATATCAGTTTGTTGTGTTAATTCCGTAGTTTTTAAATCAATAATAAGATCTTTAATATCTCTTAAAATGTACAGGGGAGGACAACAACTACATTTTTTTTTTAAATTGTAACACTCTGTATATTATATTAGTAATAAAAAGATCGTTTAATCGAGCTCTAAAAATACACTACATATATTATATTTATGTATTTTTATTAGTTTCGAAATATGGTCATACAAATATAAAGAATAAGTGTAAATTTTAATTATGTACGTAGGTTATACACCCAGGTCCAAGCTACTGGAAACATAGGCCGGAAATCGATGAATTTACTACTGTCCAACGATACACTGTCCACTTCAATACTTACCACGTATTTGCAATGGCCACAAAACTCTATTTTATTCTCCATTTTATTTATTTACTAATATGAAAAAGCAACGATAAAAAAAGGTTTAGGCATTATTCTTGAAGTTTAGTTACTTATAAAAAGTTATTTAGGTTTATTTTTTTGAAAATAGCACATTTTTATTTAAACCTAAAATTTAATAATTTCACATTTTGTGTTTGTGGCTTATCGTGTTTTTACAATAAGCCCTTCAGTTCAAAATTAAATCAAAAACTGCATGGCCATATTTTGAAAACTAATCAAGATAGATAAGAATATAAAATCTAGTATTTCTTTAAGGTTTTTAAAAGATCTTTTTAATGGTAAAATAATATATAGGGTGTTTCATTTAAAAAATATATGCTTTTTGTGGTACCACCTTTATCTTAAAAGATAATATTAATCTGATACCTAATTAAAAACTACAAAAATTATCTCAGCAAACTAATAATTTTAATTATTTTGTACAATAAAAAATAAGAAAGTTAAGAGGGGTGTAAATGTATAACTTGACACCCGGTTCACTTTTATTAACTTGGGTTGTAACTATCCATCTATCTATCTATCTATCTATGTAACGGAATCTTTGAGCCTAATTTTAACCAACTTCCAGCTATTCGATTTCTTTGAAACTTTGCACACGTGTCAAGGACCGATGAAGATGCAATAATTTAAAAACAGTATCCCGTTATCTTTTTTGAATCGCCAGGAAAAAAATTCCATTATATTATAAAAACAACACCTAGGATGCCATCTGTTGGCAACATTTCAAACTTTGCTATTAAATGAAGAAGAAATTTTTTAGTTTTTACACAATTTGGTTAGTTGCACCATGAGTGTTTAATTTTTATGAAAAATAAAAATATAGGGTTAGTTGCACCATTAGTTCAAGGATTAAATAATAAAAATTACATTATGTGTAATGTATACATAATACATAATGTGCAATTAATAAAAATTAACATTCTTTTTTTGGATCGCCAGGAAAAAAAATTTTCCTTTATATTATAAAAATATAAAAACAACACCTAGGTTGCCACCTGTTGGCAAAATTTCAAACTTTGCTACTTAATGAAGAAGAAATTTTTTAGTGAGTTGCAATCTGTTGGAAAAAATTTTAAAATGTGCCACTCTTGTTCATTAAAAAATTTTTTCGCCATTTTGTCAAGAGTAGCAGAAACTAAAAAATGAAAAATAATTAATAGTTTAAAAAACTAAAAAAACACGCTTTTATATGCAACCGAACTAAAAATTAGAAAATAATTTTTCATTACAAAGAGTTTGTCACTTCAGAATAAAAGCGTGGGGTGCATTTTACTATTTTTCATAACTTTTCCCTCATAGATATTTGCAAATAGAATAATTATAACATTTAATATATTAAGCACCCCACGCTTTTATTCTGAAGTGACAAACTCTTTGTAATGAAAAATTATTTTCTAATTTTTAGTTCGGTTGCATATAAAAGCGTGTTTTTTTAGTTTTTAAACTTACTTAATAAACCTCGGTATAATATAAAAAAATAATAAAAATTATACTTTCAATAGGCTGCTAATTACTTTAGATCCGCTTTCTTTTAAACCATCTGATTATGTGAAAATTGACCCTCCAAAGCGGACTCAAATTGCTATGTAATGGCCTTATACTGCGCAACAAATTTGTCCAGACGCTGTGTCTAGCGGCTCTATTCTTTATTAGGGGTTTGCTATGGCCCAAGAATTTAACCTGACTGATTTTTCTCATTTATCAAGATCTAGGAAAATAAAAGACTTCATTTAGGATTTACGTCACCTGGCAGATTTTTTTCTATATATGGAGTGTCGAAGATCATAATTTATCAGTATTACATACTTTGTTTGGGTGTTTCTCTTTGTGATAAATTGGTCTCTAATGATGAGAATAATATACAGAATGTTTACGGATGCACTTTATAATAGCATAAATAGACTAAAAATTGTAATTTTCAAAAAATTGTTTATGCTGACGATAGTACCCTTCACTCTACTTTTCAGGTTCCCAAACCAATCTCTCAACCCGACTTGGAAAGCAAACGCAGGACGATGCAGGTATCTCTTTCACAGGATCTCAATTTGATATTGGATTGGGGCGCCAAAAATCTCGTTCAATTTAATGCATCCAAAACACAATCATGTTTCTTGTCGCGAAAAAATCATTAAACACTCATCCTTTGCTTATGAGTGGCCAGGTTTTGCAGAGCGGGGACACATTTAACCTTGTGGGCATCACATTTGAGAATAAACTTAACTGGCATAAACACATTGTATCTATAGCCACCGCGGCTTCAAAAAGCTTGGATTTCTTTTCCGAGCCAAAAAGTATTTTTCTCCTTCCAATTTATACACTTTGTATGTGTCCCAAATTCGCCCCTTTCTGGAATATTGTTCTCATGTCTGGGAAATGGCATCCCCTACAACCCTCAGCAATCTTGATGCCATTCAAAGAAGGGCTGTTCGTCTTATTAATGATCCTTTACTTACTCAAAGACTTCCTTCTCTTGCCCATCGTCGAGCTGTGGAAGATCTATCGCTCTTCTATAGATACTTTTACGGCTTCTGCTTCGACGAATTATCCAGTATAGTCCCTCCTCTTGCAGCTTCCAACAGAGAAATTCGTGGTGCCGCGCGTATGCATCCTTGTACGGTTTAATTGGACAGGCCCCGAACTTCCCATTTCGGTCGTTCTTTTATCCCTAGAGTTTCTAGACTGTGGAACCTACTGCCAGCGGAGGTCGTTCCTTCCCCCAAATCTTCAAGTTTTTAAGTCCCGTGTTAACAAACTTCCTCTTACCCTGCTTAAGACACCCACGGTACGTTAGTATTTAGGCTTTCAGTCTTCGTGGATTGTCCAAAGATAAAAAAAGACAAATGCTTTTGCTTCTTAGAAAAATAAGATTTAAGGGAGGTCCGGGCAGCCCCGCTCACGTAGGCAAATTTGAATATTGTGAAGTTTCAGTAACATATAGTTTATATTAAAGTATGCCTAATTTTTGGATAGGTCAACGTTTTTAGTAAAAAAACCTTATGTTTATAAGAACCTTCTAATGGTTAAAAATACCCGATAGGTTAAATAACGCCGCCCACCCAGGGTGGACAGGGCAGCTTACCAATTTAAATATTTTTCACCATAAAATAAAACATTTTAAAAATATTTAGTCAATGTAACTTATTATTATAAGAAGTCCCAGACATTCATATTTTTTTAAATATTAAAATTATTTGCATTAGGATTAAAGGTTAAACTCAACATAAAAATATACAGTTTTTTAACACATTTTTATATAAAAATAAACTGAATAAATTATATTATTTTTATTACAAACAAAATTTGAAATATCTACACAACTAAATCGCAAACATGGGTTGTTACAACCTTTGCTACAAAAATATTCTCTGGGCGATCTTGCCGAATAACGATTTTTTTAATTGCAATTTTCTTTAAAAACCTCACCAAACATAATTTTTTTAAATTGCACAATAAAACACAATCACCTACATTTCGATGCATTAATGATGCAAAATAGTACTTATGTATTGAACTTACGTCTAATTTTTACAGAAGCAAAATTACTTGTCCCTGTATTAAAAAAAAGATTTTTTTATCATAACTTTCTTACCACTCCAGATATGGTCACATCACTTGGTAAACAGATTTGTATTGAATTTTTTCAAGAAAAAGTAGTACGCCACTGCTTTTTCTGCGAATTATTAATATTTTTAAAAGAATCATTTACTTGAGAGTTAATTTAGTCTCCAAATTACTTTTTGGCTCAATTTTTTCATCGTTTTTACTTTAAAGAAAACTAGTTATTTTTTTAAAATATTTTCGGAATTTTGTAGGTTCACATAAAAATTACTGTTATTAAAAGTATGTGTGCAAAATTTCAGGAAGTTTGGCCAATTACTTTTTAGGTTATTGTGCGTGCCAATTTTACAATAATGTTTTAAGAAACACGCGTTTAAAAAGTTTTAATAGCTACATAAAAATTCTTTGATTATAGGGACTTACCGACTTTGTAGTATAAGAAATGTTGAAAATTATGTTCTAAAATTTTGATGACGTGTTTTTAAAGGACTATACTAACATATTATAAAAAAATATTTTTACAGTTATCTCCCCTTAAAAAGCTTTTTTTCTAAGACTTAAATGGTCAGTTTCTAAGCACCGTGATTTTTAAAATGTGTTATAAAAAAGTTTTTTTATTGTCAAACAATTTTAAACATTTAATATCCCTTTTCTTCTTTAAAAAACCTGACTCATAATATTTTTTTTGTTTTAAATTTAATTTATCTGCATAAGCATTAATAAAAACAAAAGTACCTGTGTCAAAACCGACCCTTCAAAATACTTTGGTAGCGACTTTTACTACCGGCCCTTTTAAGCTGTTGCCTAAGTTAAAAATTACAAAATATCTAGGGGTTTTATAGTTAATGTTTATCCATATACTTTTAGTGCTTACATAAAACTCCAAAGTGTCTACAAATAATACATACAAATTTCGGTCGTAACAGGCCAGGAGATCTTTTCAAAAAGATTTATCAAACTAAATAAACATAAAAATAAATTTGCTTTGTCTCTTAACCGGTTTTATTTTGAAAATTCCAAACTAAGCAATCAGGTTTAAAAGAATCCCATAAGCAATTTAGAAATGACGTTTAAAAAGTAAAAAGAAAATGCCTGCAAGCTTTGATCTAAATCTATACTGCACAATCCGGCAATTGGCTATGGTCAGAGCATTAGAAAGGATGATTTCTTTTGTAAATTCCCGACTTTTACTACAAAGAGTAAGTGTCTTGCGTGTAGTTAAGAAAATCTGCTTTGAAAGCTCAGCAAAATTGAAAAGCGATGCACCTGAACTCGTCAGGTTCTTGTAGGTTTTTAAAAGAGAGTGATGAAGTGTATAAATTCGTTTTTCAAATCTACTTCAGATTTTAAAAGGGTCAAAGGATTTATTGAAAATATTTGAACAACATTTTAAAAGATTTTACATTTATTTATTTATTTTTTATTCTGGACATATGGTATACAAAAATAGTATGTGTAGTGACGCCACGTGCCTTGGAGGGACCCCGTATCACAATGAGGTAGGGGGCCCAAAAAAATTCAGGACAAAAAAAGGTCCCCACTTTTCAAAGAATATTGTTTCACGTATTTATTTTAGCATTGCTTTTTTCGTTTATACCAACACTTTTGAAGACCAAAAAAGGCCCCACTTTTCCAATTTAGCCGACATTTTCACAGTTTTCCAGCACCAAACCCGTATCATTGATACGGCTGTAGCGACACTCCTGTGTAGTATGCACTAGAGTATCTACAAAATTAAAATACCATTTAACAGGGTAATTCTTAACTTAAATGCATAAACTTGGAAAATTTTTACTAAGGGGAAACAATGGATAATAATAATAAAAGTGCGTAAAATATTTGTAATTAAAGAGGTTATCAAATATGTTAAATTAAAAAGAAAAGTAAGTTCTTAGCACAAATATTACCTAATAATGAACAACAAGGTGATAAAATATTTTTTGGTTTAAAATAATTATCTGATTTTTTTCTCTGGTAAAACTAAACCAATAAACAAGTGATATTGACGTTTGGTATATCTATTAGTACTTTCCTATTAGTTGTGGTAGTATGTGAGCCTATTTTAGACATAAAATTATGGCTTATAATTATTATACTTATTTATTTCTGATACAAAATGGAAGTAAATTCCCTGTTTTCCATTAAAATAACTTGTTTTATAGAGTACAGGTACATCGTTAAACTGAATCCAATTTAAGCGATCGGATCGAAGTTGGAAACGTGTTCTAATTGGTCGATTTTAAGGTTTCGTTAAAAATTGACCAATTAGAGGACGTTTCGTTCAATCCGATTAGTTAAATCGAATTCAGTTTAACGATGTACTTATACTCATAATTAGCCATTGTCCTTATCACTTATTTCCCATGTTTATGCGTATAAGTTACAATTTACCCTGTATAAATCACGTTTTTCTCAAAGGTAAAATTTAATTTATCGATATTAATATAAATATTATAAATATAAATTGGTTGATCTGTTTACATCAATTCTATCACTTCCGCAATGACTGCTTCTTTAAAATAATTGTAAGATCGGTAAATTTTATCCTTTTTCGATATATGACACTTTGAATACAAGGACACTTCACATGTAATTTTTTAACGCGACATCGACGTGCTGTGCTGTATGTCAGCTTGTTCACATGCCGAAATTATTTACTTAGGCCGCGGTCCGAATTATACTCACAGCGCTAATAGCGTACCAATACGCGGTCCGATTTGTGTTTTTCACGCTTACCGTTAGCGTTGTGGAAGCTATGACGTCACGCAACCTAGTGCTGACAGTACTCACGGGTCGGGTCATTCAATAATTTTAGGCGTTTAACCAATTATAACCGCGGTAATAATTGGTGACAACTTTGACGTATATTACATTGTTTAAACGTCAACATAACCTATTGGTAAATACCGTTTTAGAATTGGTTTTTCGCCTAAAATTGATGATTAGCTTCGTAAGTATTGACTTTTTGGCGCCATTTATTTGAATCGATGTATTCTGTCCGTGATTTTTAGCGTTCTTAATTAAATTTATCTATCGTCACATTCCTTGATTAGAAACAACACTAATACAATGTGCAGGCAACATGTTGCAGAGTCTAAATGAAGTTAGTTGGGCAGTAAACCTTCAAAATTAGCACGTCGTTCATTGAATAAATGTCAGCACAGCTTAGATCTTTTAAAATGAGAAGTTAGTTGGGCAGTAAACCTTCAAAATTAAGTACGTTCTTTGAAAATTTATGAATACATGAAAACGCAACTTTATTGGTTAAGATCTTTTAAAGTTACAGTGTTATGAGCCGTTTTAAAGTATCGTCAATTCTTGGTTTATTATATTAACTTTCACGACTCAAAACCAATAATTTCTAGACACAAACCATAATATTTATTAAATCCAAAAACATTGCCGCAGTCAGGTACTGATATTATATATAATGACAAATTCTTGCTTTAAATCAAGAAATTTGTTTTAGCTAGGACATCAACCATCTGTCACTTAACCGTCAGGTTAGAGTTGACTTGACATTGTGAATGTGGGTTTAAATAACAATACACTTTATGTGTTTAGGTAATAAATGTGACAAATAACATCCAACACTATGGGTTAATGTTTATCATTTACATTTAATATTATTTTTTATAATAGAAAAATATATAACACTAGGCTTAATAAACAAATGTCACATTTTATTAAAGTTTACCATCTTTAAAATTTTAAGGTACTATGTAAATACTTTTTTAGTAACAATACTCATATTATTTTTAATAAATCTTAGATAAATTACATGAAATTATATTAAATTTACAAAGACAGTATTTTTATTTATTTATATAAACTTCTTTTTCTTCTTTAAGTAACCACTAACTTCGGGTTTGCTGTAGCGATATTAGGTAAAATCTTAGTTTTTAAATACAAGAATTTTATGTTAAATTATAACAAAAAACATATACAGGGTGTCCGGAAAGCGTAAGGTCAAAAATAATAGAGATGATAGCTTTTTAAATTTATTGCCCTCTCGTTACCAAATTATCACGCCTCCCCCTGGGGTGCGCCCACAGTTTAACATATGAAATTTGTTTTTGGGAAAACTCGTTTAAATATTTATTAAATTCAGTGTTTGTATTACAAAAAGAGCAGTTAAATATATCTGAAAAGTTAAGACAAAAGATTCGTTTAAACCATTGTTTAAGTCAAAGAGAATGTTAACTTTTACCTCTATTTATATTTTAGAAAGAGTATGTTTAATTTTTAAACAAAATTGTTTAAAATTACTAAAGATTCTTTATATAATACTAAAATAAAATCTCAACTTCAACTTCCGGATCCAAATTCATCATTAACAAGAAAATCTTTAATTATTGTCCTAAAAAAATGTATATTCATTGTCCACGGATATTTTTAAAAAATAATAAAAAATTAAACTACCTGTTAAAAACTTGTTATTAAGTAAAGCGTATTATGTATGAAGAGAATACTACGATGATAATTTTAATTAGTCGTACCATTACATAAGTCATGTATCTTATTATTGTTAATAATATTATTATTATTTTAATTTTGTTCTGCTTTATCAAAAGATTATTCTTGGACAATAAAGAAATATTTTTATTATTTATAATTTTATTAATAAAGGCAATAAAAACATCATTTATTTTATAACATCTTTTTAAACAAGTAAAAGGTATTTATGTGCACCTTAATCTTTAAATTAAGGTATTTCATAGTTTGCAAAAAAAATTAAAAAAAAACAATGTTTTACTAAAATATTGTTTGGTAATTACCTACTTGTATGTAAAAAAAGCTGCAATTTTCCTACCTTAAAACCCATATTTATACCACAGTTTAATTAATGTAATGTTTTCCTCATTATGATATGCTGTCAAATTTTATTTTCCTAGCCTACAGCACTAAAGTAATTGTTTCAAAATAATTAACACTAGCGATATAGAGTCAAATATCGCGCCCTCTATCCTGCTGTTAGCATTAATCAAATATTAAATAAATAGCTTTTAGAGTTTGTATAATTACATTCTATTTTTTGGTTTATCATCGTGCCTATTAATCCATTTGTATGATGGATATACCACTATTTATGTGAACAAATTTAGTACAAAATAGATAAAAAAAAGAATTACTTATTAACAAACAAACAATTTAATTTAATGCAAAGCAGCTAGCTAGAATAAAAAAATAACTTTACCTGGTTAATGCATAACTTTGTAACTTTAAACATTTTACTTGTTTTATTTAAAAAATAAAAATATTATAATCGTTCTTGTTTCTTTTAAATAAAATATCTTAAACAAAAGAACCTTTATTATTATTATTGTTTAACCTTTACATTTTTTTATTTTACATTTTATCATCAAAAACTAAAATTATACTGAACGACAATAGTTAACACATACGTATTCATATTCCATTTTTTATTATTTATATTACATTCCAGTTGAAACAGGTCACCCCACACCCCGTATAATTGCATTAAACTTTAACATTTATTTTTAAAAGGACACATGTTTGGGTCAAAATTAGCTTTTGTTATATTTTTGACATCCTACGAAGGCATATGCCTAAATACCAGAGTACCGTGGGTGTCGGGTTATTGGATGTTTAACTCATCGTTTCCCCTGTTCCGTCAACGTTGTCCAACACTAAAACATGCAGTTATCCAATTTCCAGCACCTTTTAGACAACGCGGTAGTGCCACCACAGTCGTTGTTTATAAATAACTACGACCTTAAGCTTGTTCAAAATTATTCACACAATCCACTAACACAAACGTCAAAAGGTTTTATACCGGGTGTTTTTCACAGGCGGTTCCCCTTTATAACTTTTTACTTTTTAAGAAAAAAAAATTGGTACATAATTTTGACTTAATTAAAAGAGTGGCTTGTTAGCACATTTCAAAAGAGCATTTTATTTGTGGAATAATGACATCCAGTATTTAAGGTGACATTTTCCGAAAACCTCAAACCTAATTAAAAAAAAATACCATTAAAAAATTTGAAACCCATGAATATTACGTATTACTTAACCCTCTTTCCTATTTAAACTTGTTGACGTTTGTTTTTAAACTAAACCTGAACAAGTAAAGTGTTACCTTTTAAACATCAAGTAAAATTATGCTTTTTTATTTTGTAATACGCTTGTTATTTTTAAATTAGGCCTGCTTAGTGACAAAGTATTTCTGTTTGTTACTTATCAGAATAAGGCAGATGGACTTTTATTTTAGTAAACTGTATAGAATTTTAGAGTAGTCTATATGTTGCAGTGCTGAAGATAATGCATACATTTAATTCAATTCAATAACAAACCCTGGTTTTCCAAATCTCAGAAAAGCTAGAATTTTAAAAGTCAGGCTCACAAGAAGTTTCTACAGGATCCTGGGGTCCAGAAAACCGACAGGCCAGCATTGAAGCAAGAAACTACTACAATCAAAAATTTCTGAAGCCAAAGACTCCTTCGACAATCGTATTAAAAACAAAGTCTCTTTCTTTGCTCAAATGGCAGCAAATCTTTCTGGTCCTTTGCGAAAAACATAAGTAGGAATTTGTACCAGTTCTTTTCCCTCCACTAACTTTGGAAGATGAAATTATTTCTACCAAGCAAGGAAAAGCAGAACTATTTGCTAAAACAATTTGCTGCTAATTCAACCTTGACCCTCCTGTAAATCATCCAATTCCCAGCGGTTACCCCAGTTCCTCATAAATGCCCGATATTATTTTTAAGGTAAAACACATTAAGCGCATTCTTTCTTCCCTTAACACCAAGAAATTGTCTGGGCTGGATGGCATACCAGCAATCGTTTTAAAAAAATGCTTCAGAAATTGCACCAATCTTAACTTGGCTCTTTTCGAATTTCTTACGATACAGGTATTCTTTCCGGAGAGCTGAAAGCTGCACGTGTTCAACCTATTCCCAAGAAAGAATCTAAATCTCTTCCATCTAACTATAGACCAATTTCAATTTTCAGTTCTTGTAAAGTAATGGAGAAATTAATTAATTCACAAATTCCCAAGTACTTAGAAAAACACAAAATTTGCATGACAGGCAGTAGATTTCGCCACAAAAGATCTACAGCAGATCTTCTTCCCTCGTATCACACTGTTGAATAAGTCTCTTGAGTTTCCTAGGTGAGTCCCAGGACTGTTGTTCTTGATATATCCAAAGCTTTTGACCAGGTCTGATGCAGCACTTCTTAATAAACTTCCTCCTATGGTCTTTCAACTAAACTCTGTACTTGGCCCTCTAGTTATCTATCTGATCGACGTATATCAGTTATTGTGGACGTCCATTCTTCAAGCTTTCACCAAGTAAATGCTGGAGTCCCTCAGGGACTCAGTTTCTTTGGCACCAATGCTGTTTCTTCACATCAACGACCTTCTCTCGTCCACAACTAATTCCTATTCAGTTTCGCCGACGATAGTACCCTTCACTCTAGTTTCTTAGGATCCGAACCCATCACGAAACCTGACTTGAAAACAAACGCAGAGCGATGCAGATATCTCTTTCGCAGGATCTTAATTTAATATTGGATTGGGGCGTCAAAATCTCGTCCATTTTAATGCATCCAAAACACAATCATGTTCCTTGTCGCGAAAAAGTCATCAAACACTCATCTACTCTACTTATGAGCGGCCAAGTTTTACAGAACAAAGACACCTTTTTTAATCTTTTGGGCGTCACATTTGAGTAACCTTAACTGGCATAAACACATTGTATCTATAGCCACGGCAGCTTCAAAAGCTTGATTTCTCTTTCGAGCTAAAAAGTATTTTTCCGCTTCTAATTTATACACTTTATATGTGTCCCAAATCCCACCTCCGTTGGAATATTAATTCTCATTTTTGGGGCATGGCGTCCCCTTACAACCCCAAGCATTTTTGATTCTATTCAAAAAGAGCTATTCGTCTCATTAATGATCCTTCACTTACAGAAAGGCTTCCTTCTCTTGCCCATCGTCGGGCTGTGGGGATTTATCGCTTTTTTATAGGTACTCCATGGCTTCTGCTCTGAAGAATTGTCCAGCATAGTTCCTCCACTCACGGTTCCCAACAGAGAAACTCGTGATTCCGCGCGTATGCATCCCTATTCGGCTCAACTGGACAGGCCCCCGAACTTCTCACTTTGTTCGTTCTTTTATCCCTAGAGTTTCTAGATTGTGAAACCTGATGCCCGCGGATGTCTCTTCTTCCCCCCAAATCTTCAAGTATTTAAGTCTCGTGTCAACAAGCTCCTCTTACCTCGCTCAAGATACCCACGGTACGTTAGTATTTAGGCTTTTAGTCTTCGTGGTTTGTCCAAAGTTAAAAATAAATTAAATTAAATTCTAATAATATACCTCTTTCCCAAAATAACATTAAATACCATTTGGGTATTTTAAAATTATAACCCATACATTACCATATTTACAAAAGAGTAATATATATAATAATAATAATAATAAAAAAGTTAAATTTTTCGTATTTCATTTTTATACTTTTCTTAGGAACTAGCCTGGTATAAAACTAAACCAGCGACCAAAAACAGTAAATCTTAAAGAAGGTTATAAAAACTGGTAAGTGTTCAAAAGCAGAAGGTATAAAAAGCTAATTATAACAATAAATCCAAAAATAACACTAGTCAACAAAATTATGACTTTTTCATATTACACAACTTCTCTTAGCACATTTTATCTATTAAGAAAAGGAATCACTAAAAATATAATTCGAATTTGTACAAGACATAAATTTAATTGCAATACTTTTACCGAAATACAGTGTGTCCCAGGATGAGTGTTACAAGAGGACACATGGACAATAAATTTTAAAATTTTTAAACGTCCTTTTGGAAAAACTGGTTGCATGGTCCAAAACTGATAAATACAAAATTTTCTTTCATTGGTAACATACAGGGCGAGTTATAACTTATAATGTGATAAATGAACAAGAATAAAGAACCTTTATATTAAAAAATAGGACAAAATTGTATAAGAAAGTGTTTTAGGGAATTAAATTTTATGTCAAAATTTAAAGTTAAATATAAAGTGAAAAAATCATTTTTATCAATTTTTTACATTAGGCATTAACAGTTTTTAAAATATTTGACTTGAGGCAGCAAATTGAAAAAAAATAGTGAAAGTTATAAAAAAAATTTAAAATTTTTGCTTTTTCCTTTGTCCATAATTTAGGTTGTTACACAACATTACTTTTTTTACTCGCATGCTTTAACTTTAAATTTTGACATTAAATTCAATTTGCTACAAAATTTTGTTCTATTTAAAAAATAAAAGTAGTTAGTTTCTAAACAATTTTCATATTTTTCGTTATAACTCGCCCTGTATAAAACCAATTAAAGTAAAATTTTGTAATTATGAGTTTTGGCCCATGAGACCAGCTTTTCCAAAATTTCGTTTTATAATTCAAAAATTATTGCTTAATTTTTCCTCTTGTAACACCTATCTTGGGACACACTGTCTACAGGATGTTTTCTAATTGCAGTAAGAAAATTTAGGGGCGTATTCCTAAGCTAATTTTTATAATGTTCATATAAACATTGGTCCTCAAATTTTTCATTCTCAAGATACAGGGTGTTAAACTTTTCAAAAAAATTTCGAAAACACTTTTTTTAGTAAAATTTCTTAGACTAAAAATAAACATTACTTAATTAAGTATTTGTAATTGTTGTTACCTCACTGCTAATAAAAATTGTAACACCCAATTCTTAAAAAAGTAAATTGCTCTAATGTAAAAATAGGATGGTTAAAAATTAGTAAAAAAAAATCGCCCTCTATTTTTGCGTAGCCAGCATTTTATGAAAAAAAAATATATTGTTAAGTTTTGTTGGTTTGTGCAATACTGCCATTCGTCTTAATTAAGAGTCTGTTAATTTTTTATTTTTAAAATCACCACAGGGGTATAAATCATGGCGACAAGGACATGGCCCTAGGGTTGCCAGATGTCCGATTTTCAAACCGGACAGTCCAGTTTTTCTGATGTTTGTCCGGTCGGAAAAATCTTAGCAAACCGGACAACAGAATGTCCTGTTATTTGTGGCACTTGGATAACAAATGCCATCTTTAAGAAAAAAATCTTATTTTTTTATAGTGCAACAACACACGGACTATGATTAAGTTTCCAAGTGTAAATAATCATGGCCAATCAAGAAACCCACTTTGTAAACATGTAAAATAATTACAGTATACAAATGTAGGCTTTACAAAATGGTTCAATATTAAATTAAATTGGGGAAAATATTTGGACACACAAATGAAATCGTCTGTCTTTACAGAGTGTTACAAAATGTTGTTAAGAAAATTTAAAGACAAATTATCCATCAAAAAATATAAGGAAAAATCGTTTTTTGTTAATACCTTAAATAACCCCTAATCGGATTTTAATAAAATTTAGCACTTTTATTTATAGATTTAAAAAGCCTATTTAGATTTTTTTTTAGATATTAAGAAGTTAATTAAAGGTACCCAATCCAGCGTCTTAAGCGGTACATTAACAATTATTTCTATCAAAAAATTAAATTAAGGATAATTTATTAGTTTAAATGTTAATGGTATTTAGTGTTTGTGGTTAGTTTAATATAATTATTACTTCCAGTAGCCAGTCTAGGGGAATGCAGTTAAGTAAATTTTATTATTTTCAAAAAGCTATTGGATAGTAAAAATAAGGGCTAAAAAGCTGTACTTTAACTTGCTTAGTTTAAATAAAATAATAAACTTGCCCTTAAGTCAGTGGCGCAACTTTTTTGTTACATATCCTCGTTAAGGTACCTCTGAAAACACCACTGGGGCGAAGTGAACTTTTTTATATATAAATCGCTCTTTTACCGAATTTAAAAATAAATTAATGTTTTGTTCATGTCCGGCTTGTTTCTGCAGGCACATCTGGCAGCCCTAATAAATCTATTATTTTATTTTTATTAAATTAAATTACCTCTTTATACAGGGTGTTATTTAATAAGTGTCCGATATTTCAAGTGATTTTCAAGTATTTTTAAGGTAAAAAGTTCCTATGAACGTGTGGTCTAAGATGCTTCGCTTTCAAGATACAGGGTGTCAAAGTTTATTTTTATTTATGTTTTTCTGCATAATTTCTAAATAATGCCGATTTCGAACGAAAGAATTGGTACCTGGGGTTTTTGACATGAGAAATTTGAATTTGTTCTTAATTTAGCTCTTACTTGTAGGGCACTAGCCACATGTATATTCTCACTTTCAAAAGGCTCGACTTTTTGTACAACCCTGTATTTACATTTTGTTAAAGAAATGGATTCCTTAGTCATTTTACGTAAAGGTACTCTTATTAGATGACGCTAGGAGCAACCGTTTTCGAAATATTTTAGTTTTAAAATAATCGATGCATACGCTTAGTAATAAATATGCTAAAAGTAAAGACCGCCGAAAATGACGGTTTTATCAAGTAGCCTAGTCAATGCATTTTGTTTGTGTTGTCATGTAAAAATTCCAGACATAATACAATTTGACGTACTTTGACATTACAGTTGAGTAGTAGGTAATAAATATTAGTGAGGATTTTTAAAATGAGTAAGAATTTTACCAATGCTGAGTATGCTGACATGCATTTTACATACGGACTTGCTAATGGAAATGCTTATGAAGCTAAACGTTTATCAGGAACGTTATCCGAATCCCGCATAGTTCCAACTCCAAGCTTTTTCAAAGAATCCACGGTCGGTTAAGAGAAACAGGAACATTTGAGAAAGCTAGTCACCTGTCAGGTGCAGTTCGAACGGTAAGAACCCCGGATATCGAAGATGCAGTCCCTTAATAGGTAGAAGAACAGCCAGTTACAAGCACCAGGAAAGTAGCGTTTACGTTAAATATTTCTCATTTTCTGGTATGGAAAATTTTAGTGGATAATTTATTATATCCCCTATCTGTTCAAAGAGTTCAGGCACTGCTACCTCGTGACTTTCCCTTACGTATAAATTTCTGTCGTTGGTTTCTCAATGCCTTATTCAAAACCCTTTGTTTCAAAACCTTATCCTGTTTACCATTGAAGCAAATTTCTTACGTAACGCTATACGTAATTTTCCTGTAATCCTTATGTGGTCAATGAAAACCACATGCAATACAGGCATCACATTTTCAAGAACAGTTCTCTGTTAACGTGTGGGCTGGAATCTGGGAGATAATTTGATAGGTCAAATTTTTCCTTCCGGGAAGATTAAATGGCGATATATCGTCGTTTTCTTGAAGAGGGGAATTTGCCTATTTTACAGGAAAATGTGCCACTTAGACTAAGAATGAGATGTGGTTTTATACGCTGACGGTGCCCTTGCACATTTTAGCATCAAAGCGCGAGAGTTTTTAAATCAAAATTTCAATAATCGTTGGATAGGTAGGGAGGGACTCAACCATGGCCTCTCTAGGTCGCCAGACCTTAATAGTTGGATTATTTCCTTTGGGGACATCTAAAAACATTAGTTTACCAAACACCTATTCAAAATGAAGAAGAACTGAGAATCGAATATTGGACTCTTGTAGAACGATTGAAAATACTCCAGGAATTTTCCGGAGGGTACGCGAATCAATGAAGATTGGATGCGTGCCCTACGAGGCAGGAGAGGTGGGCATTTCCAACATTTATTGTGTGATTTTGATCTGGTTTTTCATCCTGTTTTTATTTAGTGTTCGTCTGTTATTTTTTTTTTAATACTTCATGTTGATTAAAAAAGTTAATTTACAAAATTGTTTCATTTTTTCAAAACACATGCATCGATTTCAAACCAAACCAAACCAAACCAAAATATTTCGAAAACGATTGCTCCTAGCGTCACCTAATAAGGTACCTTTTTTTACGTAAAAATGACTAAGGGAATCCATTTCTTTTAACAAAATGTAAATACAGGGTTGTACAAAAAGTCATGAGCCTTTAAAAGTGAGAATATACATGTGGCTAGCGCCCTCTGTTACAAGTAAGAGCTAAATTAAGAACAAATTCAAATATCTCATGTCAAAAAACCCCCAGGTACCAATTTTCGTTCGAATCGGCATTATTTACGAAATTATGCCAGAGAAAAAACATAAATAAAAATAAAACTTTGACACCTATAACGTATCTTGAAAGCGAAGCATCTTAGACCCACGTTCTAGGAACTTTTACCTTAAAAATACTTGAAAAATCACTCTCTGAAATATCGGACACTTATTAAATAACACCACTGTATATAAATACAAAATTTATAAAAAAATGAAGTGTAAAAATATCAATTGTTTTTTTTTTAATTGGCAAAAAAATTCTCAAAATTCGGGTCCCTAGACTAGAATACCCCCTTAACTTGATTTTAATAGAATTTAATGTACTTATCGTAAATCAGACTTCTCCGCTAAACGGAACATGCCAAAATGTATAAGGATTCTTTAATATTTAACTTGTGTAAATATTATATTGCAGGTAATATTTTGAAGTGGCTAAAATAAGTTTTGAATATTTCTGGGGAAGGGCGGGAAAATTACCTCTTTTACATTCTTCTTATCTACGAGAGTACTTGTAATAACGTATATTATGTGAATACCACAATAACGAAAAAATGAGGATTATAAAACAGAAAGTTTTATGGTTTTTTAATATGGATGGGTGAATGAGTATAAATTACCAAAATTGTGTTGACCAGTGTAATTGCCGTTTCGTTGTTAGTGTTACAAGGTTGCTACACCCATGTTCTAGTTACGTTCCGTCTCAAACATCCCGTCGCTGCACAGTTTCCGCTCTTATCAGTTCATTACGACGGGAGGATGTCCACAGAAATATGTGTTCCGCATGACATTATATTTTGCTTTGAATTCCGCATACATGTACATACATACATACACGTTAACATAATAGGTTTTTCCGACTTTTAGTCCGTTCAAATATAGGACAAATTCACGGTCGGCAAAAGAAATATTTATTTTTAACTACTGATCGATATTGGAGGGGCATATTCTGACTTTTCATTTACAGGGTGTTTTTAAATTAAGTACAAATATTTTAGTGGTTAATTACTGGGTTGGTAAAACTATTTAGTATCTTTAAAACAGCTTAAACTACACCTACCAAACTTGGTATGAATTTTTTTATCTATGTGGAATTAAGTAGTAATATTAGCACTGTTACCGGCTTTTTAGTTTTGTGTTAAAGGTACTTTGTTATATTAATTGTACTATTTTATTTATTGAGAAAGTTAAATTTAGTAGGCTAATATTTTTTTATTTATTATTTTTCTAAGGTAACCATGATCAAATCACTTTTAAACAACTTATTTGTTAATTAAAAGCATATTTATAAAATTAATTTAAATTATTTTTTATATGTGTTTTATTATTATTTTTTAAATGTTTGTTATTATTATTTTTAAAATGTTTTTATAATAAATAGAATTATATTTGTTAAGTTCTAATAAAATATAAATCCTGTTAAATTTTATATATATGCTTCTCTTCAATAAAAGTTTTTTAAACAATAATTTGGTCGCAACTACCCTAAAAAAGTAATAAATTGCAATAACAGTAATTTGCATTATAGAAAAGTAATTTTAAATTTTCAAAAAAAAAAAATTATTTGAAGACCATAACATCGGCAAAATATAATTTTAAATAACTTTATTATAGACACCTTGATATATTTAAAATATAGATACCAAAATTTTAACTTTTTTGGCTTACGCTCAGTATTCCTGGGCTTTGAAAAAAACTTACAACTGCTAATATGGTGTTAGATTATGCACCAACTGCCATTAAGAACTAAACTAATAAAAAATATTTCTATTTATTGCACATTTAAAGCACCACATTCTATACTTTTGTGTTTATTGTATGTTTTTTCTGAATTAGATATAAATTCGGCAAAAGTTAAAAAAGTGTTTAAAATAATAAATATGTTTTGCAATACAAAAGTGAGTTTTAATTACCTTTTAAAAATACCATACCCAAATTAAGTACTGTTTAAATACATTTGCTTAACCAAAGGTAAAGCTATCAATAACAGTAAAAATTAATTTAAAAATACCTTTGTAAAATTAAAAACATTCAATTAAAGGAAGCTTTTAGTAATTCATATAAAAGAAAATATATTTAAATATTCGATATATTAGAAAGCACGTAAAAATACAAAAATTAATTTCTTTTAAATAAAAAGCTAGTAAATTTAAATGAAGCACTTTATTTTTACGACAGAAATTGCCTTGAGTTTTGGTACCTTTTTTAATTATTAACCGAAAAAATATTGAAAAATTATACTATTGCATTGAAAAATAATATTACAACGCAAGAAAACGGGGTAATTGAAAAGTACTCTCAATCCGTTAAAACGGTCATTTTTTTAAAATACATGGTAGGAAAAAACATAGAAAATTAAAGTTTTAATGTTAGAAGTTTTTCTTTTAAATTTTACCAAAACTTTTAACTAAAAACTGGTATATTTAAAATATTTTGTTTAAAAAACCTCTAAAAAACATTTGGTTACAAATGTGCACCAGTGTCGAGATATTTTAATTTAAACTTGAATAGTACAAAAATATTAACAATTAATGTTAATGTTAACAGAACTTTAAATAAACAATGTTTAAAATATACACCCCTTGTCTAAAAAAAGGTACAACTTTTTTAAAATATTCAGCCCTGGGGGTGGTAAAAACAACCCCTAAGACCTTGTTTTAAACGCCATTTTAAGGCCTTTATTAAAATACCGTACTTTTTACTTTTTGTTTGGACTTTCGGAAAAAAAGACACCAAGAATTCAATAAAACACAAAAATTTACGAGATAATACTTTAATTTAGGATGCTTTTAAAAAGTGGTAATTATTTGTTAGACAGTAAAAACCTAGACTGTGACCTAAAAGTTTTAAAAAGGCAATTTAATGGATTTTAAAACAATGTATTACCCAACTCTACTCCTGTTTAAAATTTAAGGGGCCGCTTTCACCACCCTTTAGATGTTAATCACGAAAAAATTGTGGAAGTACAATTGTATTAAATTCTACAAGTATTTGTAGTAAAATAGACGCCCGCTACACATTGTAGCAAATAAAAATAAAGTTGCAATAGCAACAATGACACAACTGAATTTTGTGCGAAAATTACCACAAGCCATTGTAAATTTCAAAATGCAATACTTTAACGGTTATTACAATTTAATTCTCCCTTTACCAGAGCTCTTTTGTATTATACGTCATATTTTGTGGAAAAAAACAGCATTGCACAAAAGTTAAGAGCATAATTTTAAATTCTACAAAAAAAACTCTTGACTGCTTGTAGCTTTCTTGCACTGCAAGGTTGCATCTTTCGACCACTGTCCGATCTGGAGATTTTCACACTAACCAAAGGTTTATCGTTTACAGTGTAAAAACTAAGTGAACCTAGGTTCGTAAAACTAGTATTTATCTCTATAATGCAAACTTTGGTAATAATTATCAATGCCTACAACATGTTAGTAATCATTGCTACAATGTTTATTTAACATTATTGTCCAAATTGCGTTTACATCAACAAACCGCCAGTATCCTTTACTATAATATAACGCACTATCGCTAAAAAGTGTCACAACTTAGAAAATATTGTTTTAAAAATATTGATGTTTAAAAATTTATTTTGCTTGAAACATTTAATTGTCAGTGTGCAACATACGAGCTATTATGTTATTTTATTGTGATGGTATTTATTCTTATTATGAATAAAAGTACGAGTTCTACTTGTCGCATATTTATTTTAACAATATTTATCTCAACGATTTTTGAGTTGTGAACTTTTTTAGCGAGTGTGAGATATGTACTACAGTAATAAAATACCTTTGATATATCACACACTGCTACCACTAAGCTCCTTAAATATTATAGGATCCACTAGTATTATAGATGATACGTATTTAAACAAAAATTGTTAAACAAAACTACAATCGTTGTACTAAAATTTTTCACTATAAATTGTTCACACATTTTTTCCGTCTACAATTTAATTGAAAGCAAGCGTAAAAAAAGTCTCCTTAAAGAAAAGTATACGTCTTTTATATTTTTCTGATTTTCCTGACTGGTTGACATCTTTAGGGGTAGTACCTCTGAAAATTACCATTACAAATTTTCATTTTAATGTCGCACAACACCAGAATTCAACCCACACAAACAGATATCTAACTCTCAATTTCATCACCACACGTATCAAATACAATTGACAACTTACAGTGTGTAGAGATCAATATGCCTTTATATTAATAAAAAGAAATAGAAACAAACATGAAGTAACTTACATTAGCTTTTAAGATTATATTGGTTTAAAAATCCATTCAACTTTAAACTAAATCCCAGACAGCTCTTTAAAAATCTAAAATCTGAACGGTTTTAAAACCACACCAGAAAATAAAGTTTTACGAAATTCTAAGGTAGTATAATTTAAAAAACTTGGTTGTATAAGGTATTTCTTGCTTAACATGTTATCAAAAATATGTAGAACAAAACAAATACAGAAATATCGGATAAATTGAAGGCGTAAGCTATGTAAAAAAACAATCTTACAGGAACTTAAAACAGAAGTAGATTTTCTTTTATATTCGTAAAAATAAATTTAAAAAAGTACCTATACCAAAGTAGTGCACTATTATGTGAGTATTAAAATATGTACATATATCATAACTACACAGAAAGCACAAATAATTTTAGAGTTAAATTATTTGTAAAATATGTCATATTTTTAATTTACTTTTATAAATATAAAAATAATACGTAGGTAACGAAAGTGTTTTAGCATGGGCGCAGGCAGGAGCATATCTAGGGGGTACAAAGAAATTAAATAATGACCTTTTTTACAACAACGAAAATGGAAGTCCAAAGATTTTTGAAGAGCAAAAAACAGAGAAAAATTTGAAGGCTCAAAATTAAAAAAAAGTTTTTACTTCAAAAACTTTCCTACATTTTCTCTTGTATTCGTATACCGCACCCAAAAACTTAAAAGCCAGGAGGGTGCAAAATCCTTTAAAAAGCTAAGAAAGATTTTTGTCGACCTCCGAGTAGTGCGGACGTTTCGGAAAGAACTACATAGTTCTTCCGGGTTTTGGCGGTTGTAGGAGCTGTACTGGCGTCTTTCACCCTCAAAGATTAAGGAACGACTCACATTGTCATCCAGAGTGCCGTGGAATTGTTTTCCGAAGTCCAGAGTGATTCCTAAAAACTTTTTTCTCATCGATCGTGGTTACGTTTGTCTATGGAGACTAAGGGCACATGCTCCTGATGAGGGGAAGGAGGCAGACAGTAGCTGGTTATACTGTGACGTATAAAATACATAAGGGCTACTTGACATCACTGGGGCAAATTTACCATATGGAACTATCTTCTGGGACAATAAGACCGGTGGGAAATAAAAACTAACTTTTTTTAAAACTAAACTAACTTAATTTAGTACGGACATACCCCCACTAGGGGTAGCCTACGTACGGGCTCAACTATAACTTTAATTTTTTCTTAACCTTACCTCTACTATCCTTACTACTTTTACTTTTTTTCTTCAAATTGTGTTGTGTTTAAATATTGAATTTAAGGGTTGACTTTGTTTTTTTTTAAAGTATGGTCTAGCAAATTGTTTAAATTTTATTATAATTAGTTTATAATTTTAATGGTTTAAAACCTTCACATATTACGACATGTTTTGTATTTTGAAAAATTTCCAATGTTAAGTAACCTAATTAAAATGTATACTTATTTTAAAATTCCCAAATGTATATTTTTAAAATTCCCAAAATGTATACTTTTTTATACTAGGTGTTCACAATATCTGGATGTTTGGTCTGTAGCTTTGGAGCATCTAGATGTTCATTTCATCGAAAAAATATTATTGAAATAAATCAAAGGCCTTGATTTGGCCTAAAGCCGGACATTTCAAGGCCGCCACCAAATATGGACAGCTCCCATCTTAACTGAACCATCCAAAGTGTAACCAGTGGCGAAGGTTCGCTCGCTCTCTTATTAAGCTTTGAGAAGGGGCAATAAATTAGTACGATTGTTTACCTAAATAATTTTTATTTTTTTACTAACAACAGCATGGGATAAACAGATGGCCAAAGCTTATCACATCACGGCTGCCAATATACTTACGCCGTCTCTCACACTTGATTCTGCGTATAGCGCGGTTTTACTTGTACATATTCTTAATCACCTGGCAAATAGATAGACCCATTAAAATAATCTGTCTTTTTGGCAATATTCTATTTTAGTGATAATTACGCTTCGGTAAAAATGTCAGCGTGTCTTATTTTTCTAATTAAAAAAATATATTTTGGAAGTGCCTGGCAAAGCTTTATACCCGAGTACATGGTCTGACTTATTTTATTTGGTACTTTTTAAAGGTCAAATTAAGCTATATTAATTTTTTTAAGTACTTACTTAAAGAACATTTTTGCGTCAAAAACTTTTTTAAATCCAAGAGCTGCTTATGCCCCTCCACCCCTTCAGCCAGGTAAGCGTTTCTATATTAAAATAACATAAAAGCAACATTGTGGATTATTTTCATTGTGTCTCAAATATCTGCTCAAAAATGCTTACCACGTCTCCTACCATCATTTGGAATTTTTAGCCGCTTCTCATAAGTTTTTTGCTAATTAGGTTGTAAAAATTACCTGTTTTACTTTCACATGCAGTGACATATTCCTTTTTTTTAATAAATTGCTTACATTTCGTGGTTTCAGTTTTTAGGGCAATTGACAAAAGAAAATACAATTTTTTCCAAACATTTAAAATAAAAACTTCTTAATATATTTTATTTCATATTTTAATCTTACACCAAAATCTCTTTCCAGCAGGCTGAGTAAACGGTATCATGTTTGTCGTGTTGTTAAAAAATTAGGAAACACAGAAATAAACAGAGGGTAGAACAAATTAAAATAATTGGTGTTAAAAAATTTAACAGTTCCAAAAATTATTTTTGGTAATAAAATAAGGATTTTTTAATTTTTGTTTTTTTTTAAATGTTATACAGGGTGATTTAAAAATCGATCACGAAACTTAAGGGGATGATTCTACTTGACAAAATATGGGTAGAGCTTCATAAAAACTTCTTTCAAAATGTCATTCGTTTTCGAGTGTCAAAGTTCAAGTATTTATTTTTTCTTTTTAAATTACTTGCTTACAGAAAAATCGACTTAACTAATATTTAAAACCTAGACTAAATCATCTGTGTAGCATCATTCTAGTAACAATTCACTATTCACTATGAGTGTTTGCCGCTAGAGGGCACTTTACCTACATTGAAAATGGTTTTTTGTCATAATTTTTTAGTGTTGACAGCTACAGTAGTTTTTGGCATGTTTTCTGAAAGACTGATGCCAGGCTTTTAAAAAAGGTGCTCTTTATTAACATCGCTAAATCCAACGGTTTAGACGTAAATAACCCTTAAAAATTAAGTGGTAAATTTACTTTTCTTATTTCATTACCACCAGCTACCAAGTAAATAGCTATTAGATTATACTAAAGCTGTCAGTGCAAAATAAAATACGCCTTTTAAACTATTTAATTTATAAATTTAAAATAACTAATAATGGCTAATCAGTAAATATTCATATATGGATTATTGCGATATACATTTAATTGCTAAAAATTAATAAAACAGTACTAAACAAACCAAAAAAAATCTCAAAATGTTTACCCCAATTTCTTCAATACATTTCCTAAGACTCTTGAAAAAATGTCGCCTAACTCGATAAAAAATTCCTGGTGTTTATTTAATAATTTGGCACTTTTCGATTATCCTGAAGCGAAGATCCTCGACGTTGATTACTGGAGTATCGTACACCAATTGTTTCAAATGACCCCAAAGAAACAATCCATAGGATTAAGGTCTGGTGACTTCGCTGCCCATGCCAATGGTCCACTTCGTCCTATCCATCGCTCAGGATACGTTGCATTCAAATACTGCCGGACACGTATACTAAAGTGGGGCGGAGCTCCATCTTGGAGGATCCACATGTTGGCCCTTACTTCCAATGGCACATCTTCCAGATACAATGGGAGACGATTTGGATAAAATCTAAGTTTACGTCACCAGTTAATGGGCCATCAAAGAAATGAGGACCAATAAGGCAATCTCCTATTATCCCTGCCCACACATTCAGTGAAAATCTACGCTGATGTTTCGTTTCTACCACATTGTTTGGGTTCTCGTAAGCATATGTGTGGATGTTGTGTAGATTTGTTATGCCATCACGAGTGAAACCAGCTTCGTCAGTGAATAATATGAGGCCAATTAATCGATTATCGTATTCATACTTAGCTAGGATCTGATTGCACATTTCCAACCGTCTCGGCCGATCATCGTCATAAAGAGCCTGCACCTTTTGTGAATGAAACGGGTAGAGTTGTTCTTCTCTTAGTACCCTCCATGAACTAGCCTGACAGAGCCGCACTTCATTCCCAATTTTTCTAGTACTAGTACCTGGATTATCTTCAATAATTTTAAGCACTCTTTCTTCTTGTTGCACGTTTCTAGCAGTTCTAGGTCTTCCCCTATTTCCATTATAACTTTTAAAGGAACCACATTCCGCAAGCCTTCTGTGCACACTGGAAAATGTTTGAGCATAAGGGATATTTCTTTCCGAGTAATTCTCCATATAATATATTCTTGCCAACTCTGCATTACTAGTTGCTTTTCCATAACAAAAATGGATATCACAATATTCGATATTTGAATATTGGTGATTAGCCATTATTAGTTATTTTAAAGATTATAAATTAAATAGTTTAAAAAGCGAATTTATTTGATGTTAAACTGACAGCTTTAGTATACTTTGATAGGTATTTACCTGGTAGCTGGTGGTATCAAAATGAGAAAAGTAAATTTACCACTTAATTTTCAAGGGTGATTTACGTCTAAACCGTTGGATTTAGCGAGGTAGATCAAGAGCACCTTTTTTAATGGCCTGCTATCAGTCTTTTAGAAAACATGCCAAAAACTACTGGAGCTGCCAACACTTAACAATTATGACAAGAAAACAATTGGCACTGTAGGTAAAGTGCCGTCTAGCGGCACACAATCAATGTGAATTGTTACTAAAATGAGAAAGAGCAGACGACTTAGCCTTTCAAATGTTAGTCAAATCGGTTTTTCTGTAAGCAGGCAATTTAAAAAACAAGAAATAAAAACTTGAAAATTGACGGCTTGCTTTCGTGATTGATTTTTGAATCATCCTGTATTTATGTAAAACTCCGTAATAATGTATATTCTAAATTATAAAATTTACCCAGAACAAGGCTGTTATAAAATTCGAATAACTTATTTAAATAAACAATGTTTACGTTTATGTTCAAATTTGCAATGTACTACTAATTAATTACATTTTGCGGGTCATTATTGACAAAATCCAATTAAAACCGATTTTTTATTGATGCATGGACATAAAATTCAGTTTATGTCCATCAAATTGGTCAAAGCTAATTAAAAGTTTTTTTTGTTTTAAGCAAATTTATTTATGTATTTGTATTTATTAAATTAAAATATTTTATAATTTTGTTTAAAATAACAACATAAAAACTATGATATAAGAAGCAATATCTTTTAAAAATTGAAGGGCTTATTGTAATAGCACGCTACGCTATAAACACAAAATAAGGAGTTATTAAATTTTTAAGCTAAAAACAAATGGTAAATTAAATAATATCAAATAATACCATAAATATTTTTTTATCAGGATAAAAAAACTTTTTATTAGCGCATTATCATATTAATAATTAAATAAATTGAGAATATAACAAATTTTTGTGGGTATGTGGTTTATTTCCGATTTTAATTGCCTTTAAATATTATATTTTTTACGAATTAACTTTTTAAAACATTTTGGAATATATGATTCGCAATTCTTTGTAGAGCCTATGTTAGTAGAAACATATACACGATAAGCTACAAACACGAAATACGAAATTCTTGTATTTTTAAGTGAAAGAAAAAGTGTTTATTTACCTATTATTAGGTATAAACTTAAATATTTTTTATGAGGATAGGACCTAAAACTTTTCATTGGAGCTTATCATGTTAAAAATTAAAGGAATAAAACATATTTTTGTGGCTTATCGCGTTATTAGAATAAGGCCTTTAATTGTTTAATTTTATATCGTAATTGCCTAATTGGAAGTTATTAACTTTTAGGTTGAAAAAAACAAATTGCAAATTAACGATTATTAAATATAAAATAAAATAATTTTTTATGAATATAATACCTTATTTTTTTTTGCACATTACATATCAATAATTAAATAAATTGAAAAATAAATCACATTTCTGGGGCTATGTGGCTTACCGTGTTATTACAATAAGCCCCTTAATGGGTAAATTTTCTATCTGAATTGCCTCTAAATATTATATTTTTTACATATCAGCTCTTAAAGCATTTAAGAATACAGGGAGTCCGGAAAAGTGAGGTCAAAAATGATAGGGGTAATAGAGTGAGCCCAAATAATGTTAGTACTTCATAGAAAAAAAACTTTTCTATTGCGCTTCGTTAGAGAGATATTGACCTTTAAATTTGGTATAAAAAAACCTATTTCAATTATAACTTTTAAATTGTTTCCATAGTAACAATGATATTTGAGCTACTAAATAACCTTATAGCAATGCTTCTTTCCATAGGTAAACGATTGTTCAGTAAGTCGAAATTATACAGGGTGCGACGGTTTTTTTTTAATTTAATGTATGCATTTTTAACACTGGTGCCAAATTTTACATTTTGAAGGTAATACCTAAAACTTTTTTATTGGCGCTTATCCTAATAATAATTAAATAAATTGTAGAATAAAACAGATTTATGAGGCTATGTGGCTTATCGTGTTATTACAATAAGCCCTATAATTGTTAAGTTTTTTATCCTAATTGCATCTAAATATTATATTTATTTGATATTATTTACCTTTAAAGCATTTAGGAATATATCGTAGCTGTTATTACAAAAGGGCCTATCTCGATTTTTACAGCTTTTTAGAAGCGATTTAAAGAAAACTGAGGCCGTTTTAACTGTATTTCTGACACTTGCATTATATTTCAATTCATCAATCATTTGTAATATAATTTCAGAATATGCAAGTTTGTCATACCATAAATAAGGT
Organism: Listronotus bonariensis; assembly: GCA_014170235.1. NCBI lineage: Eukaryota > Metazoa > Arthropoda > Insecta > Coleoptera > Curculionidae > Listronotus > Listronotus bonariensis. Next base: position 212,483 of record JACEGR010000075.1, on the reverse strand, counting down.
CTGCCCCTGTCTAACAATGGGTATAATTCATTTTCGCCAAATATCGAATTAGGCCCCTTTGTAATAACAGCGACGATATGATCTGCAGTTCTTTGTAGAGCCTTTGTTAGTAGAAACATGTTATACGGTGTGTTCTTAAAGTTAAAACAATAAAGAATATAGAATTCTTGAAAAAAAATATAAAAAATTGGTTATATAAACGTGACCAAATGGGCTGCTTTAAAAAAATAATAATAAAAGTTTGACTATTAACTTAATATTACTATTCTTTGAGTAACTTTTATTGCCAAGCACCGAAAATAAACAATATACGGTGTGTTCTTTTTTATTATATTTTTAAATTTTGCGCGAATTCTAAATACTTCATGTACCATGTCTTATACCTAAAGTAAACAGTTAGGACAAAATTAACCATAAATTTTATTTAAAATTTTGAAACGTTGAGTCCGTGGAATTAAAAAAATAACAAGTCGCTTAATTTAAAATGTATTTATTTTTACCCACGCAATCATACTGTATACAAAATCTTTCGATTAAAACAGTGATAAAAAGGTCCCACAGGGTGCGTCTAGCTTAATAGACTTTTCTTTAATTTTAGGTGTTTTGTTTAATAAAAGTGGTCCACATTTGTAAAAATAATGAAATGATGGACGTATTATTAACTTCATTAACTTACGAACAGTGAAAACAAAATTCGGCCTCAATAAGTGGGTAAATATACAATATTTACTGCCCCATCTAGAAACTTTAATATATAAAAGAATATTGATTAAGTTTACTTTTCCTATTTAATTAAAGTCTTTACACGTACACCGAAAGCCAAATTTTTTTTTAACTAGTTAATAGGTAGAAAAGGTATGATTTAAACCAAAACCTAGCTTAAAAACATGCATTGTACAAATAATCTTGTATATATTGATAATGAATACTTACATGTTTAACCATATAATAAAATAGTATATTTTACAAAAAAACAACTTGTAAATTCTGGTTAATTCGGTGCATGCACATAAAAACAGTTCTGTAAAATTTACAGAAAAATCTACAAGATATATCAAGTTTTATCTGTAAACTAATGTATGTTAAATTCACCAAATTAAATATCTTATTTTTACAGATTGATGTGTAAATAATTAAGGAATAGGATGTAAGTTATGGTAATAATTATTAAAAAATAATTTTAAAAGTTATAAATTAATGTATTTAAACAAAAAATTGAATTAGTTAACAAAATTCGATTATATAAAATACAATAAACAAAATAAAAATAAGTTATAATAAATATTCATGGATTCAAAAATTACATAGCATTTCAATTTGCAGCATACTATGAAACTTCTGGGAAATGACTAAATAGGGTTTTCTTTTATTCAATTTTTTTTAAATAAAATATTTGGGTACAACAGAAAAAAAAACCTTTTAATAAAAAAAAATATTAATTAAAAAACTTTTACTTGTAAAAGTATTTTTACGTTCCTATGAATAATTGAAATATTTAATGAAAAGCTTCTTCGCACCATAAACCTATTTTATTGATTTTACACAATTTATTTGTAAATTTTACATAAAATTTTAAATAAAATTTATGAAAAAAAATGTACTTTCTACATTACCTTCGTGGAAAAAAGTACATATTTTATCTGTAAATTTAAGGCTTTTGTCTGCATATTTTACAGAACTATTTTGTTCGTGTGCATTGTACAAAATCACTTTTGTGTAAAATGAAAATAAATACTTACTACTTTAATTATTTTTGGAAGGAAGAATATGTGTACACTTAGTTGCTAGTTTTATAATACATGGTTTGCAAGGTTACTTTATTTATGTGACCTGTCTTTTACATAGCAAAATTATACTTTAACAGAGGGTAAAGTAATAAAATTAAAATTTTGTCTTCAAAAATTAATATTTTAACATTGTTTAAGTATTTATATACAATATTGAAGTATTGTTTATTTGTTGCTGAAGAATACATATACAGGGCGATTTTCAGCGCATAAACTTAGGAAATTTTTGCTAAGGACAATGACCGAAAATTAAAAAAATGTTAGGGAAATGTTTTTAGTTAGGGAAATAACTAACTATTTAAAATTAAATAAAAGAGGTATAATTCTAGAAGTAAATATTAATTAATTACAAAAAAAGTAATATTCTATTCTTTCTTTAAGTAATAACATCATTTACTAGAAGCCCCCATTGTAATTCTAATTGCGTAAAATGTAAATTATAACTGAAAGAAGACGAAAGAGAAAATAAACATCATGATCTGTTTATATTTTTTATAAAGAACAAAAAATTCAGCCTATTTATTTTACAAAAATGTGCAGAAAGTTATACTACATTATTTCTAAAACAAAAATTACGTTACTATTTATTATTTTTCTTTATAATAAGGGGTTATTTTATTTAATTTAAAATTGATTGTCTTACTAACTAAATATGTTTTACTAACTTTTTTTTTCATGTTTAGTCATGGTTTGCCCTTAGCAATAATTTTTTATAGTGTATACCTATAGATTATTACCCTGTATATTTTGACCATACGTACAATAGAAAAAAATAAAAGAATATGGACTTAAATTTTTAGAATAGTTTACAATGTTACCGCTACGTTTTCTATTTATTAACTTTAAAAAGTTTTTTAATTGTTAATTTCAATTGAATATGTTATATTTATAAATTCATTTTATAATATATTTTAATTAAAAACTTTCTAAGCTTGTGGCGAGCAGTGGTGTAGTGGCTAGCGTGTCAGCCTCTTACCGCAGCGATCCGGGTTCGAATCTCGGAGTCGGACATCGGATTTTTAGTAGCTCGTCACCTCACAGTTGGTAATGGCAAACCACTGTATAGTATTCTGCCATTTCTAGGTAGTAGTTATTTAAAAATAACGTCCGTGGTGGCACTACCGCATTGTCTAAAAGGTGCTGTGAAATGCAACTGCATGTTTCAGTGCTTGGATAACGTTGACGGAACACGACAATATTGGGTTAAACATCCAGTAACCCGGCACTCACGGTACACTGGTATTTAGGCATAAGCCTTCGTGAGATGTCATAAAGATAAAAAAAGCTTAAATATTAAAATGCGCAGTAAAAATTGTGGGATACTCTTAAAATTGTGTTTTATCTAAAACTAAGTTTTTATTTGGAGCTTCTTAAAGATTTTTGATTTGTAAAAGTGACTTGATTTGCAACAATTTGACTATATTTTTATTAAAATAGGTAAACAAATATTATTATGTAACTAGGATTAACTTCTAAACGGTTTGTAATAGAAAGAAGTTGTACATACATACATATACGGCAACAGATCTCCTTTTAAATAATTGCGATTATATAAAAATCCTAAATTGTTAGTAAGTCGACTTACTTATAAAACAAAAGATTTGTGTTTTGCTTTCAACCTGAAATTTGTTTACCGATTTTTATTAATTATAACTTATTATATCTTGGATAGCACTCGTGGGTAGGTAATTAGAAATAAGAAGCTTATCACAAATTTGATCTTCTAATACTTGTCTTTAAATCTTTAAAAGTCATGGCAGTAACATAAACCATTTTAAAGAGAAGCAAAAAAAACAAAAATATAAATTTAAAAAATTTAAAAAATATGTAAAGTAGTAAATGAAATAAGTTTAATGTAAATATGTGTTTTATCCTACTTTTAAGACCAGATAAAAATACACAGTATTAACATTTTTTTAAACAGCCATCTAGTTCCATAACAAAAATAACTATTAAGATTTGATTAATAAAACCTCATTTAAGATTGAGGGGTTTAAACCTACCTAAGCTGAAAAGTAAAAGGGACACAGGCCAAAACGTATGCACAAATTTTTTTCCCGAAACACAAACTGATAAACTAAAGCAATTTTTCCTAAATACTAATATTTATGAAAAACTGAAGTTGATTTTTTAAGTGTTTTACTTTATGAATTTAAAAAAAAATAGTTTAAAGTTAAAGGAATAAACTACTATTTTACTTTTTATAAGTTAAAACCTTTTTCATTTTTAACTTATATATTTTTAAAAACTATTTTACCAAATCAATGCAACTTTGTTGCGTGCGTTTTAGCTCTTTTTAATAAACATCTAACGGGACCAAACAGTATTAATTTCACTTTAATATATTTTTTACATACTGACAGCTACAATGTAAATAAAATACTATTTGCCGCTTTATTTTTTACATGAATAATATCTCCTGTTAGTGAACGTAAACAGTGAACAGAACAACTGGAGTGGTCTGCAAAGCCATCAAAACTAAATATATTAGATTTTTGAAACTAAAATAAGGAATTATAATTTAAATTAATTGTATTTTTATTTAACAAAAAAAAAACACGTCGTTTTCAATACGTTTTACAAAATTAAAAATGTATATTTTTAAAAATTTCTAAATTAAATTAAATAAACCACTAAGCTTTAAACATAAAACTTAAAAAGTATTGGTTATTTCCTTATCCTAATTCCCATTTAATATTTTAAGGGCTAAGACCTACCTCACCGAGGGCTAAGGGCTGGTGATGGCCAGTTTGGTGGGCACACCCTCACCATTGTTAAATATACTTTTTTATTATTGTTGATTATTACAGTCTATAACATTACTTTATCGTTATTTATTTTATTATTTACCCTATTACGACTAAAAATGGGTTAAATTACCTATTATAAGAGGTCTATATAAAAATTTAAACATAAGTTTTATACCTATGGTGCGGATGTACCCATCAAATTCGCCATCACCAGCCGCCACTGGCTAAGGGCAAGGGCAAGAACATACAGGGTTAGTAAAAAAAACCGGAACGTTGAAGTATCTTAGCAACCGTCAAATATAAATGAACAAAATTTTGTGCCAAGGGGTAGCTGAACATAAAGAATTAAAAAATTGCATTTGTAAGGTTGCCAAGTTTATATTTTTTCTCTGTAGATTAGGGAATTTTAAAATTTTAAATGGAATACCCCATTTTTATTATTGTAATTAATCGCTTGTATTAACTTTAATATTACCCTAATATAATTGTTTTTACTCCTAGTAATTTCGAAGATGATGCATCATGCATTTTTTGAAATTAATACAAAAATGGCTCTGTATGGTCAATTATCTGAAAAACGATCCAACTAATATTTGTCAAAATTAGTACAAAAGTAAAACTGGAACTTCTAAATTCATGAATAGCATTTTTGAGACGTTTTCAAGATTCTTAAAAAAAAAAGTCAAGGAAAGGAAATAAGGAAATTAAGTTATGAAACATTTCAAATGTAACTTCTTAATTAAAAATGTCCACTTACTCCCCTGTACTAATTTTGACAAATTTCGGTTGGATCGTTTTTGAGATAATTGACCACACCTCGTCGTTACTGTATTTAAGCCTAAAGCCATATCTTCAAAATTGACAGGAGTAAATTAATTAGAATAATAAAAAATACGGTATTCCATTTAAAATTTTAAAATTCTCCAATCTAGAGAAAAAGCCATAAACTTGGCAACCTTGAAAAATAATAATTTTTAAATTCTTTATGTTCAGTTACACCTTCGCACAATATTTGGTTAATTTATATTTTGCGGTTGCTAAGTTAATCCACCGTTCCGGTTTTTTCTACAACCCTGTATATTCGTTAGTGTCACAATAACAATATGCGAAAAAAATTCTTCGGCGAAATAAATATCGTGGGGATTTAGCCTTAAAGACAAATATTTATAAAAAGTCTTTTAATTTATTTATTTATTTATTTATTTATTTATTACGTACCCACTATACAATTAGTATCCAGTAATATATTTTATAAATTTTATTTGAAGTAAAATAAAGCTCTAAGCTTTTAAATTGGAGATACATATAGAAAATATAGACTTCTGTGCATTATAGGAACAAGTATTTTTATTATATAAAAAATATTATTAAAAGAGAATAAATAATACATTTTAAATTTATTTCCATTTTAAAAACAAGCTCTTCTGTCTGCAAGTTTATTAAAATTTCCAGAAAACCTAAGAGAACTGCATTAATTTGTAAGTCAATAATTTTAAAATTTTTTGTCATTTTAAAAATGCACTAAAAAAAATATTGATATTACGTCCTTAAGATCTTTGGTAATTTAAAAAAGTTGCCAGACAAATATTTTTAAAAAAATATTTCAGTATTTAATTTATAAGCAAATCCTTTATATTATTTACAATGAAGAAAAAAATGAAGAATTACTCTTAATTTATCTAATTAAATAATAGTTTAACAATAAGCTTTGCGTATTTTCAAAATTGTTAAAATTACTGAGGTAGAAAAATATTTTCGTCAATTAATTTTCGGTAGTAACTTTTAAACATTCTTAACATTTATAAAGCTATAATGTAAAAAGAATAAAATAATTTACATTTGTGTGCCCCTACAGACAGTCTTTGTGTCTTTGCCAATTTGTTCAAAATAACCATGATTTAAAATAAATACGCTAACAGCCCTAAAAAACATGCAAACATGTGATATGACTTTTAAAGACAAATTTTATAACTAAATAGGCTTAGGTAAGCAGAAATAAAAAATGTAATATTTTTTAATCTTCTGTTTAAAATTTAGTGGCGGCTCCCTGGTTTGTCCAACAAGGAGTGCTTGACATATAAAAAGTAAACAAAACATACACCATACATACTGAGTTAGTAAAAAGTACCCCAACGCCTACGTACTACGAGGGTGGTTCAAAAATGATCGAGACAAACGCTGTAGAGGGCGCTCATGTGTGTTTTTAAGGGCGTGACTTGCGTATATGGTAGCTGGGTCTCTAACGAACAGTATGGCATAGTTTTTGTTGGTAGCACATGTTTTACGCGCGTTCTACGACCACTAGTGTACGTCAAGTGCCGACCGCCGTTGCGCAACGTATTATCATTTGTTTTTTAGTGTGAAAGGCATTTTTAGGACATTTTTATGCGTTTGCGAAATCAGTTCGGTAGTAAGTGCCTGAGTAGGGCTGTTGTGTTTAAATGGGACAAAACATTTAAGGATGGTCGCGAAACCGTCGAGAATCAGCCGCATGATCGTCGATCGCGAACCAGGTATTGTGTACTGTGTTCTGGGACCAGCGGGGCGTGCTGTACGTCGATTTCCTGCGCACTCAACGTACCATAAATGCCAAATACTACTCTAACCTTGTAAAAACATCCATGAAATCCGCTTGTCACTCGAAACGGAGGAGCATTTCAGCACGACGTGCGATTCTTTCTCTAGGATAACGTGCGCCCTCATACCGCGCGTCTCACTCTCGATATAATATCGAAATTGGAGTGCGATGTACTGAAACGTTCAGGGCCCCCCTACAGTCCAAATTTTATAACCCTGCCACTATCCACATGTTTGGACTCCCTGAAAGAAGCCCTCGGAGGTCAAAGATTCAACACCGACGACGAGGTAGTGCGCACATGGCTGTCCGAGTAGCCCGAAGGATTCTTTCAATACCGGCATCAAAAATACCTGAAAAGGTGGACAAAATGCGCAAATAGTAAGGAAAGATACATAGAAAAACTATACAGTTTTAAAAAAATTTTCGATAGTAAATAAACGTGTCAGAGTATTTGTCTCGATAATATTTTGAACCACCTTCGTATACACATATACAAAATTCGGTGTCAAAGCCATTTTGCGCATGTGAAATTGAATAGTAGTATCGGCACTGCTGCCAGATTTTCCAGTTTCATACTATACGTATTTTTGTCTTTTTTAATAGAATACTCCGTTAATTTTGCATTAAATTGGAAGGTTTTTAAAATTTTTAAATTTTTTCTTTTATATTAGTTGCTTATTTCTCAACTACACTTTTAACAGGGAGTATGTAAGCACCTAAATACCTTAAAAACCAGTATGGCTGTGTTTTTAAAATTTGTTGTTGGGGGTTTTGGAACATGCCTATCAGTACTGTTTCCAGTTTCAGTTTAATAAAAATGCGGTGTTGCCATTTAAGAGCTAGTAAAGAATAAATTTTAAAAATTGGGACACCCTTTTGTTTTAATTAAAATAAGTAGCTATTTGATTTAAACTCTGTGCATTGACACTAGTATTATATTGCCTATATGTGCTTTAATCATACATACATTTATTATCAGTGGAGCAAGGTTCAGTAAGGTAGCCTTCTTTGGCTAGGCTGCTTCTTATTTTTACTGAAATTTATATATTAATAATGCAGATTGGGGGTGGAAGTAAGTCATGGCTAACCTATTACATTTTGAATGTACAGCCATCCATATCTAACAAATAATTGTCATTACACAGACATAAATCCTAACGCACTAATCTTACTGGTTAAAGGTTGTTTTGGATACAATAAAAAATAAAACACAGTTGTTTAATGCACATATGCTTCAATTTTAAAAACTATTAGGGAGAAACATATCGAATGGGGTATTTTTATTAAAACTCTTTAAAATTTCTTTTTAGTGGTAAAACAATATTCAGCGTGTTTTAATAATAAAAAAATGGAAAAAATATGAGTATGCGACTAAATTTTACGTAAAAGTTCCCAAAATTTTACAATTTACGTCTTATTTCTATATCTAATAAAAAGAAAGCTATAAGCGCCTGTACAAATTTACAAAATGTGATAAACACTCTGTATCTCCAAAACGAACAATTCATATTTTGTTAAATAATACCTTATTTTAGTAACTTAAAATCTTCGCAAAAGTTAAAAATTGCTTGTTGCCACAAACGCTACATCTTCCCTATTATTATAAAATACTTACTAAAAATAAAAAATACAGGTATAGTCAAATCTATCCGTGGACACACTTTTTATACTTCCTTACAAACAGTCACTAATTTATAGTATTTTAAAAGACCTTTATAAATTTTACTGGCCAATTAGGTCTGGAAAAAAATAAAAATAAATTCAATTGTAGTGACTCTCACGACAAGAAATAAGTTAAAAATAAATACCCATTTTATTCTAGCTTAGCAGATATAAAATCACAATTCTTTTAAAGCTGTTAAACTTAAAATCGCTTCATAAATAAAATATTTTTAGGTCTAAAAATCGAGGCATTTCACTTGAATCGAGATACTGAAACTTCGGCAGAAACTAGCCGCAATAACTTTTGATTTAGCTATTTCAGCGCGTTTTCATTTCTTGAAATATCTTTTATGTTTCATATGGAATATCTGTATGCATTCTTTCTCAATTTCTACTACAGATACAATATGGATTTTAATGTAAAATTTTTAAACCTAAAATTATACAACAGAATTTTTATTATTGGTGGTTAAATTGGTAATATATTTTTAAACTAAATTTGTAACCTTTTGTGTCTGGTATTTTAAAAATATAAATTGTTTTCAATTTTTCTAATTTATATGTATATATTATATTTATTTTATGCTTACATGTCGCACATCTCGTTCAAAACTGTATTTACACAAAATATGAAAATTTTTCAGGAGAAGGAAAATAAAATTGACGTTAATACAATATGCAATACAATGTACTGCCTTAGGAAGCGACATCTTTAGGAGTTAGCTTTAAGTTACAATAATTCGGTTTTGCAGGGACATAAAGTATTTTAAAAAAGATCTGTTTTTGGAATATTCAGATTTTTTTTTATTTCATACACTTTTAAACGGGATATGCGAGATATAGCAGATAGTAGCTTATAAATAAATGATTAAGTGTTCAATCAAATTAAATAAAGTTGTTTTTATAGTTTATTTGTATTTTGGGTAAATAATTTTAAACAAAATATTATTTGGATTTTCTTTAAAATGAAAATAGTTAATAAATATTTATAAAACTTAAAGTTTTTATACAAAGTATCCGAAAAAGTGTGGTCAAAAATAATGGGGGTAATAAAGTAAGCCAAAATAATGTTAGTACTTCATATAAAAAAGTTCTATCGCGCTTCCCTAGGCAATTATTGACCTTCGAAATTAGAATTCAAAAATGTATTTCATTTGTAACTTTTTAACAGTTGCCACAATAATAATGATATTTAGACATTTAAATTAACTTATACCAATGCTTTTTTCTCATAGGCAAATGATTGCGCAGTAAGTCATAGTTATACAGGGTGAGATGAATTTTTTCGTTTATGCATATTTTACAGAGGAAAAAATTTGACATTTTGTTTTGACCGTTTGATTTCTTTATTCTTTTGTACAAAAAGGGTAACTTTATTTAAATCGATATCTTGGACCGTTGTTTCACAAAATCGCATTTTAAATCCAGACATACCAACATTTTGTATGTAATAAAAATATCAATTTTTGAGAAAATTATTTAAATATGGTATGTCCCTAAGATACCGCAATAGAAGTTTTTTTTTATATGAAGTACTAACAGTGTTTTGGCTCACTCTGTCAGCCCTATTATTTTTGACCTTACCTTTTCCGGATACCCTGTATATTGTAAAGAGCTATTATGCTCTTGCAATATTATAATAAATATTAGGACTTCCTTAATAAATTAATTTATTTGTTTTTAATTATTTTTTATTTTTATCATATAATTGCAAGAGCAAAATAGCTTCTCATAATATACAGGATGCCCGCGAAATAACTAGCAAGCCTGCCATTTTTTAAGAAGGATTGCACGATTTTGAAATTTTGGTCAAATATAAGGTTGGATATGATGCAGATTTTTGATTTTTCAATTTTATGTGAAACATCCGGTTTAACCGGAAGTGTTCTTTGCTATTTTAAACAAAACACCCTGTATGTTTTTTCAAAAATTAATTCTACAGACGGTTCCAGGAAAATACATTTACAACATGTTATACCTATCTTAATAAGTTCTTGAGAAAATGGCGTTTCAAAATGTCATGTTAACCGCCATTTTTATGAATTTGTTAAGAAACAAATAAAGGTTATAAAGGGCCAATGCGATTTTTGACACATATATAACAAACCCTACATCCTATCACCGTAGAGAGACAATTTTCAGTTTTACCGGAAGTGCTACAGAACTTGACTTTCGGCAGTAAAGAACTTCAATAATTCAAATGGAAACCTCTACCTTAAGCCTTAAATTTAAACTGAAAACCTATTTCTCAATTTTGTTTGTAAATTATATTCTATCTTTAAACCTTATAATTTTTAAAATATTAATAGTAGAATGCTAGGCTGCCTTAAAAATAGCGAAGAAATATTTTTTTTTACGTTTTACTATTAATAATTTTAAAACTATTAGGGCGAGAGATAGAATATAATTAACAAAAAGATAAAGAAATAAGTGTTAGATTCGAATTTAAGGCTTAACGTGGTGATTTTTATTTCTGTGGCACTTCCGTTAAAACCGGAAATTGTATTTTATCGGTAATAGGATATAAGGTTCATTAAATATATGTAAAAATCGCATAAGCCCCTTACTAAAATCATTTGTTTTTTATAAATCGATAAAAATGGCGGTTAACATGACATTTCCACATAATTTAATTTTCTCAAAAACTAATTAAGATATGTATAACATATTAGGTGATTTGATTTGAAGTTTATTTTACACTTATCTTTTAGCCATTTTTGCCAGAAAGACATTAAAACACTTTTTTGCCTTAGGCTGTGTTTATTTTGGAGCTGTGATGGGCGACGAGAGCGGTGAAGCGCACGATGTATTAATTAAGTAATTTACTTATTTTTGTCGCCGTCATCATATAGAATTAATAAAAATACTATTTTTTGTACATCTTGTAATTTAGGCAATATAGTAACTAATTAAACCAGTATGATATACCACCTGCAATTCGTTTTAATGCATTAAATTTAAATGGTACACAGACATACAAACCTATGATTTTAGTATATATTGTAATACATGTAGTTCCATTCTTTTTGTTTTTCTTTAAAACATTAATTATTGTAGATAACTTCTTAATTTCAACTAAAACAAATAACAGAAAAGCCATATTTAGAGAAACAAATAAAACCAAAGCCGCCCATTTTAAATTGTCTATGAATTAGAACAAAGTCGATGTTCATTTGTTTACTTTGCGATTATCATTTGTCTATTTTTTTAGCAAATTCTGGCGATTCTTACAAAACCCTAAAACTTTTGTATTTAAAATATTTTTCCAACAATAAAGCGTGTCGACCCCGTTCAAAATATAAACGAACACCCTGTACATGTTAATTTAAATAGAATACTGACGGGTGTAATCACTTTTGTGTTATAACATTAATACATGATTTGATTTGAAAAAAATATAGAACGCAATAATTTTTTTATAATTCCGCCATCATAAAGGTCTATTTACCTAACAGTCTGTCGAAAACAAAAAATATATAACTGGCACGTTTTGGGCAATGTTTCAAACGGTTTTACTTTCATTTCGTCGGGTTAAATTTGTCACTTATGGGGAGGCTTACCGGTTCTGATTAAAATGGTCACGAGCGTTCAGTCGCAAAAAAGCTCATTGTGTTTCACCGAATGCGTATTGAGTGATGAGCTTAAAAGTTAACCATAAAAGATAATGATGCTGCTTTTATCTGTATAATTTACGGTAACAACAGTATGTTTTGGTTTTAACAAGGTGTGGCATTATAACCCTTAGGTATGCGCGTGTCTTTTTATTACGTACGTAGGCGCGCGTCAAATATACCCCCACACCGTAAACATCAAATATTTACTTTGTATTTTATTTAACTGCTAAATTATATTTTTGTTGGGAGCATTTTCTTTTAATGTATAATTCATTAAATAAAAAGTTGCCCGGGAAAAAAATAATCATAATAAAACATTAAATTTTATTGTTAAATAAAATCACTGCCATTATTTTTTAAAAGCTAATTATGGGACGGCAATACAAATAAGGCAAAAAACTAAATTTATTTTTATGAGTACACCTTATACTTTGTACATAAATTAAATAAAATTAATTATATAAGCCCAAAATTGGATATCGAAATTAGACCCTATCCCCAAAAAAAAAAGTTATTTTTTTACAAAAATAAATTACCTTTATTTTAAAGTTTTTAACAAAATGCTAGTTAAAAAATTATTTAAACTTATCATGTCTTTTATTATATTTAGTTTTATTAGATTTAGATAGTAATTATTTAGTTAAATAGTTTTTCATGGGTTAATATTATATTAATAGTTTAAACACCCTATATAGGGAGTATTTAAAATTAAATAATTTAAATGTTTATTTAATTTTTTGGTAATGAAGAAAGCACATCCCAAAGTAAAACAAATTATATTAAGTTTAAACTTCAAACCTCCAAAGTAAATAATCATTGTCAATTTGTAGGTCATAAAATAAATCGGCAGGGTCAAACAAATTGACTTTATGTCGAAAATAAGAAAGAATTAGAAATAATCATAGATATTAAGTAGTAAAAGTAAAGTTAAGCAAAGAGTTAAAGTTTCAGTTAAGCCGGCACGGGCTACCCCGAGGGCGGGGTATGCCTGTACTAAACTAAGTTAGTTGCTGTAGTTTATTTTCAAAATGCCGAAATGGTTTTTACGGTTTACCGGCTCAATGGTCAGAAGAAATAGTTTCATATGGTATATTAGTCCCAATGACGTAAAATGGTAATGTTTTCAAAATCTACGTCAACTATTAATTTAAGCCCTAGTCGACTAGTGCTAAATATAAAAATAATTTTTTAACTGTCAAATATAGCGCCCAAAATTGTGGGTATTTAAAATTTTTTCCCCGGACTAAATAATAAACTAGTCACAGGCTTTCGGCAGTTTGTGTTATATTTTTGCTAAACTTACTCAGTTCAGAGAAGCTTATAATATAATGAAAACTTTTCATATACTTATTTCGTTTTATGCTGCTTATGTAATACAAAAAGTCTATAATTTTTTTATTTATTCCAAAAATATGACTTACCTACGTATTAGCAAAACTTGTTTTATTTTTATAATAAAAAAAAAAGTTAAACGGGAAAGACAGACCTACAACTCACCATACCCACAGATAAGAAAGCAGAAATTTTAATAATAAACAAACATAATTTTGTTACAAAACATCGATTAAACACCGATATAAAGAAGAATAGAAGCCGGTAAATATAATACGTTTAGTATTTTTTAAAGCTGCCATTAGTTTAGTGCTGTTATGTTAAACAAAACAAAAGCTTTTTATTATATAAAGATGGTAAACAATTTTTATTAATAATACATAAAACACAACCCCACAAAAAATATGAAAGCTTCGCACACAAGTATGACATTTAAAAATGGCCTTAATAGGCCCTGAAATACGGTTTCCGGGATATGGCGGGGTCGAGGTTGCATTCCGCAGCCAAAACCAGATTTGTGCTCGACAGTTCTACTGCTAACTAAAATTTCTTGTTTGGGACCGGAAAAAATGACCCCTTAGGGACCAGTGCTTCCTGTTTTAGACGTAGCCATAACAACATTGATATTTTTATGTACATTTGAATGCTGGACCTTATACTACCCCGCAAAAAGCTTTTTGACCTGTTGAAAGTTCCCAGTTTGGGACCGGAAAAATGACCCCCTAGGGGCCGAAAAATCGTGTTTCAGACGTAGCAATCACAACAGTGGGACTTTTATGTACTTTTAAATTTTGTAGCTTATATTATTTTTGACAGGTTTAAAGCATTATTGCCCCTAAGAAGTCATTTTTCTGGTCTCAAACAGGGAACTTCAACGGGCCAAAAACTTTTCGCGAATAGTTTAAGGTCCACAATTTAAAAGTACATAAAAATATCACTGCTGTAATTGCTACGTTTGAAACACGATTTTTCTGCCCTAAGCGGTTATTTTCCGGTCCCAAACAGAAAATTTTAGTTAGCCTTGACCCCACCTTATCTCGAAAACCGTGTTTTAGGACCTATAGAGGCCATTTTCGGCTCGTGGAACCAATTTCAGACGCGTAGGGCCATTTCTGAGCTGGGGATTAAATTCAGCATTAAAAAATACATAAGAATACCTATGTCGGACTCTTGTGTCTAAACTTCTTTTTGTGGAGTTGTGTTAGAATAGGGAGCTTAAAGCTTATTTAACAACTAACCTACAATTAGAGAATTTAATACATTAAACGTTAATTTATTAAAATATACTTAGGATTGTTGTTTCATTTAGTTTTTATAATTATTTTAAAAGTCTTTTTATAATAAGCAAAGAAGCTCCTGTGACTAAAAACAAAAGTGTAAATCAAGGAGTTCTTTGCCAAATCCCTATTTGTCATTATTTGTTACTTTAAAAAAAAGTTAAGTTATTTGTTTAAAAATACTGAGTTATAAACATGTTTTCTCTATTATTTCATTTTTTTATAATAATATACATTTTACCATAACAATTTTTTTCTTTTTATTTTTAAATTTCACAGATGGACTAGTTTTCTGAATATTTTGAATAATTCTCTTGAGAATAATGGAATTTTTATATTGGACCAAAATTTTCTAGAAGACGTTTAACATTTGTATAAATATTAGTCTACTCTTTATCAGTGATGCCCCCTACTGTTATTATCGTTACAGTAAATTTCTCGAACCTTGTTTTCCCATAATCAAAATTTTTACAGGAAATAAATGTTTCTACTGTAGCCTTTTATTTAAAAATGTTATTATTAATAAATAATATTAATAATATAAAAATATAAAAATTTTAATGAATTGTTACGTTATACTTATAATATTTTAACTAATGTTCGTTTATTGTAACGTAAATAGATGATGCAAAAACCTCAATTTTAATCATTTCTGGAGTTACGAGGTTTGCGAATTAGGGTTTACGTTAGTTTCGTCTAAATCCACAGTCTCCACCTTTTTCTTGTCAAATCCTCTGAAATAGCCTGTTATAAAAAATGTTTAACCCTGTTTTCTTAAAAAAATGTCTTAATACCTTAATCTAATATTTACCAATAGCTATCGATATTTGCTACTGCTGAAAATTGCTCTTGGCTTAACTTTGATCTTTTATATTTTTGACTACTGTAATTTTAATTGCATTTTTTTATGCAAGGTGCCTGTTAACTCACAATTCACATAAATCCATTTTGAAAAAGAAAAAAGTTGAAATCAAGGTTTTTGCAAAGAGCTCCTTGATTGTAATAAATAAATTAATAAACAATACACTAACACTGCATTTTGTTGGTTTTATTAATAAAAAATGTTTTATTTTAATTTTAAAGATAAAGGCTTGATTAAAAAAGTTTTTTTTCTTAGATTAAAAAAATCTTCTGTCGTAATATACAAAACCTATTATTTTCAATAGCAGCCCTGAACAGCATATCAAGATTTCTTTAAATTGTGGATTGGTCAAGTTTGTAGTGGGTTTTTGTGTAGAAAATTTCTTTATATTTTATATTTTTTATGGCCTATATACCCTCGGAAAGATTTTTGGATAAGATTTGTTGATAGCAAAATAAAGATATACATTTATTATATTAAAAGTATATAATTGGTTTAATAAATTTAAAATATATATTAACAAAGCACTATTGTGCGATTTTATTTAAAAATGCCTTGGTTTATAAAAGTAAAAAAGTATTTTAATTTTGTTTTTATGCATTGTGTTTTACAGTCAGTACAAATATCCTACGGACGAGTCTTTGAGGTCAAATTTTTTCTGCTATGAAACATCCAACATGTTAATGAAAGTTCTTACCAAATAAAACCATTTTAATTATTAACTTTATAAAAAAGTGTGTCTTTTTCTATAAAGTGCGGCTTAATAAAAAAAACAGGATATTATTTGTATATTTGATGTACAGGGTGGCTTTAAAAAAGGTTGTGGTTTTAATTTATAGTAATCGTTTTTTTTAATATAAAAAAATATCCTTCGCTTACTTTAAATATGACAGCTCAAGAGTAAAACTGTTTGTCACCAATTTTTCTGATAATTAGGAGGAAGGCATTTTTAAGTTAACCTTGCAAATTAAAATTTTAAAACATTGATGACGTAAATTATTATTACGAATAGAAAAGGTCCTACATATTTTTTTTGAAATCTGCACTTTCCATGATTGTTACGAAATTAGAGCTGTTTTGACATTTGTGACATATTTAGAAGAGCAAAATAATTGTTTTTCGGATTTGATTCTAATTCTGATGACTTGTCGAAATGTAACACCTCTAAGATTAGGTGAAATCCGATTTTAAACCTTTAACAATAAAAAATAACGAAGTAACAATAAAAGGGAATGCCCCCAAAAAGAAAATTAAATTGCTAAAAATTTAATCGTAAGAAATATAAGGATACATAAAATATATACATAAATAAAATATTGTTGCACACACTTTTTACGGAATCCTTTAAAAGTAATGCTTATTTAAAATGTGTAATGGAAGAAACCAACTTGGCTTATACAGTATGTCGACCAATGGATTTCACAATGGCATATAAACCAAAAGTAATTATTTGAAAAAGTTGGCATAAGCCTCGGCTTTAAAATAAGTTTTAAGTAGAGAAATCCGTATTGTGTTTTACAGGGACCTAAAAAAATACAAAAATGTATAAATGAACCAAGGAAAACCATCTTCTATAAAAAGTAAACTAAGTATTAAATAAAAAGGTTTTTAAAATCAAATAAACATTATCCATAAAATTAACAAAATTCTTACATCAGTATCGCATTTTTTATCCATGTTTTATATATCTTTTTCACGTAATTGATCCGGTTAAAATATTCATGTCTACGTTTTAAATAACTTTTCATGCGTTATTTTTACCTATTTAAAAATTCAGGTCAAAACGGTGTGAAAATTTTTGTTTTAACCTCTAAATATGTGCAAATGGGCAAAATATTAAATTAAAGGTTGATATTATAAATTGTAAACCGCCAACGAGTTGAACTATATGTAAGGGAAGATTTTGGAAATTATTAAAAAACATTTCAAAACGTCACCTGTGCTTATCAAGTAACCTGAAATTCAATATATAATATTTGGCTCATGGGTGTAGGTGAGGGAAGATAATAAAATCAAATTAAAATGTCAACAAGTAAGGTTAGTTAACTCGATATCTAAATGTTATTTGAAAAGGCATTTAGAATTTAATTTTAGGTCGATGTACAGAAATTTAAAAGAGACAATTTTTCCTTAAACAGGTTTCTTAAATATAAAGTTACGAACTGATTAAATTTATTAGGATTTCTTTTTATCTTTTTTACATTTAAAACAAAAAAATAAAAAAATGATTTGGCAAGTACTTTAAGTGTGTACATCTGTTTTCTAAGAGCTATATTGTAATTAAAAAAATCTAAACAAGACAGATCATTTTACTAACGTGTTTTTATTTGTTTTAAACGTTTTTAGGTTACATATATACATATTTGGTAAAAAATCCGCAATATCATTTTTGTATCAGTAAGAGTTTAAATTATTGGGTGTCTGACTCAACTTTATTTAAAATATGAGGAAAATAACTGCCTTACAAAACTAATATTGTAAAATAGTATCTAATTAAAATGATCTTGTTTGCCATGGTTTACTTTATTTTTATTAAAATGTTTTATTACAGCTCTTAAAAAAACACAGCCAACTTGCCAAATATCTTTTTTCATCGTTTTTAAATGTGAAAAAACGCTAAAATGATAATAAAATTAATTTGTTGTTTGTCACTTTATGGTTTAAAAGCTTATTTTAAAGAAAAAATTAAGATTCGAAAATTGACCTTTGTTTAATGTCTTTATTAATTTATTATTTAAATTTAAATTTAAAATTTTGAACACTGGAATTAACTTTTAAACATCTTTTGTAAATAACTTTTAATATTAAGCCAACCAACAGCACTTTTTGATTTTTTAATTTAATTTTTTTATTAATTATCTCTAACCGACAAATATGAGCCAGATTTTATTACTGAGTGTTAGGGTTAGTCAATAAGTAGAGGTGATTGCATAAAACAGTTTTTGATCACTTTAAAAATAAAAATATCTTTCATATGTGTCCAAATCTTAGCGGTCACTGTATAAAAGCTTAATATTTTATAGTAATTTCCACCTTATAAAAACATCTATTCATTTCTAATTTTAACTTAATGGACATACATGGTGTTTAATTGTTAACTTATCAAGCTGTCAATAATATTTGATGCTTGAAGTTAAAAACAGAATACAAACAAACTACAATTACTTTTCCATTAAAAGCTGTTACTATGCCAAATACCATTAAAGATTATAATGATAACAATTATGTTTAGTTTATTGAACCACTCAGAATTACACGCTAAGTAAACAAAAACAAGGTTTGAAAACTTTATTACGATCAACACAAAGAAATTAATTTTCTGGCTTATAAAGCTGTTTAATAAAATGTTTTGAAGGCTTAGGTGTAGTCAGAGACTTGAAAATATAACAATTTTAAATATAGTGAAAACAAGGCATTAATTAATAAAGTTAAAACCTTAACAGAAATTAAACAAAAGTATTTGCTTACGAAGTATTTTACTCTTTTAAGACAGCTAAAAGAAATTATCCTGCTTTTCTATGTTATCCACCACGACTCTCTGCCCAGACCGGATTTTGCGTGCCTTACAGGCACTTGTCAACGAAGCTGTAACGAGTCGTAGTGAATAACATATAAATGAAGTCGTCTACTTATTAGACAAGTTTAATTGTCCATCGGTAGGATATTAAATGCTGCCCTACTAAAATTGCATTCAGTAAATTTGAGCATAATTTTAGCGAAGTAGTTATGTATGTTATAAAGCACAAGAAAAAATTCCTTTCTGTTTTGGTGTATAATACACCAAGACAATAGGAGAATTTAGATGCTTGTATTAACTGAATGCATAGCCTAGGGAGAGGGTCGTAGTGAATAACATAGAAAAGCAGGATGTTTTTAACTGTCTTGAAAGGAAGTAAAATGCTTTGTAAAATACACTAAGACAGTAGGGAATTTTGTTCTTGTGCTTTATAACGAACATAGCTACTCCGCTTAAATTTATGCTCATATTTACTGAATGCAATTTCAGTACGGCATTAACGGCAGGATTTAATATCCTACCGATGGACAATAAAACTTGTCTAATAAGTAGACGCTTGAATTCTATGTTATTTACTTAGACTCGTTACAGCCTCATTGACAAGTTCCTGTAAGACAGGCAAAACCGGTCTGAAAAAGAGTCCTGGTGAATAGGATAGAAAAGCAAAATGTTTTTTTTTTAACTATCTTTAAAGGAAGTAAACTACTTTGTATAAAACACCAAGACAGTAGGGATTTTTTCCTTGTGCTTTATAAAGTAATGGATGTGTTTTGATCCAGGTTCAAACGAAGCTTCTTGTGGTAAATATTACTAATCCTTGAAGATTTATCAAAAATCAATTGGATCAAAACATGAATTTTATTACTATATAATCTAGTGTCTTATCAAAGCTTTTTCTCGCTTTCTTTTTCAATTAAGAAAATTACGATCCTCCTAATTTTTTTAAAGATTTTCGGAAAAAAATCAACATTTAATTGTTTGTAAAAAGTTAATATTAAAAGATTATAATAATGATAAAAATCCTTCTATTAGGCCATAATTTTTGATGTTTTCAAAATCTATATAAATTCATTAAAATCTGCCGAGCCGTTTTCAGTATTCACCAGTTAAAAAACCTAAGTTTGAAAACATACTTAAGGTTTTACACACTATTTAATGACTAACACCGAATCATCTATTTCTGGGCCATATAATAGTTTTTTTAGTTTTGCCGGTTCTCCTGCTTTTAAAATATATTATCTATTTGATGTTGTTAACCGGTCGCTTGCAGCTACTGCTAGCTCCCTTTTCTCAAACGCTTTCGAACGCCCGAGACATTTCTTAATTATTGAATAACTTAAAAGTATTTGTCGAATTTACTTCAAATTTTAAAAGAATATTTTTAAGATATTATACTTGAGGAAAATGCATTTTTTTTTTGAATTCGGACTACTACAGCTAACCCCTTATATTACTTTATTTTTTAGTTTTTATGCAAAATAGCTTTCTTTTTTTTAACGTATATTTTGCTACAAAATTATATTTTAAAAATATTATTCTTAATTTAAGTATATTAATTATTTTATAAAAACTTAAACATGCAAAGTGGGTTTGTGTAATTTTTAAAAATAAAGGTATATTGAAATGTCAAAAATTATTTAATAAGTCAGACGCCAAAAATTTCGTCAAGTTTAATGCCTCAATCAAATTAGCTGTCGCACAAAACGTCTGACAATATTTATTTTATACATTACTTTTCAAATTCTACCGAACAAAGATTTACTTGTTAGTGTTAAATTTAACAATAGCCTAAATTAACGTAAACACATTATAGCCAAAGTCCGAAAAGCTTTAAAAAAGTTCAGTTTTCTTTTAACGTATTTTATATATTTTTACTTATTTTGATTATTTTGCATGAATCCTAAATCAGACCGTCTTGGAAATATTAAGTCCTTGTCGAGAAAATAAAGTTTACCACAATAATAAGCATTCTTGATCACCTTATTGAAAAACTTCCTCCTTTACTCATCGACGAGCTGTAAAAAATGTCGCTTCTTTATAAGTATTTTTGTAGCTCTTCCTCTGAGAAATTATCCAATACAGCCTATCTTTAAAAGTTCTTACCAAATGGAGAACTTTTAATCATTAACTTCACAAAAAAAAGTGCCTTTTTAAGAAAAGTCTTGCTTGATGAGAAAATACATTTCCACAAAAATAATTATTTGTATGTTGGATGTACAGGGTGGCTTAAAAAGACTTGTTTCCAAATTAATATACAGGGTATTTTCTAACTCCTGTACAAATGGTTAAAAAGTAATGTCTTATGTCATTTTATAAAAAACAGTTTCTAAAAACATAATATGTCCGAAGTTGCTTCGTTTCTAAGATACAGAAGTTTTTAAAAAGTCGGTATTTTATAAATATCTTAAATGCTTAAATTTGGTTCATTTATTTAATGTAATAAAGCGCTTGTAAAGCTTCAACAAGATTAACTTTATTGGGTTCTGTGGCATTTCAGTGGTCATTACAGCTAATATTATTGAGAGAAAAATGTACGCCACTGGCTTTTATATAATGTTTTTATTTTTTCTATAAGGCAACTAAAAATACAAGTTTTTAGTGTCATAAAGATTTTTTGTATCCGGTTTTGTGTTTTATGTTTTATAAAATATCGACTTAAAGAAAAAATAACGCCCTGTATCTCAAAAACGAAGCAACTTCGGACATATATTTATTGGAACATTTCTTCATAAAATAACATAGGAAATCATCCTTTCAAGTGTCGTCTTCTAATTTGAAAATAACCAGTATTTTATTTTGAAAACAAGTCTTTTAGGGCCACCTTGTACATTCAAAATAAAAATATTTTTGTAAAAATGTATTTTTTATCAAGGAGGAAGATTTATGATGGTGCATTTTTTTGTAAATTAATACTAAAAAAGGTTTTCATTTTTGTTCTTCCGAAGACATGACTGACAAGACAAATGATTAAATCTAAAAACTGGAATATGGGATCACACCAAATATATACCAGATGCTAATGGCCTTAAGAGGGACACTTTGACAAAAACAAACTAATTTTGAAATTTGCGAAAAAAGGTGATTTTTTGTTGAACCCTTCCCTTTAAAATCCAAGTTTCAAAAGCGAATCCGAATTTAAATAATATTAAAAAATAAATATTTAAAATATTCTTCATGTTTTAATTTTTAAATTTGTAATATAAAAAATTAAATTACCCTAAACCATCAAAAATCGCACGATATTAAATGCCTGATAATTGGTTTTAAATAACAGATTTGTTATTGACGTCACCATAGAATAAATTAGTTGTGTTCTCCTAAATTGACTGGTTTTTATACCCTTACATTTGTTTCAAAATAATCAATATAAACGAGTTATACCTTTTGTTAGAAATGAATATAAGGAATATTATATATTTTTGTGACAACATATTTAAAAGTCTTTATTATCAAGGCACATTTTTAACAAACCTTAAAAAGCAAATGGATATCAAGTCCTTAGAGCAGGATAAGATGCGGCCTTAAAGAACGATTTCAAACATTCTACTAAGAACAAAAAAAAAACGTGTAGCAGGGAGATCTTTAGGGTAAGGTTCGTTTTTTACCAATCCTGTAAAATAAATCCTGTCAGTAGACACGTCATACGACTTCAAGAGGTTCATAAGAATTTTTGCCAATGCGTAGAAAGAAGACGGTATAATGCAACAACAGCATTCGAACTGCGTGTATACAATGTTGTCTACTAATTTTGCAACAAAAAGGAAACTTTTTATTTTTAATTTGTTAGAAAACTTTAATTTTTATAAGAGTTGGTGCATCGTTCCAAACTATATTAGCAATAGTATATTTTTTGAAAGTTTAAGAATATACAAGGCATGTAAAAAATATAAAAATCTGGGTAGAAGTGATGCACTATTATTTTAAAAACCCTCAAAGTGTTATGTTAAGCTAATTAAAAAAAAATACCTGTTTTACACTTTTTATATGTATCTAAAACCATATATTTTTACTCAAAACAATTTTTTATATAAAATATATAAATTATGATTTATTTGTAAATCCAACCGCAAGTTAAATATTCTTGCAACAAACCGCAAGCTAACGGTTGGGTAAAAAAAAATATACAGGGTGTCACAACTTTATTTCTACACGAAATTACTTCTCCCCTGTTCAAAATACAAAAATAAATTTAAAATAAAAAATGTTTATTTAGATACACTGTTTTATTGGTAGTACTAGTTAATACACAAGGTGTCTCAAAAACATAATTATCATTGTCAATTGTTTTAAGTTTGTTTTTTAATGAAACGTCCTGTATATTTTATTAAATATTAAGTCTGTAATAAATTTAACTTCAAAAATGTAAAACATACTATACGTCAATTATTGCTGGTTTTGAGATATCAGCAGTATGCTGATTTACTCATTACCCAATAAAAGTGATGAAAGAAAGTAATATTTCGGTTCTAATTATTTTTAATTATTTCTGTCAGTGTCAGAATAACAAATATTATAATAACATGTAATAAATAACCTTTCACTGTTAAGACTACTAATAGGTTTGTCAGCATTTTAGTTTATTTAAGACACATATTTACTTAATTGTATTAAAAAACAGCAATACGTTCATTATGCTTGGTTTTTAGCTTAAGTTAGGTAATACGTATGTATCTAAAATATACCAAATTGCTGAGTTACCTATTAAAAGCTCTTACAATGAAAGGTAATTAATTACATAATATTAAATTATTTGTCACTTTGACAGTGACAGAATTATTTAAAAATAATTAAAAGCAATATAAGTTTTACCTTTAAGAGCTATGGATTTCCGACATGAAACTATGCTTTGATAAAAAATGAGCCCAGGAGAAAGAAAACTAATTATAACTAATAAACCAAAGATTTATTAGAATAAGAAATAGTAAAAGTTTCTTTAAATATTTTCTTTTTATTTTATTTTATGAAGTACTGTTTCTAAAAACGCGGTTGATATTGAAAAAATCTAGTTACATGTAAATCATGCTTAATCGTCTAAAAACGATATTAAAATGCAAATATATTTTTAATTATTTGGAATAAATCATAAAAATATTTTACAGTGGTTTATACTTTTTTAAATAATAAATATTCTTAACGTGGCTGTAAATATATTTTAAAATTATGATAAACTCCAGAGCTCTCATTGTTTAATGTCGCAATAACAAAAGGCGAAATGGTAAATTGCAACTAAATACAGATAAATTTTATCGGTTGGGTACATTAAAGTATTTGTAACATAAAATTGTCCATTTAACATGTCATATAAAATTAAAGCTTTATTTTATGGTTTTATTTTTTTATAATATTGTGAACCGAAAACGTAAAATAATATAAATCTAGCTGATTTATATTTTTCGCGCTAATTGTAAAACATTAAGCGAAATTTATTACGTTTTAGTTTAAGGGTACTTTTATGTACTTTATTTTGTCAATCTTAATTATCACCTGATCCTTTTGCTACTTTAAAATGCCAATTTTATTTTTACTTTCAACATCACAATCAAAATCTCCATACTATTCTTTTATTTTATAATTATAAATAGGCTAATCTTGGTATTAATTTTCACAAAAGTAAAGTTAATTATTTATCATTGATTTGCAATGAAAAAATAGTGTTGGGAGTTGCACTGATGGAGCCCAAACCATGTCTGGTAAATACAATAGTTTGCAAGCGTTTGCGTAGAAGGAATCCTCAGATATTATTTGGACACATTGCATTATTAATCGGGAAGCTTTAGCGTCCAAATCTCTAAGCTCTGGTCTAAAAATTGTTCTGGAAGTAGTTATTAAAGTTATTAAAGTAGTTAACTACATAAAACCTGGTCCATTAAATTCAAGGATTTTCTCTGCGCTTTGTACAAATCTAAGAGCTAAACATAAATTTTTATTGTTTTATTCTTTATCCAGATGGTTATTACGTGGTAAGGTTGTCAAGCATGTCACGAACTGAGAAGTAAAATAGCGGTATTTAAAAGAAAAACGTTATTTTTAATTAAGCTTTCTTATATGGTAGATATCTTTAAAAAAACCTTATATTGTTAATTTTTAACCCCAGGGAAAAAACTTAAATGTATATGATTTAAGTAAAAAGACTTAAACTCCAAGATTCTCCACTGGAAGAAAATCATAAATGTTAAAAACCATAGACGGCCATTTAGAAAACCTGGGAACAAATTACCGACGATACTTTTTGCAGAAGAAACTATAAATTTGTCCAATTGGAGTTAGGTTTGTAATCCATTTGACAGTAAACGTAATGGCCTATCACTGAAAGAAGAACAACTCAAAGATGCTTCGTCCAGCACTTCACTGAAAATGGATTTTAATAACAAATATTTAACAAATTTCTGTATCGAACTTCCAAATTACTTTTCAGTAATAAAAGCCAAAGCGATACGAATTTTGTTAATTTTCTTCACGTCCTATCTTTGTGAAACCTAATTTTTTGCTATTGCTTTGTTAAAATCTAAACTGCTAATTACTAAATCCAATACAGAGCCCCTTCGGAGGTTCTTACCATAAGAGATTTTTTTGAATATTATTCTTACAAAAAAAGGTTTTCTTTTTAAAAGTCCCGCTTGGTAAGGAAATAGATTTTCACAAGGATATTCATATGATATATACACAGAGTAGCTTCAAAAATGTAGTAAAGTTTCGTCAATCCTTATTATCACCTAATCTAATCTTAAGTTAAAGCTGTTTTATGAAAAAAACAGCTAATTGCAAAGAAATATATGGTTATAACCTTAAAGTTTTATTTAAAAACATCATCCGAGATCCTTTTAAAGAACTTAAAGGTTTGTAAAAGAATGCAGTAAAGCAATAAACATATTTAGACCAGTTAAAAAAAACAAATTTTTTAAGCTTTATTTTAGAATACCAATTTTATTCTATCAAGCATCAAACTATCTATACTATACTTTTATTTTATTATGATAAATTTAATTGTCTTCGTATTTATTGCTGTCTTTGTATTCAAGGCACATAAAGGTTAAAAAATTGTGTTATACACTTAAAATTTGTCCGGGTGTCTCTAACAGATTCCAGTTAAAAAGAAAAGTAAACTAGAAACAATCTACACAACCTTTTTCTTTAAAAGAGTAGAGAAGGTCAAATCTAATTATCCATCTCGCATGGCTCAATTTGTTTGCTTTAGGATTGTTTATAGATATTAAGATAAATGGATTTTTTTATCATACCATTTTGTTTAAATTGAGTTAGAGTTTGCCATCCTCTAAATATATTATCACAAAAGTAAAGTTACTTTATACTAAATAGCAGAAAAAATCTGCTAATTACCAAAACCAATACAGAGTGGCTTCAGAAGTTCTTAACAAATGGGAAACTTTTTAACTATTAATCCTACAAAAAAAGGTTCTTTTTCTAAAAGCCCCGCTTGGGGAGAAAATAGATTTCCACAAGAATATTCGTATGATATACAGGATGTCCGGAATGGTGAGGTCACAAATGATAGAGGTGATAGAGTGAGCCAAAATAATGTTAGTACTTCATATAAAGAAAAGTTTTATCGCGCTTTATTAGGGAAATATTGACCTTCAAACTTAAAATAATAAAAAAATCCATTATAACTTTGGATCTGTTGCTACTGTACCAATTATTTTCGGACGACTAAATAACTTAATACTAATGCTTGTATTTATTTTTAACACAGGTGATAAGTTTGACATTTTGCTTTGACCGTTTAATTCCTTTTTCATTTTTGTACAAAAAGGTATACCTTATTTAAATTGATATCTTTAACCGTCTTTCATAGAATCGCATTTTAAATCCAGACATACCAGCATTTTGAATGTAATAAATTTGTTTTTTTTTTGAGAAAATTATTATTATATGTATGATAAAATTATAACAAAAAACATTTTTTATCTGTATTATAAAGTCTAAAGGGTTACAAACACCATTTTAATTGTAACCCAATCTTATCCTTATTTAAAATTATTTTATAAAAAAATGCAGTAAAAAAATAGCTAATTGCCTATAAAAACAGTGTGTCTACGAACAGGCTTAACTACATCTGTAATTTTTTTTTAATTTTCAATATTTCGAAATAAGGTTATTCCTCCTAAAAATTTTTGCTTTGTCTGAAATGCTAAAAGCTATAATAAAATTGCCCTATGATATACAGGGTGCTTAAAAATTGCAAAAATATTTTTGAAAAATAGAAAAATTAAATTAAAAATATATTTTTAAAAATTCCTTATTAAAAGCATAAAAAGTAATTAAAAAGTCTTATTCATTTTTTCTTAGCGCCTATCATTACTTGGGGAAAATTGAGTAAAATCTAAAATCATGTTTTTTTATAAATAAATAATTTTGCATTTTATATGAATACAATATTGGGTAAAGTAGAGTGTATGTAGGTAGCAACACAAAAAAGTAACAATTTATTTAACAAAAAGTAAAAAAGTTTTATTACTTTTTTACGCTATTTAAGTTACTGGTTAAAAACTATTCATAACCAATTTTTTTATTTCTCAAAATAACATATTTATAATTTTGTACATTTAAACGCTTTTATTTTTAAAAAAGTTTTTTACCTATTTAAAAATACTTTTAATTTTTTTTTCTAACGTTTTTTCTTAAAAAAACATAACAACAGCAAAAAAAGTTATAACACACTTTTGATTACTTTTTTACACTTGTTAATTAGGTAGTCTCAAAACCTGTTTTTTTTTGTTTTTTATCTTTTTAAGTAATAATTCTCGGTATTGAACCACCCTGCATATCCTACAGCAAACTTTAGTTCAGGGTGATTTTCAAGTCGGCACTACTGCTTCCTTATTATTGGAGATACAGAGTCAGTTAAATTAGTAGAGTTGTAGTATCTGTTGACTAACGTGCCGCCAACAAATAAACAATTGAACATTAGTTTTTTGATTTATTGCAAAACATATACTTTTTTAATAGAACACCCTATATAATATATCACCATTTAAAAGATCTATTAAAGTACAATAAAAAAAGTCTTCATGTGTTATTTCTAATGTTTAACAGTTTCGGAAATATGGCCATCCTCGGAAATTTTATAATAAACTGGCATTTTAAAATGAAACATCCTGTATATTGCACTACAAATAAATAGATATTTTAAACAGCTTTAAGGAAATACCACAATAATTATGTCTATATCTTATGGTTTTGGAAATATGGCCTTTCAAATCTTAAAAATAGCAAATATAATGTTTATTTTTCTTCGACACTAAACTTAGTGCTTACAGCTTTAAGCTGTAGAAATAATGAAAATTAAACATAATTTTTTCATTTGGATGGCCAGATTTTCAAAACTGTAAGAGATAGACATATTAAATGTGGTATTTTCCTAAAGGTCTTTAACATATATCTATTTTATGGCAATGCAATATACGGGGTGTTTATTAGGAATTTTTTAAATCTTATTTTTTTACAGATATAGTTAAGTCCATCCGCAAACACACTGTATATGTTTAAAACCTAAAAATTGTATTTAAAGCATCATTTAAATTCTTTTTAAAGAATTTAAAGCCACCCGTTAAAATAAAACAAAATGTTTTATTCTAGAATACCAATTTAATTTGACCATGCAACAAAATCTCTTTTACCTTACTAGGTGTTTAGAGACAAGGTGGCTTAACTTTTCATTTGACAGCCGATAGATGTGGCGTCAAGGGTATCCTTTGTAAAAAATGTCGTTATTTTCTTATTGTTTTGTAAAAATCGTGCTATTTGTGGTTATATTCGTAAGTAAATAGTGGATTAAAAAGACTTTAACAATTGTATAAACTATATTTTTAATTTTAAATTGGTTAAAAAAATACTCCCATGACGTCACAATATCAGATGTTTACTTTCAACATCGAAGTTGGGTCACCTTGTCTCTGTACACATTGTATACCATACTTTCATTTAATTATAATAAAAAGGATAGTCACGGTATTTAATACTTTTTTTATTCAAGGCACACGAAGGTTAAAAGATTGTGTTATACACTTAAAATTTGTCCGAGTGTCTCTAACAGTTTCCAGCTGAAAAGGAAAAGTAAACTAAAAACAATCTAAACCTTTTTCTTTGAAAGTTTAGAGAAGGTCAAATCTAGTTAGCTATCTTGTATGGTTGTTTGCTTAAGGATTGTTTATAGATATTAAGATAAATAGATTTCTTATCATCCCATTTTGTTTAAATTAAATTACAAAAGTAAAGTTAACTTATACTAAACTACTAAAAGAACTGCTAATCATAAAAACAAATACTTGGGCTTCAAAAGAGTTTAGCAAATAAAAACTTCTTTAATTAATAACCCTTTCAGAAAAATATTCTTTTCTAAAAATCCTACTTGGTGGGAAAATAAATTTTCACAAGATTATTTATACAGGGCGACTATTTCAAAACCAGACAGAGCTTATATTGTAGACCAAAGGTCTTTTAAAGAAAAAACGGTTAGACCCGTCAGTTTTTTATTTTAGGGGAAAACATTTTCTTGCTGGTTTTACCCCCTTACCTGCATCTGTCTAGCAGGGGTAAGACTCGCCCCCAAAATCCCAAATTAATCGAGGGGTAGAGCGATACTTATTTTGAAGGTCTCCCGACCCTGACTACATTTGCCAAGGTTGAAGTATTTGCGATTATTTCCTTTTATATAACAGCTTGTCAAAATAATAATAATTATTTTTTAAATATTAAATTACCTGTAAGAGCAACCCCTTTTTTAATTCAGAGGTTATAATAAAGGTTAAACAATCTTCCAATTTAGAAATCAATAAATTTTTCTGGCGAGGGGGCGATTCACCCTTAAATTTTAGGGTGAGTCTCACACTGTATATCCGAACAGGCCAAACGCAACAAATGTATTTATTTTATTAAAAACTGAAAGAATAAAAATATTAGGGGGACTTTTGCAATAAGTAGAAAAGATACAATAAAGACCTGTGTTTTCTTAGAATCGAAGTACAAAGCGAATCTAAGTATAAATTTTAAAAGTTTAAAATACTTTCTTTACAACTCTTCTCGCTTTCTTTGACCTAAAGTCTTACTCTTCAATACGTGTTTGCTTAGAGCTATTATACAAGTTTTAAGTTTGTAGAGTCATTTCATGCTTACCACAGTATGCTAACTCCGTTAGTAGGAAATCAAGTAAAATGTTTGGCAACTCTTTGACTTTAGTAATTGAAATTAGTGCATCAAAGTTTTCGGACAGTACCGTAAAGTGGACTGGAAGTGACTTAGGACATTTGGTATTGCTCACATATCATCGGTCATAACCGACTACCCGCTTCGTAAAAACAATATCAGCGTACTATAACGGCGTATAATCAGCGTACCATTTTTACGATGCGGGCAGTCGATTATGGTCGATGATATGCAAGCAAAACCAAAATGTCCGATGTCACCCCCGCTGTCCAAAGACCCACCACTTTACGGTAAACATTGTTTTTTTATTTTAACATACAATTCGGTAAAAGTTTTTTTTAGAAACTTGAAGTATTATTTTAGTTTAAATACTCTAGATGTCTCGATATACCGTCGCTATTTATTATACGAATTAAGTTAAATTAGAAAACTAGTAGTATTTTACCGATGATTAGCGTGGTGCCAACAAAAACAATTAAAGATCAGGTTTTTTAATTTATTTTAAAAAAATAATGTTTTCCTAAATAAAACAACCTGTATATTTTATTACCATTTGAAAACAAAAGCTTTAGAACAAAGCCCATATGTAATTTACCCAATTTTTAATAGTTTCGGAAATATGACCCAGGAATTTGATAGTAAAAATTATTTTAAAAATAAAACACACTGCATACCCTGTATTTTTGCATTACCATTAGGTAAATATTTAAAAGAACTTTAAGAAAGTATCAAATTTAATTATCAAATAAAAAGTTTTCTTATAGTTTTATAAAATATGGTCATTTAAATCTAAAAAAGTAGGTTTAATTTTTCTTTTATCTATGACACTAAACTTGGTGCTAATAGCTTAAAGCTGTAATGGTGTAATGGAAATTTAAGATAGTTTTAGAATTGTATGTGCCATTTTTTCAAAACCAAAAGAGATAGACATAAAAAATGTAGTACTTTCTTAGAGCTCTTTTAGATATCTAATTAATGGTACTGCAATATATAGGGTATTTTATTTAATAAATGCCATATTTCCGAAACTATTAAAAATATTATATATCATATGTAAGCTTTTTTTTAAAGCCCTGTAATAGATCTTTTGAACGATGATATAATATGCAGGGTGTTTTATAAATGGTATATTTTTGCAATAAATTTAAAACCTAATGTTAAATTGTTTTTCTATTAACACCATGTAAATCACCGGAAAAAATACTACCACCTCTCTAATTAAACCAACTTTGTACCTTCAATAATGAAGATCTTAGCAATAGTACCGACTTAAGTTTGTTTGCCCTGTTCATTAACTTTTTTTTTTGGTGGCATGTTGTCCAAATCTTTAAAATTAAATTTAATTATTTCTTGCTTATTTTCCTATAAGATCGTAGAGTGTTTTAGGCTGGTCTCTTATCCTAACAACATCTTTTAACTATTGCTTTTTTACATTCTTTTAGTTTTGGCTGATTTGCCGGTTTTAAAAAGATGCCTTTTACTTAAAGTTTTATTTATATAGGTAAAAAAAGCATTATTTTTCTAGGTAGTAATAAGTTACTTTTTAATTCGTTTTAATCTTAAATAAAAAAAATAAAAGTTTATATTTTTGTAAACAAATATTTTTAAACAAAACTTCAACGTTTAAAAAGTAAGAAAAAATAATTGCCCAATTTTTCTTTTAAAGTTATAATAATATTTCTTTTAATGTTACAATCAATTAAGAAGATAAACAAACACTTCTTTAACTAAAACTGTCCACGTAAAATATTAATTTAAAACCTTAGTCTCGTTACACACATGAGACGTACGAACGCTCTACGCTCTAGGCCAGATGCATTAAAAGTTATGTATAGAGTGGTTATGAAAAGAACAGAAACAGTTCTTAAGATCATGTTTAGAAGCAGCCTGTTTAGTGAACCGATTTTTAAAAAGAACTGAACAGCCTGTTCTTTTCAAACCAAACGGGTGAGAAATGGACGCGCGTTTTGTTTTTGTGTTCTCTGTTCTCACTGGTTCTGTGATCAGCGTTCGGTCGAGTGGACCATGTTGGCCATTTGGATCGAAGAAACTCGAACCAGGCTTTGAGCT
Source organism: Listronotus bonariensis (assembly GCA_014170235.1). Lineage (NCBI taxonomy): Eukaryota > Metazoa > Arthropoda > Insecta > Coleoptera > Curculionidae > Listronotus > Listronotus bonariensis. Next base: position 179,871 of record JACEGR010000075.1, on the reverse strand, counting down.
TGAAGTGCTTGAACGGTTCACGCTTAACGTTAGCGGTGCGATGTCATTAATGGTGCTGTTTTTTTAATGCTCTTTTGGAATAGTTTGAATCGATAAGGGTGAACGGTGAACGGGTGAACGGTGAACTGGTGAACGGTAAGCGGGTAAACCAGGAAAAGAATCGATTATAATGGCTTATATGTCCAGTCTCCACCTCATTATCAAAAACTTGTTAAAAAGAACAGTTGAACAACTGAACAGGTTAACGGAACCTGTTCTCGGGTAGAAACGAAACCTTTCACAAGCAGGCATGACGCGTACGCGTTAGGTGACATTACTTTCAATACAAGCTTAGGTCGTAGCGCGTTCGTACGTCTTATGTGAAACGGGACTTACCCTACTTCTCAAACAGCAGCAAGTGCATCATTTTTTCAAAAAGTATTTAACTCATTGTACTTTCTTTCCTATACGATATTTTGTTTTCTGCGGCTTTGTCGGCTCTTTTAAAAAGTAATTTAAGTAATAAAAAAATAGATAAAATATATTAAAACCTATTAAACTGTTGGCTTTGGTTTTGGTAAGTATTAACAAAGAAAGTATAGTTTCGGTTTGGATCAAAAAATGCCCGACATTTTGGCCGGGCTAAAATTCAGTGTTCAGTGTGTTAAAAATAAAGTGTCGTCTGCATATGTACAAGAAATACACTGGTTTTTATTATACAGGGTGTTTCTAAACAAATGCAAAAAATTTTAGGAGGTAATTTTCCAACAAAAATAAGAAAAAAACGTTATAAGAACATATGTCCTAAACGTCTTAGTTTTTAAACTACAGGGTGTTAGTTTTTTTAGTATTGTTTTTTTTAATAATAACTTTCATACCCATTCATATATTTTTAAAAATTTGGGAGACTCACCCTTTGCACCAGAAGACATTTTTTGGCATACAAGAAAAAAAATCTGTACCAGTGTCCTCCATGAGGAGTTTAAGGTAAATATTTACCAAAAATAGTACGCACTGCATTTTTTAAATAAAAATCTTTTTTAAATGCCCATTTAATTTAGAACAAATTTGATTTTAACCTTTTCTTGTTTGATGTACGGTTTTCGTGTAAATCAATAAAAACCATTTTTGGCATGGTCAATTTGTATTCCTAATATGATATTCTACAATAAAAATTAATCTTCATTTTTGTTCTTTAACTGGATAGGAATTTGAACATGCCGAGAAATGGTTTGTATTTATTTACGCGAAAACCGTCATATTAAACAAGTCAAGATATCAAATTTGTTCTAAACTAAATCGGGATTTAAAAAAATACTTTTATTTTAGAAAAATGCAGTGGCGTACCATTTTTTTAAAATTAAAAAGTACCTTAAACCCCTTATGGACGACACTGGTAAAATGTCTTTTGATGCAAGGGGTGCGTCTTCCACATTTTTAAACAATATCTGAATGGGTATGAAAGTTATTATAAAAAAACAATATTTTTATAAAAAATTTAATACTCCGTAGTTCGAAAACTAAGACGCTTAGGACCTATGTTCAAATAATGTTTTTTTTTTATTTTTGGTGGAAAATCACCTCCTATTTTTTTAGTATTTGTTTAGAAACACCCTGTATAAACAAAAAAATTAATATGTCTGAAAATGTTCGGCCAAAAACGATATTAGGGCTGAAGATTGGGGTTTCGATGAAATAAATGTTTTAGATGTCTAAATGCACAATATTTTAATTTATCAGAGAGCATTTAATTTAATACACACCACCTATAATAATATCGTTTCTCTTAAACCATTAAGCATGCCCTAAAGAGTTAATAGCATATATAAAAGCCACTTTAAAAAAAAACTGTGTTTTTAAAGAAGACTTTATTCATGAAACTTGTTCTTAGCCTAGCTTTGCTTAATGATTAATAGTGTTGTTTATCTTCTGCTTTTTATTTCTAATTGTTTTTATTGCAAGCGTCTGCGAGACCATTTCCCAGATAAACAGAGTAATGGCTCATTTATGTGGTACAGTAATTATATTCATAGATAATTAAAAGACTATTTTCCATTTATAAAAGATACAGTGCCAGTTTGTTACTTCGAATAAATTTTATAAAACGAAAACGAGTTATTGTTTCTGAAAAATGCCCAAATCTGACAATTAGTATTTTTAGTTGCACTCTTTTTAATAAAAAGATATTTGTACGGTATTTACCAAATTTAAAATATAACCCTATAATTTTGTTTATTGGAAATGATTTTAAGAAAATTTTTAAAGCACGCGACTTTTATATGAGTGCCCAGCTTTTAGGCAAAACATTTCATCTTCAAAACAGCTTTTATCTTATTTGTACTTTTAACTTTTTAATTAACACTGTATTTTTTTAAGTTCATTTTAAAAATATATCATAGGAGTAAGGTCATAACATCTGTGTGTTTTATCTATAAAGCCCTCTTATATTGTTCCGTATGCCTAAAAATATTGCATTCAGAAAATAACAAACAGAAGAAGAAGGCCCACCATCTCGTTAGAGCCAAATGTGTCTGTTTGGGGCATCAGCTTCGTCATTAGAAAATAAAACAGCTAAATTTTAGGCTAAATTTCTCGAAAAAATCCTAAATATCTTTATATATTTAAGTTAAATTTTGCTATTTAATATAGAAAAAAGCAGTTTGAAAAATCATCACGTATCCCTATCCGTATCGTAATGCGCTTGCGCAGAAGCAATACGTTAGTTCAAATTCGTTACGTTAAACTTATCAACAAGGCACACATCTCCGTATCGCGATAGGCAACATATCCCGACTTTGGTACGTCAAAACTGAAGAAGATAACCATAAAATTTTATTTAATAATTGATTGATAAGTAAGTCAAAAGCTCTCAGTTAAAAACATTGAATCCAATCGTTGAAAAAAAAACTGGTACGGTTAGGCGTGTGTTTAACACCTGTAAGGTTAGGATACAAACCCTGAACAAAATTGTTTTAGGTAGTTGCATAAAGATTTTTAAATTATGTTACGTAAGTATGTTTTTCAGTGCTCCATTTTACCTTTTCATGAATGCCGACGCGACATATTGTCTTTTGTTGCGTATACGGATGGACATAAGTGTGCATATTAATAGCAAACCCCGAATTCGGATTCAGTGACTTCAAAAACATAATGAAACTACGATTATGTTCTATTTTCAAATAATTTTAATAATTTGACCTTAAAATGACCTTGATCCGAACTTGATGGGGGACCCCAGATTCCGAATTTAGTGACCCAAACAACATAAGGATATGGTCTGTCTTTCAGGGCAGCAACTTTTTGTGTGGCTGTGTTATCTACAACTTGGATAAGTTATAAATATATTTTTTAAAGAAACTTGGTTTTTAATTAAAGAACTATTATTAAAGCCTATTCGGTTTTGCACAAATTGCTTTATTATTTCCGTTTAGACAGTATTGCCAAATTTGTATAGCAAAAAAGTCGGATGAACCAAAATAACAGGCCCATTGTTTTATTATAAAGCCACATCTTTTAGAAATGTGTGGAACAGTCGAAATTTGATGTAAAAACGTAAACTGAAATCCAAATGGTTGATGTAAATAATTATTTAAAACAATGGATACTATTAAACCACACCTTTAAATCGATATCTTGAAAATTGTTTTCGTATATTTATTGCTAAAACACCATTAACCGGTTATGATCGAGAATTTACGCTTTTTACTGCTTTTACCGTAAAAATAAAATGCATTAATACGCTTAAGGCTATTTATCTCAAAAACTATTAGCATAAACAGAATTGATAGTAAGCACTTTACTTTAGCAAGTTTTATAGAATCCAAAAGCTGTTTTAATCATTAAAAAAAGCTGTGTGATAAAACAAATCAATCCCTCGGTTCATAAATAACCGTTTTATAGACCTATATTTTCAAAGGGAAAAAACTAGGGTGTTTTACAAACTTATCCATAATAAAATTTTTGTATGGTAAACTTTTAATAAAAACACACATAATAATTCTTAATTTTTATGACAACTTTGAGCAACGTTCTAATAATAATCAGACGGAATTTAAAAAATAATATCCACTTTTACCAGAATTGATATATTTTAAAGAAACAGCATAATCTAATTTTAGAATATTATTATGCAGATTGCCTAGAGATAGAGGGTTGGTAAAGGTTTTCTTCTCGTAAAGTCTTGTTAGGCCGTATTAACCGTATCAAGTTACAAGTGATAGTAATCCGTAACAGTTATACAAGGTGTTACAAATTTGAAAAGCAGCATAAGAATCCCGGCAAATGATACAGAGCTGAGTAAATTGGAGCACATTTTAATGTTTATTTTTTGTTTTTAAAAATTTTAAAATTTGCTGCCATTTCGAAACTATACGTGTAAAAACAAAATTTTGCAAAAGAATTTGTATTTTTTGTCAGTTTATTTTAGGGACATTTCAAAACCATTGACAATTTATTTTTATGGTAACTACAATGAATTGCGATGTACCACATTCGGTATCAAAAAGAGCATTTACCTTATTATATATTATTATATTATATAAAAATGTTTTAAATAAAAATTAAGTAAAGTGTTGTAGTGTTTCACATTGTTAGATTCGCTTTGAAATACTGTATTTAAAAAAATGGTACGAAAGTGATATGGTCCCATTTTAGTTCTTGAGTTAGGGTAAAAGAAGTTAAAAGCCTTCCATTAAATTTTTTTAAAAGAATACATTGATTTTGTATTTTTCTGAAGTAAGTAATTTATAAGGAGTAATTTTAAACGGATTATAGCACTCTAAATAAAAAATTAAAACTTATTTTAAAAACAAAATTTAACCAAAATTTTATTAAAAATATTTTATTTTAACTTAAAACAGTCTCTCAATCTCTTCCTACATGATTATATTAAATTCTATTTAATAGAGTACTTAAAAGTTTTTTGTTACATTTTATAATAATATGCAGCTCCCAACTTTATTTTTAAGTTGCTTCTGTCCAGGGTGGCGCCTTTTCGTTAAGTTCAAATCCGATTGCAGATTCTCTATTTTAATTTTAAAAACAAATTAAGTGGTGAAAGTAAATCATTGCTAACTTGATTTGTCTTAAGATACAGAGTGTTTCTCCAATTTTGCCAATTCGGTCAGGCAGGCATAAAAAATGTAAATAGTAATGTTTTAGGGATTTTTACGTAGAATTTAGTAGCCCACCTCTTTTTTTTATCTTTTTGACATACCACGAAGGCATATGCTTAAATACCAGAGTACTGTGGGTGTCGGGTTATTAGATGTTTAACCCATCGTTCCCCTGTTCCGTCAACGTTGTCCAAGCACTGAAACATGCAGTTATGCATTTCACAGCATCTTTTAGACAACGCGGTAGTGCGGGAATCTGGGAATCGAACCGGCGACCTCTGGCTTCGAACATCAAAGCTCTGTCCGCTACGCCACAAGGAAGAAATTTATTTTTCCATTAACTTTTATTTTAAAGTTATAACACAAAGCAAGGTTTTTTTTAAATGGAACACCCTGCATATTTTATCATCAGTTGGAAGGTCTTCTTCAAAGCTATAAGAAATACCACATTTAATATATCTATTTTTTAATAGTTTCTATAACATGGTCATCATCAGGATTTTTTAACGAAACACCCTGTATATTATATTACCGTTGCCAAGATATTTTGAAGAAATTTAAAAAATACCACATTTGATATATTTATTCGTTCTAGTTTTGAAATATGACCATATTAAATAATTTAAAAAAATAGTAGATATACGCATTAAGATTTTGACGCTCATATTTCCGAAACTGTTGTGAGAAAACTATTTTAAATCTAATAAATTTTTTAAAGGTCTTTAAAAATGTTGTTGTAATGGTTATAAAATATAAAAGGTGCTTTATTTTAAAACTGCCATTTTATTATCGAATTTCTGACAATGGATATATTTCCGAAACTATGACAAATTAAATATATTAAATGTGGTATTTTTAACGGCTTTTAAAAAGACTTTTCTATTGATAATAAAATATACATAAAGTTTTATTTAAAAAACCCAACTTTGTGGTATAGCTTTAAAATAAAAAAACCATGAAAAGATATAGTACGCCAACTGAATTCTACGTAAAATTCCTAAAACTTTTCTATTTACATTTTTCTCTATCTCTAATATCAAGCAAGTAACAAGTACCTGGCCAAATTAACAAAATTTGAAAAACACTTCGTCTCTCTAAAAGAAATGAAGTAAGCAAGGACTTACTTTTACCATTAATTTTGTTTCAAAAATTTAAATTGAGAATGCGATCTCTTTTAGTTTTCGCTATACCCTTCTAGGTCAACGAAAAGGCGCCACCCTGTACAAGGTACAAAATAAAATGGACACATTAATTTTATTACCAGTATTAATAAATATACAAACTATCTAATTTGTGAGCCAATTTATAAAAAAAAATAGAGGTACGCAAATTTGTCGTTTTCAAGATAAAAGGTCTTAAACTTTAAAAAAAAATAAATTTTGAAAATTTAAGTACAACTTTTTAAACTCAAAATAAATAATATGGAATTAAGTATTTGTTGTGGTTACTTAATTGCTAAAAAGTTAGAAAACTTACTTTCTAAATGAAAAAATTATCTCTTGTATAAGCCAGGGTAAACTACGTAAACATATTAGAAGATAGAAAAGTTGTATTTTTATTTGCTTAATTTAAGGAGTAGTGTCCATTATTTTGTCAGAAATGCTTCACATGCCACTTGACTCTAATAAATTTATTTAATTTAAGATTAAATAAAGCTCTTACTGTTGATAGAATCACCAAATTAAATTAGGTATATTTAAGATATTAATAATTTAAAAACCAAAATTTTTAAATTGGTTTTACAACATGTTTTTTGAACCTAAAACTTTTTTGATAAAATTAACATAAAAATAAGCTCTAATTTTTTTTCGCAATAAAAAAACACCTATTAGGATTATAAAGATATTTGGTCAAAGAAAATAAATTTTTAATTTGAAAAAATTAAAAATACATTAATTATTATATGTTTAAAGTATTGACAACTATTTAAGAAGTACTCTAAAAGTCTTCCTATGCAAGTAATGAAGTAAAGTGCTAAGGAATTTAATTAAAAGCAAGTTTTAATTAATTATATTCACCGTCTTTACCATTTTACCAAACGAATTTTCACTTAATGTGGAAAATCTGCAAAATCAGTTTTTCAAATTTGTTTTAAAATGCTTAATATTGCTATTACATGATTTTACTATTTAGACAAAAAATAAAAGTACTCTACAAAAAATCTTTAATGCCATTTAAGAGATATATATATATATATTTATTTATATAGTGTTGCTTCCTTGACGGTTGCTTGATTCTTGTAATGTCAACTGAGATGTTGGCGAAACGTCGTAAAGAATGTCCAACAAACGAACGGATTGAAAACCGGAAGAAATACCACTCGTGCATTCAACCATCCGTGAAACCTACGTTATATATATATATATATATATATATATATATATATATATATATATATATATATATATATACTATATATATATATATATATATTGGAGTTATTTAATTGATTTAGTTTTAAACTAAGTTACCGCTTGTTACAAAAGATAAAATGAATAAACAAAATTTAAATCCTCTGGGATAAATTTTAAACGAATAAATAAACAAAGTTTTTAATTTATCTAGGACCACAAGCAGTAGGTATTACTTATTAAAATTAAGTGGATCCAGACTAAGTAAATATAGGTTTTTATTTTCATAATAAACATAGTTACAAGCTTCTAGAAATTGTAAAGAGAATTTATTAAATATCATTTTTATAAAAGTTTTTTTGTTTTTTTTAATAAAGCAGATGTTGCTGATTATTATAAAAAATTTAAAATAAAATATATATTGGGTTTAAAGGTAAAAGTCACTAGGTACATTTTGTTAAAAAAATGTTTAAACATTTTTAAGTTATTTATAGTAAACGTTTTTGTAAAAATAATTTATTAGTTGTATTTATGACATCCATAATTCTTTATTAAAATATTGTACATATAAGAGATAATTTATGTTTGTTTTATTACCAAATTTTGAATAAAATCGTAATTCTCGCTGAATCATAAAATGTTACCTTTGTGAGTTTTGCCTTTAAACCAACTAAAAATAATATTAGGTCCATTATTTATTGCTTTAGTGAAAGTGTGTCATTTTAGTTAATAAAGCACACAAAATTGGCACCACTGGAAGGAGCAAAATCACTCTACAAAATAGAAAACACCCAGTACAAGTAAAAAACATACCGTATGTTGTGGAATTCCTGTAATTTTACAGTGTTAATTAATTACGCTATAAAAAATATCAAATAAGTTAATCAGCAGTTATGCATTTTAAAGTTTATGCCAGAGGTGTTGAATGTTTCGTCATACCTTGTTCTTCTCCCTCCCGTCTAAATCAAGAGAGACCAAAAAAATTTTTCGATATTTTAAAAATCTCAAATATGTTTTATCAATGTTTATGTAAAAGTTGAGTAAATAGGAAAATAATAAGTGTTTACTACACGTATTTTAAACTAACCGACTATACAGATCTATTTTGCGTGCCTTACTGTAAACCTCTTTTTAACCTACAACATTGTGAACGGAAATTTTTCGTGCAGCGTAAGCTGTTTAAAACACTTTTGAATCATAGGTGCGGTTTTGTGATTTTATTATAAGATAACTGTGACGTGTTAGCGCTGTCAATGTAAGTCGTTAATATTAAATACGCCGCAATAATATACAGAAGCACAAACAAGTCCTTATTTTGAAGATGGTCAAGTATTTTTAAATGGAAAAAAATTAAACTTTATTATCCACGAGTGCAACATTTAATGTACCTAAGTTAAAAATATTTTTATTACCATGCGTTTAAAGATTTAAAAAATAAATAAACAGTTTAAATAACATTCTAACGTCTAAATAATAACGTCAAAAAATGTTCTTTGGTTTAATAATGTCACAATACACGACGTGCCCTAATCTCGATATGACGTTACATAACGTGACGAGAACTTTCAAATCTCTGGAATGAACTATAAATGATCTAGAACTAAATACCTAGTCGTAAAAACATATTAATATTATGCTTAATAATAATTAAGTAATAAAATGTATTTTAGAAGTTATTGGGCCAGGTGAAGTTAAGCAAATGTTATTACTATAGAATTGTCTTTATTTTGTTAATACAAATCTGTATATTTTGGGCTAAAAATATATGACCATTCACACGATAATATTTTCTAAGTCCTAAAGTTTGTCCCTTTTCTTTTAACTGAACCGTAGGGTTAATTTTTATGAAACATATAACTACAATATATGACCAAGGTCTATATAAGGTTATTCCCTTAAACCCGGTCATAATTTTTTGCGTTTATTTAATTCATTTAAAATTTTTAAATATAAATTTCTTTTAATTAAAAAGTAAACAAAAAGTTAAACAGTTAGTTTAATTATTATTGCATTTCTTTAAAGTTGTATCCGTTTATTTTTTAAATGGATGAATTAAAAATCAAGCACTGGCTTTTGGGCGCCATCTTGTAAAATAAAATAAATAAAAGAAATGACTTGTGACACATTAATTTAAAGCTTCTGATGGGTACTTTATACCTTTACGTACTAAAAATAGACGGTACTTTATTATTTACCTGAATACTTGATTTGGATGGCCATATTTCCACAACCAATAAACTTACCTACAATTATTATGACATTTTTAAACCTTTTCAGAAAAATTTTTAATGGTAATATTATATACAGGGTGTTTTTTCTTTAAATACACTTTTTGTCATATCCTGCGTTTTATTACCGGTATCACCATTAAAAAGATCACTAAGAGAGCTTTAAGAAAACACCACATTAGGTATTTAGGTAAGTTTAAAAGTACCGCCAGTTTTAAGTAGGTAAGAAATTTTGATTAAAGATATATTCTGTGCTGGCTTGACGGATTTATTTATTTGAATTAGGTTTCAAAATTTTGACCTAAATAATAGTTAACTTTAAAAATAATTATTTTAATTTAATTCGTAATGTTTCTTTAGGAAATGAAAAAATGTTAATTTATGCTTTTATTATACTGTAAAAATTTTAGGGTAGTCCCACACAGTCCACAAAAAAGGTTTGGGGGTAACAACATTATGTATTACCCGGTATAAGTTAAACCACCGCAAACTACTGGCAAAGAACTAATTTATTAACATTTTTTTCTATAGGTTAATTAAAAATAATAACCAATAAAACTAAAAAAAATAGCTTAGCGCCAAATACATAAATTAATGTTAAAATTTTTTATATAAATCAGAAGACGGGATGCCACAAGTTACAAGTGCTTAAGAAAAATGTTTTAAGTAAAAACTTATATGTATGCATACGGTGTCTCGACCGAAATAACGTAAGGGCGTCTGTATTGATTTTCTTGTTATTTTAATAGGTGTTTGCATAAAAGGATTAGACAAAATAAGTATGTCAATGTTCGCTTGCTCGTCAGGTGAAAATGTTTATTATTTTATAGGACATAAATTTCAGTTTTCAGCGTAATATTTTCAGTTATACAGTGAGGTCCCAAAGTCAGTCGACCCCCTTTAAATTTTTAAATCATTCGCTATACGATAATATATGACCAAGGTCTGCATTTTATGACATATCAAAAAATATAAATAAAAATGAAATAGGTAACTACAAATCTAAAAATTGACGTTCCGGTGGCAAGTCTGCCACCGTTTTCGAGATTAAATTAAATAAAAGTAAATATTTTTAAACTTAACTATTATTTAGGTCAAAATTTTAAAAGTAAATTTAAATAAATAAGTCCGCCAAACCAGTACAGAACAGATCTTCAAATAATTTTTTTATCCACTACCTAAATACCTGATAGTTTGGCCATTTTTTAAAAAAAAATAATTAAGTAAGATGTTCTTAATATGATGTTTTTCTATAGATCTTTTAAAGATCTTTTAATGCTGATACCGGTGATAAAAACAAGATAGAAAAAAAAGTGTATTTTAAAGAAAATTATATAAAATTTACCATTGAAAAGATTTCTGAGAAAGGTTTTAAAATGCCACATTAATTGTTATTAGTTTTGGAAATATTGCCATCCAAATCAAGTATTCAGGTAATTATTAAAGTGCTGCCATTTTTTAGTACGTAAAGGTATTTACTTTACATTCTAAGGCTATAAAGTACTCATCAAAAGCTTTTAATGAAAGTGTCACAAGTCATCCCTTCCATTTCTTTTTTTTACAAGATGGCGCCCAAAAGCCATTTTGTTTTTTAATTGATCCGTTTAAAAAATAAAAGGGGGCGACAATAAAGAAATGCACTGTATATTTTTTTGTGATGCTAAATAAAACTTTAAATTTAATCTTTGGTTTACTTTCTCTGTTAAAAGGAACTTACTTTTTAAAAATTTAAAATCGATTAAAGAAACGCAAGAATTATGACCGGGTTAAAGGTACTTACCCTATATAGACCTTGGTCATAGTTTTAAGTTTCATAAAAATAAACCGAACTGTTCAATTAAAAGCAAGGGGACGAACTTTAGGACTTAATTGTAAAAAATAATATTGTGTGAATGGTAATATATTTTTTAGCTTAATTATTGGCTTTAACACCTATTTTCTTTATTAAAAAATAAAGATAAAAATTTATTATTTAACCATTTTTACATTATATATTTTTTTAATTAAATGGACATTAGTAAAGTGCCTGCTTTTCTACACAATATATATAGAATATTGATTTAAAACTGACTTATTACTTTAAATACACTAAATAAAAAACAAGAAAATTATTTTATAAGACGTAAATATTTAAACGAGACAAATTTTTTGTTTTAAAATTTGTAAACAGCATTTTTATTTATTTTTGATATTTACAGTTTACGTGATTTTACTTTGTCATTTGTTTGTACTTTTTATGTAATTGTTATTTTAAATAAAGAAAAGAAATAATTAAATAAATATAAACGAGTATTATTACCGTCCGGATTTTATAAAATAATAATATATTAACCTTAAAACAATAATAATAATTAGTCAAACCGTTTTTAGGTCACACATATTTTAAATACAAATATGTTTTTAAATATAATATACCCAATAATATTTTTTTAATTATTTGTCTGAAAATGGTAATATTATATAAGTATTTAATTACTCTACCAGCCAGCTACTAATTTGGAATAAAAATTAATATTTATAATAACCTGCACATTTATTTTTAAGGATGCTTAAAGTTTACGCCAAATAAATGTTTTGTTTATGCATGCTTAAGCCTAATATTTATTTTATGTTTGAAAATATTATGCGCTAGTATATAGGATAAAAAATATTTATCTTTCAATTTTTTTATATTAAGCTTTTTGTTTTGTGTTTGTTGGCCAGATTAAAAAGTATTTTTTTGCAAAAAGTTTTAAAAATTTTGTTTTATTGTTTACACAATTTTTATTTACGTTTGATTTAAATCTGATTTAAAAAGACAATATGTGTATATAAGCAAAATAAATTGTTTTTTTATCAATAAATATATAAACTTATCGATACCATTTGTGCTTTTATATTACCTTTTTCTTTAAAAGCTATACAGTTAGGATATTAAAATCTATTAAAAGTCCTCCACCTACCCCAATTTTTTTTAAGGGACAAAATATCAAGATCGAGTAAAATTTGGGTAAAAGGGTATTTAAACTACTTTTTGGCATACTATTTTTGTGATCATGTGGCCTAGTGCCCAGGGGCACTACCAAGCCTATATTTTTAACTGACAAGAAAAATCACACGTCTCTCTACTTTAAAGCCACTTTGATTCTCTGCTCAGCACCTCTCTATGTTTATAAAACGGCCAAGCCTTTCCAGACTTGGGACCGTTTAAAATTTAGCTTAAATACCGTCAAACAGAGCGGTTTTATAATCATTGGCTTATAAGACCAAAACACCTGGGCCAGTTTTCAAAAAAGTGGCGTTGGGTAGAAAACAATGGGCTTTGGAAACAAGATTCTACGACACTTTTTTATTTAAAAAAATTGGTAACGCCTCTTTGGCACTACGCCACATAACCAAAAGTATTTTAATGCAAAAAGTAGTTTAAGCGAAATTTTAATATCAAAATTTTTCTCAATATCAAAATCTTGTCTCATTCAAAAGTTACTGGGGAAGAAAGGTTGAAAAAAACGCACAGTATGAAACGATTTTAAAAAATAAAACGGTTTTGAGAATAGAATTAAAGAGCCTTAAAGACGACGTGCTACATAACTTTTCCCTTCTATTTGACAAAAAAAGAGTAATAGTGCCTCCTTGGTAATAAGCCACGTGATCACAAAAAAATATGCCAAAAGGAGTTTAAATAGTACCGTTTTATCCAAATTTACCCGCTTTTGATCTCTTCTCTCATTAAAAAGATAAATCGGGGAGAGGACTTTTGATATTCTCACCATTTACTAGAGTTTATTTTTTTAAATTTGATTTTTTAATTTACCTAAAATATTTCCCATTATTGTTTTTTATTTCATCAATAATATAATTACAATGAAACATTTAAAAATAATTGTTAAATAAATAATGTCACAAAAATGCCTTTTTTTTAAACAGCAATGAGCTAAATACTTTTTGTATTTTCTTAAAGAAAACAAAAAAATATATATTATGTCATTTTTCTACAGATATTTTTACTACGACTTATTGCTACGACGGCAGTAAACCACAGGTAAAAAAACTACTACATATTATTATATGATACTCATAGTTTCTTTTTTTATAATAAAAATATAAATTGTTATTTATTTAAATCTAATTAAAATATTTAACCCAATAAATTCTTTCTAAAATGGATTTAATATACAGTATGTCCACAGATAGGGTTTACAAAATGATAAATTAAACAAAAATTTGATTTTTAAATTTAAAAAAATAATTTTTAATAGAAATTGTGGCTTGTAAAAGATATGATTTAATTAAAACAAATGGTAATTCTGTATACAGGGTTTGCAAAAAAATTCAAAAACCTGATTTTCTTCAATAGTAAACTAAATTTATTTTTAATATTTAACTAAAATGTCTATATAGCTTAGGAAGAAGACATTATCAATGATTTTATTTTTTATTACAGGGTGAAAAAAACTGTAAAACTGATTTTGGTGTAGCCAGAAATCCTTAATTTTAATTTTTTTAATAACATAACGTAAATAACTCTTAAAAAATACACATAGGGTGAGGATATTAAAAGTCCTTCTTTCCATTATCTTTTGAATGGGACAAGATATCGAGGTCGAGTAACTTTTAGGTAAAAGGGTGTCACTTAGACTACTTTTTAGCATAATAATAATTTCTGTCACGTGACCTAGTACCAAGGGGGCACAATCAACTTTTTTAATCAAATGAAAAGGGGGTTATGTAGCACCTCGTTTTAAAGGTTCTTTTTTTATTAAACAATATTTTAATTTAGAACCGTTTAAAATTTGACTTAAATAGTGTAAAAACAATGCGGCTTATTGGCATTGGCTTGTAAGTCTAAAACGGTTGGGCCAATTTTACAAAACAAAGTGGCGTTAAGTAAATAATTAGAGGGCCTTTAAAACGTGGTGCCACATGACCCCCTTTTCATTTGGATCAAAATTTGCTAGTGCCCCATTGACTGTAGACCACGCGACCGCAATAATTTTTATGCCAAAAAGTAGTTTAAGTGACACCCTTTTACTCAAATTTTACACGATCTCGATATCTTGTCCCCTTCAAAAGATAGGGGAGGGAGAACTTTTAATATCCTTACTGTATGGAAATGGGGTAAAATTTGGGTAAACAGGTAGGTAACACTAAAACTACTTTCTGGCATAAAATGTGTTGTGGTCACGTGGTCTAGTACCAAAAGAAAATTTTCCCTGTAGACGCACCAACAAACATCTTTAGCACTTTTTACCAGCTTTGAGTTTTATTATTATTTTTTTAACTTGTTGTAAATATATCTATAAAACCTATTTTTTAAAAATCAATACATCGTTTGGTGCAACATTCAAGAAAGAGTAAAGTTTAGGGGCCACAGATTAGGCTTTTTAATTTTCTTTTATCTGAAAATAATTTAGGGAAGCTCAAAGCCTATAACCAACATGACGCGGACAAATTCTTAAACAAACGGTTTTGGTGTATTGTTTTATTTATTTATTTTTTTACCAGTTTACAAAGGCATAAAGTCTAAGTACTAATGTACTGTGTACGTTTTAAATAAGATAAAATGCTTTTAAAATTTAAAATTAGCAGCCATTTCCGGTTAAACCGGAAGTAATAGAAAACAACTGGATAGATTAATCGATGCATAATTATATTAAATATCGATATACCAAATTTTTGTTTTCTTTCAAAAGATAAAAAAGTTGTACGGGGGAACCACCTATGAGAATCACCCAGGATATTTGGCAGTTGTATGCAATATTTCTTTCTCTTCAAATATATTCCCTTTTGCTAAAACTTGGTAATGTTGTCTATGTATTTTTTACTACTAAAATGTAGGATATTAAAATTAAAAATGAGAATTTTTTGATAAAGTTTCAATTGGCACTTTTTTAATACAGTATAACAACATTTTTTTAATTAAAAAGTTCTTAGTTTTTTTGCACTTTGCATGTAAAACTTTTAATCCGTATAAAGGCAATTATGACAAAAGGAGTTTAATTTAAAATAAAAGAAGTTTGTTAAGATGGATTACAAATTAAGGCGCATTGTTTGCTTCCTGAGCTGTCTCAAAATTTACGAACAATAGAGTGACCATAGAGCTCCAGTAAGTCGATAATTCGGCCAAAGCTTGCCAAGAAGCTTAAAAAGTTTTTATTATGAAATCCTTTTAACCGTACCATTTATTGATCTATAATGCACAGTTGTTCTTTAAGGTATTTGTCTGTACATTTTTTAATTGCATTTTTTATTTTAATAATAATATGTGTTGATATTTAGAGTTTAATTTAATACAAAGAAAACTGTATTAGATATTAAAAAAATATATTAGTAAGCTTGGCTTTAAAACTGATATCAGGTAACCTTTACAAGGTCAGCAACCAGAGTTCTTTATTATTTAAAATTTACATTACACGGTGAAACTTGTATAAACTTTAATGTAATATTGTTCTGTTACACCCCGTATAGAAAACACGTACCTTCGTCTATATTTATAATATGTGTTGATATTTAGAGTTTAATTTAATACAAAGAAAACTGTATTAGATATTAAAAAAATATATTAGTAAGCTTGGCTTTAAAACTGATATCAGGTAACCTTTACAAGGTCAGCAACCAGAGTTCTTTATTATTTAAAATTTACATTACACGGTAAAACTTGTATAAACTTTAATGTAATATTGTTCCGTTACACCCCGTATAAAAACACGTACCTTCGTTTTCTATTTTTATAATATGTGTTGTTATTTAGAGTTTAATTTAATACAAAGAAAACTGTATTAGATATTAAAAAATATATTAGTAAGCTTGGCTTTAAAACTGATATCAGGTAACCATTACAAGGTCACCAACCAGAGTTCTTTATTATTTAAAATTTACATTACACGATAAAACTTGTATAAACTTTAATGTAATATTGGTCCGTTACACCCCGTATAGAAAACACGTACCTTCGTTTTCTATATTTTATTGACCATAAAACGTAACTATGGTTAACTCTACTACGTCAGATCTTTAGTTTTTAATGTCCCAAAGTAAACAGCACAAAGATCAAAGAAATACTGACTTTATAAATATTTGCCGTCATCCTTTTATGGTCAGGTAGAAGAGTCCAAAATAGTTGAGATTTTTTTGGTAAATTCTCTTCTTACAAAAGTTCTAAATCGATAACTCGAGCGTTTTCGTAAACCTTCGTAATTGTTGTTGGAACGTAAAAATACTAACGTTAATTATTTAAAATAAGGATTAAATTAATTTAAATAATCCTAACTTTTACACTTTTATAAACTAAGAACATATCATTAGAAGTAAAAATTCAAAAGAAATATTATTCAAAATTTTTAATTTCGATTTCATGATAGTAACGCATATTTAAAATATCCATCTTTATAATCCGTTATTAATATCAAGTAAAATAGATTTCTTGATCCTTTTTTTAAAACAATCAAACCTGAGGTATTAACTCAAATGGGTTATTATCCTCCGAACTGTATTTTCAAAAAGAAAACTTAAATTCTATATCTAAATATAGAAATTGATACAAAAATGATATTATCCGTACACGTTTGTTTAGGTTTTTTGTGTTCAGATTCTTTACTTCTAGGTATTTTAAATAAAAAAATATTTTAATTTAAAGCCATTTTTTACTAAAGAGTCATATTATTAATTTTATTTTAAATAAAATAAAATACCTTTTAATTTGGTTTAATTAGATTTTTATCTATATTTAAGTTTCTAACAGAATTTTAATAATTTGTTTTAACCCATAACGCCACTTAACAAAAACATTCTTTTTATATTTAAATATTATTTTTTTCTAACTGGTCCTGGTGTGCAAAATTATATAAAAAAATAATATTGTGTTTACTTACTTCTTTTAGTTATTAATAAATATTAAATGTATCCCAAAGTTCAAAAAGCAATAATATTCTTTTAAATTTTTGCTCTCCATATTTTTAAAGTCCGTAATAATATAATAATTATTCTTTTCACGTAAACCTGTTCTAAACGGACTGTATGAGTATTTTTTGTAAAAAAATATTTTCTGACGAACCTATTCATTTATTTATTTACAAATGTACACTACAGAATAAAAACATTCTAAATGGTACAAGCTACTATGTACCACAATGTACTCCTTTTGGTAATATAAACTGTCTATCTACCTTTTTTTTTTTTTGGAAGGAGTTTTTTTGGGGAGGGGTTGAAAAAATCTTTCAAAAGACGCACCAGTCTGTTGATCTTACGACTGGGCTGGATGGATTCAGTCTCTCAAGGGAGCTGCGTACCTACTAAAAAAAAAAATCGCCCCTAAAGGCTCAGGCAAGACACGCTGGAAACCGCTCGCGCATTACTTCAACGTGCTTGCTGGTCTTTCATATTTGTCATCCTTTCCACCTAGCTCTCCTTGAGGCAGACAAGTTGTTTAGACAGGTCATACACAATGAAATTTAGACTCTTTACAAACAGGTATATAAAGCAAAATACACACAGCTATATATCACAGTCAGACATCTTGGGTTGCATAGTTGTTATCACAGTTAAAGTCTCTTTGACATAGTACTTCATCTTTGTTTTTTATATACTGCGCGTCTGACAGATGCCACGTTAGTAGTTGTATAACTATTTAATTGTAATGGATTACAAAAAAGTTATTTATAATTATGTCTGCTAATAAAAATAAATATGAAAAGCAAAATACACACAGCTATATATCACAGTCAGACATCTTGGGTTGCATAGTTGTTATCACAGTTAAAGTCTCTTTGACACTAGATTAATAAATATTCAGTATCCAGTCTCTCTTCTTGGTGGCCATTATGTCTCTGACGGTTTAATAGACCTGACTCCACGCTTCTTCACCGCTGAGTAGTCCTTGTTTTAGGGACTCGGCGTCCCACACATTGCCTGTATTTGTTTGAAATCCAATTAGTTTCTTTCCCACCTCGGGCATACAAATACGGTACGTCAGTCGTCTTGTTGTTGGCAGTAGAAGCACTTAGGTCAGTCACTTCGTTTTCGTTCATATAGATATTTCCGAAAGCAGCCATGCCCACAAAGAACTTGTCTCAGATAGTAGTCCACCTCACCATGCTGTCTGTTCACCCATTTCTGTATTTTGAAATTAATTAATACGAGATAATTACTGAAAGTACGGATGCCGATATCTCAAATACAAAAATATACTAAACTAAATTCAAATTAAAATCCAAAGTCTCAGCACTTTGCGAATCGTTAAGTTACTTATTATTTTTTTGCACAAATAAAAATAAGGTAAAGTAACTGTTATTTTTAAAAATATGTAGCAAATAAATTAAAATAATAATTATTGGGTATATCCATTATACTTTGTATAAGTAAACATATAAATTTGATACAGGTTAAAGACATAATTATTTTTAATCCTTTGCAATAGCATTGCAATATTAAAATCAATATAAAATATAGCACCTAAGCATTAGGTTTAAAATTAATTGTGCTTAAACTTTGGTAAGCCCTGTAATTTAAATGCATATTTTGTTATTTATATTGTTACACTAGTTTGTAAGCACAGGCAGTAACGTAGCTAGGTTTTCGAGGGGAAAGGGTTGCGTTCTTTTAGAGCACATGTATTTCTAACCCTTAAGTACTAACGTGGTGTCATAGCTATGTCCCGCTTTGTGTTTTAGGGTTAATAGTCCATCTTCTTTTAAGTTTGCTGTTGCTTAGTCTGCATACATAAGAAATTTGTCATAGTACTTCATCTTTGTTTTTTATATACTGCGCGTCTGACAGATGCCACGTTAGTAGTTGTATAACTCTTTAATTGTAATGGATTACAAAAAATGTTATTTATAATTATGTCTGCTAATAAAAATAAATATGAAATGCAATAACAAAAATAGCAAAGTGATTGTAAAAAAAAACAGACTTTGTCAAAAAACTTACATTTAAATGAGAAACACACTTGCTCTCAGAACAGCAAAACATTCACATGTATCTTGACGAATTAGATCAAGTATTTGTGATATATTAGGTTGGACTTTAAAATTATTTAAAAACATAAAATTAAAGGATTTACTAAAAGAACGACTTGCTATAGTTCCCCTTCAAAGCAAGCAAAGGCAATGCTTGCGTAATTTTATAAAAAGTCACATTTTAGTACTTTTAAATACAAATAAAATGTCGATTTTTCTCCCGTGATTGAAACTTAAGATTTATGACAACTGCAGCAAATTTTTGCCATCTGGCAGAAGTTTAAGTTTTTTTTAAAAACGCTTTTTGATTAAAAAAGAACCGGTATTTTATTGCAATATTTTTTGATTATTTTATTGTGGTGCTATACAGAATTTATAAAAGCTTAAGTTTTGTTTTAGAAAAAATATTTAAAAAATCAAATGTATGATTTTTAAAAACATATAGGGCTATTTTTAAGTTGGTATTTATTTTTAACACTATATAAGATGCAAGAAAATAAATAAATGAATAAATTAAATTATGTCCACAAATACTTTTCTTTTGAAGTATAGGGTGTCACAGTTTAAAAAAAAACATTTTTATTATAAATTTTTTACCAGTGGCGTTTAAACACGATTTGTATTGAATTAAAAAAAAAATACGACACTGCTTTAAAAAAAATAAAGGCCTGTTGACGCATTACAAAATCTGATAAGGGGTTTTTGTATGTAAAACTTTTTTGTCTTATTTGTAATATAGTAAGGTTAAATACTTACATTACTACAATTTTAATGTCATTAAAGAGTTTTTGCTCTAAGGAAGCTATAATAGTTAATAACCTAACCTAAATAAAACTACATATCAGATTTTTAGAGATTTTTCCATGCTGCAAAATGACTTTTAATTTTTTAAACGAAAACCGCTCGTCGTACCCAAAAATATTAGGATACCAAATTAAATCCAAAGTAAATGGTTATTTCAAAAATTATATTAATTTGAAGAAAAATCAGTGGCATACTATTTCCTTCTTTAAAAAAATTAAATACAAATCCTGTTCGAACGTCACTGGTATTTTTTTTCCTTTACAGCAAAAAATATAATGTAAAGGTCAAAAAATTGTATAAATTTTGTGAAAATATATGAAGTAGTAGAAAAGTTATGATTAAAAAGGATTTTTTTTTCCTAAAACTTTAACACCCTGTATTTCCGAAAAGAAGCATTTTCGGACATAATTTTATTTTTTTTTATTTTCTTGCATATTATACAGTGATAAAAAAATACAAACCTAAAAAGAACATTGTATTATTTTATTGGTAAAGGGATGCCAAGTCTGAGGGGTTTCATCACTAATTAATTTAATATTTTGTCATAGTCTGGCCTTACCAATATTTATAATATGTATTGGTTTAAAAAATACACAATTAAATTCTGGTATTAAATAAAAAAAGGTAATAAAAAAACTTTTACAAGGGTTTTCATGAGAAGAACAAACTTGTTATGTTAAATTTCTTTTATTTTAAATTAAATAATTTAAAAATATATTAACAAATATAGTCTTAGTAAATATTTGAACATTTACATTTGGTTTCTAAGCAAAGTATGTTACGGTTTATTTACTGCTAAAACAATTTGGCTACGCTTTATTTACTGTTAAAACATATTCCCCTTTTCTGCAATTAACATCTATTTTCATCAACCCAAAATAAATGCTATACTTGCCATGAACATATACATTACGTAATCACCATATTTTATCGGAGCCTTCCATTAGAATATTTAGAAAATATTTTTAAAAAGTACATCATAAAACGTAAGAAAATAGTTAATAAACTAACATGGTTTATATTTATTTTAAATAATAATATTACTGATAAAATACTAGATTATTGTTACAAAAAATATAGGACTTAGTTTTAGCGTTATACAGAATAATGTAAAATGTTGTGTGGGGTGGTAAAGAAAGCGTTAATTTGTACCTAATTTTACATACAAGATGTTCATTTAAAAACTTACCACTCAAGTTATCTGCAAAAAGAGACAGATTTAAGAAAATCGCCGAAATACGTCAAGATATTTATTATTGGGGAAGGCTCTTTACAAAAAAATGGACTGTGTTTCTTCAATACCTTAAGCACCAGGGCTAACACCCCAAAATTTTTAAATAAGAAGGAGGGTCTAATAATACATTATTTTAAAGCTCCTTGCGAGTATTTTATAACCTTAGAATATAAGGTCAATATCTTTATCTACTACAAAATGACGGTACTTTAAAAATTACCTAAATATCTGGGATCCAATTTTTTGTAAAAAACGTTACTCCTTAATAAATATCTTGACGTGTTTTAACAATTTTTTAAAATCTGTCTCTTGTCACAGATACCTTGAGTGGTAAGTTTTTAAATAAAAACCCTGTTATAAAAATCCCGTCAAAATATTACAATTAGTATTGATAAGGGCAAATGTATTACCAAAGGTTACATTAACACTAAAGTAAATAAACAACATAAAATTAGAAGAAACAAAATAAAATTAAAATTATCAGCACTGGGTAACAGAATATTTTTTACTTTAAAAAGGCACTTTTAAAACAAAATTAAGCCGGCTTTAGGAAAGCAACACCATCTTATGCAGAATCCCATTGTCCAGTTTAATTCCCTAAATATAGAGACCTACCAGTACTAACGCAACTAATCTAAATGATTGGGAAAAATTTTGTTTATGGTAGCTGATACAAATAGGTCATTTGCTTAAATAGGGCCTGTAGTGCAAAAAGGTAGATTAAAATATAATTACATTTAAAATACTTTAGACACGCATGGATTACAGCTCCACGATTCGGTAAACAGCGCGCGAGAAGCCCGCTCATGCTTACAGCGACTAGCTACAGTAGTAGCCGCTCGTTTGTAAAAAACGGGCGTTTTCATTGCCCGTTATTAAACAATATAACTTATCAAAAAGAAAACTATGACTAAAAATTGTAATTTTTAAAATAATAATTAAATATTTATGTAGTAATAAATGATTAAAGAAAAATATTATTAAAAAATTAAAATAATAGTTATTCTTAATTTAAATAGGCCTTATTTCTGTTATATAAAGGTCAAAATACGGAGTGTCCATTAGCTCTACCGATAAACTTAAAGAAGTGATTGTCCAACGAAAAATAAAAAAACACATGAAATGTCCCAAATGTTCTTCTTTTGGAACTGCAAGGTGTTAAAATTAAAAAAAATATTCTTTTAATATTATTATTCTAAGAAATTTGACAATCGTGTTTTATGCATCAAAAACACGTTAAAAAAAAGGTTAAATAATTTTATATAATGACTGATATGTATGTGATGAAAACTGGCCAAGTGAAATATAACCTACCTTAAGATCTTATACATATTTGGAATTAATATTTTTTATTCCGTTTCCGCTGCATAGTTTTCTTTTTATTCTATTGTCTACATTTTCTTATACGATAGAAATAACGGTGCACATTTATTATCTGCTACCTTTTTAACACGCGTCCTGTTTATTCTTAAATTAGCCAAGTCCGGACGATATAACGATCTTGTTAACGGTTGTTTATTATTGCGTATTACAGGTTTTTTTGTATGGAGACCCCTTATAAACCACCCTATTTTTTACCTTTTAAATTTTTATTTTTTTCCAACGCTTGCACACAATTACCAAGCTGGATTCTAAATATTATATGTCTAGGTCATCTGGAAGTGGGTTAGGTTTTTGGATCTATATATCAGTCAGTGGAAAATTGCCGACTTTTGGAAATTCATATCTTTATTACCGTTTAAGCTAGCTTTATAATTTGGGCTTCTAGTTGTCCTTATAAATATAAATAAATACACATGTGTTTTCGTTTAGTTGGTTTTGAGTTATGAAGGGATTAAAACTGGCGCTAAGTGGACCGTGTAATATCCGGCGCTGTAGCCAAATCCTTTAAACTTGGCTTGACACGCTGCTGCGTATTTTTATGCGTTTATAGCCCTAAAACAAAACCTGTGGTATATTTCATTTTTTCTATATTCTATGATTAATGCATTTTTCATGCGGATTATAATGTATAATTAAAAGAATTGGCTTTATTAGGGGTCAGAATAACAATTTAATAAATAATAAAGTTGTATCATACTATTAGGTAAAACGTTTTACATTGATTGCATTAAATATTAAAATATCTAATTTTTTCAAACAAATTTCGCCAAAAATAGAAATGAATTAGTTACAGCGCTATTTCCCACTTTTAAATTTTTAATTTGCCTAATAAACGGCTTCAGTAAGTTTTAATTTATATTTTAAAATACAAACTCCCTAAGAGTACAACAGTTTATTTAAATTAAATATATATTTTTAATATTATTGAGTAAATTACCTATTCTTAAAATAACACCAAATAAAATTTTTAAAAAATTATTTAAAAACTCTTGACGAAAACTTTTTAAATCTCAATATTATAAAAATAATTTTATTTTTTCAAAAATCTAATTTTAGTCAAAACGTGTTTGCTTATAATTTTTATTTGGTTTTTAATAGTATTTCTTTTTTTATATTGCTTTGGATAAAAAATTAACTTACCTTTAATTTACATCTCCAATTTTCTAAAAAAATAAAGAAATAAAAGCGACAAGTTAGCCTTTTTTAAGCTTTTTGTTAAAGTTTGTCTACAAAATTTTGCCTAAAAGTAAATTTTGCATTAAGGGAATAAGTTTGGAAAACAACTTTTTAAGTTTTTTTCTTTCTCGATTATGTCCTATTCCTTGCCAAATAACTTTTTGAATTGGTTCTGTTTCAAGCATATTTGTTGTATTTATGAATATGACAGCGTATGGTAATTTTTACACTAAAAACGATTTGACGGCTATATTTTTAATATATTTGTATGGTGAGAAAAAATGATATACAACAATACCGGCTGTCAAAAAACCTATTGGACAAGCTATAACTTCTATAGTTTTAGACATATTAAAATAAGATGGTTTAACCAGAAATTACTTTAATTTTGAATGTTTAAATAAAAACCCTGTATATTTTAACATTTTTAAATTTCTACGACAATTCTAAATAGTAAATTCTCATTTTTAAAAGTTTTTACACATACTTGATTTTCTTAAGAGGAATTTGCTGTTTTGCATCTAGGTGACTACGATCCTTTAGTTATGACTTTATTTCTTATCTGATCGCAAATAAATTGGACACTTGTTGACACCCGGTATACAATTGTCAAAAAAAAATATTTAAAAATATAGTTTAATATTAACTAAAAGATAGTTAAGCCATAAATTAAAAAAAAAAAGGTTGTAAAATATACTTCACAGCAAGTCCTACTTCCATTTATTCTCTAAATGGGAGGTAAAAGCATATCACTAAAACTACTTTTTGACATAAAAGAAATTAAGGTCTCGTGGGGGTCAAATTTCAAGTACTGCTAGGTATGAAATGACCAGGCCCATTTAGAAAGATAAAGGGACTTTACTTTTCATTTAAAGAAAAAAAAGATGATAGTGCTCCCTTGGCACTATACTACGTGACCAAGTATGTAGTTTCAGTGATACTCTTTACTTAAACTTTACCCGATCTCGATATTTTAAATATATTTTTTCATTCAGATTAACGGGGAGAGGAGGCGAACTTTTAATATCCCTACTGTATTATATTAAAAATACTCGCTAGGCATGCACGAAAAGACCACAAACACCGCTTGGCAAAAAGTTATGTTAAAAAATAAGTAGATTAGACAAAAAAGGACTAATTGAGTATTTGGCAAGTATGTGCATACCCATTAAAATTGCATAACGGTTTTTTGTTTTTTACTTTTACTTCTCATGTACACAAATTTCGAACCAAAACAACCAGGATCAAAAAAAGGATCACTACCAACAGAGGTAATTAACTTGTCAATCATTAAGCCATAACACCCTCCCTATTCCAAAGACAATCAACAATTTAGTTATCCATGTAACTATTTTTTAAGAGACTTGTTGTTGTCCAATAAACATTTTTTAAACTTTAAACTGCCCGATAGAGCATAGTTATTTATTTTATGCTTACAGTTAAATTTTGATCTAATAATATTTAAAATACCATAATTTATTTAAATATATTAATAACTTAGTTATTTAAGTGACTGATTTCACAAGAGACATGGTTGTCCGACGGACACATATAAAAGCCAATCACTTTTTAGCGAAACTTGGTCGACTGAGACCGCAGTTATGATAGATAAAAAAACGACGAAAGATCGCTATTTACCAATAATACCGACCTACCTACAGTGTACAGACTACGCCTATTATACGGTGTGTCTACGTAAGTTGGCATTATATGGGAAACTTTTTTATTAATAATTTTACGAAAAAAAGGTACTCTTTATAAAAAGTTCTGCATGGTCCTAATCCTTAAATATGTACAATCATTGGATACCAAATTGTGTCAGTCATCTACGAGGATTGGCCAAAAATTAAATTTTTGCTTAAAAGTAAAGTACCTGCATTTTTGCTAATATTGCAAATTGTTATAAACAAAAATTGTTTAAAATTAAAAATTACTTTCAAATATGCATTTTTTTATTAAAAAAAAAAATCCACAAAATCGAGGAAATTTAAGTTTGTACATTAGTGCACTGTACATTCTTCTTGTTTTAATAACAATAATTTAAAAAGTTTATTTAAAACTGTCCTATGACATTTATAATCATGAAATGAAGTGCACTGATGTACAAACATAAATTTTCACCATTATCGCAGAAAAAGAATCAGAAATATTTTTGTTTTTGTAAATGAACAATCAAGGTAATCCCTAAAATAATTTTGCTTGTTACATGATGACATTATTAGTCACTTACACAATTTGTCCTACCTAAAACCTATGTCACCTGGCCGCGCTAGCTATAAACCCAAGTCTTATTTTTAAATTTAACGAAAAAATTAAATTAGGAAGGTGTGGCTAATCCGTCAGCACGTTTTAATCATTACGGAATACGCGTGATAAAAAATTGCAAAAAAAAATGTCGAGTCCAGAAAAATGCACGAGGCAAACGACATTAGTGATATAAATCATCCAATTATACGTCAAAATCGCCGGTTTACTGTGCGAATGGGCTCTCCACTTGAATATAATATCCAGTGTTGTTGGGTTTATCTGCCGCTGATAACAATGATATTTGTTGCTCTCGTCGTCGGTATGTTAGTCTATTCTTTTTCCGATGATGCTTTTGGATTGGTAGTTAACGCTGATGTCATCCGATGGTCCGCATTTTTTATCGCAAATTTTTAAAAATATATTAAAAATAAGTATATCGTTTTTAATGTTTTCCATTTTACCTTTATGCAGCGCTGTTCAACATTATTTCTACACGAAATAATTTCGTCTATTAAAAAAAAACAAAAATAAACTTAAAATTAAAATTTTTTGTTTTGACACACTTTATTAACGTTATTAATAAATATACAAGATCAAGTCTGAAAAATAAAAATTTCCGCATATTGTTGATATCTTATTAAAGGATAAAATTTAAAAATTATATTTTAAATCTTATTATTTTTTAAATATTCTGCCTGTTAAAGTGACAAAATATATGATTTTATATTAAAACATATAATTAATTACCTTTTATAGAAAGAACTAATAATAGGTAGGTTAGCTATTTAGTTTATTTAGGCACATAATTAAGAACTTTACCCTAAAACCATGTTTTTTTATTACTGGTCAATTTGAGGGAGATCTAATAACTTTAAAATAAATAAAATTAAAATATTGTTTACTTACTTTTTTGCTATTAAGCAGGACATTAACATGCTGTTTTTGTTTCGAAATCAGCAATATATGAGGCCTTATAAACTAAAGCAGACCATCCCACAAATCAAAAACAGAGCTTTAACAAAAATTGTCAATAGAATTAAACATATTTTTAGGGTCAAAGTTGTTATAGTGAGCTTTAACCATTTTTTAATAATTATTATTTTACACGTACTGGCTTAATTAGTTGAATGGTTTACTCTGCTTCTTAAGGCATTTATTGAGGTATAGTAAATTATTACAATTGTGGGGAAAAAATCAATAAAGAGTTAAGTTTGTCAACATAAACAGAGTTTTCCATTTAAAAGCTGTGTAAGTTTTTAAAAATGTGATTTTTACGGTTATTAATGCTGCCAATAAAGAAATGTGTCACAACAAACACAGTTTCTTTTTGTATTTTGTACAGGGGCAAAGTAATTTTGTGTATAAGTAGAGTTGGGACATCCTCTTTTACAGAAAATGTTTTTATTTAATCTTTTTACCAGTCTACTATGTACTTCCCTAGAGTTCCCGCTACAACGAGCCTGCTGATTGGAGCAGAGCGATATAACTGCGTTTTCATATTAGCGAAAGATGGAAATACGGGCGACGGACCAACGCTATCGAAGTGTATGGAGTCAAATGAAACCTTTTATACGCAGAGAACGCGAAAAGTCGGCAAACTCAAAGGCTTCGTATCATTTCTTTATCTTTCTGTCCGTCAAAACCGGCTTAGTGTGTAAAGGCGCTAAGGCTTCCCGCTTCCGCCTTTCGTCAGACGACGAAGCGACGCGAGCAACTTACTTCCAACCACGTATATTTTTTATGCTTTTAATTTCCTATGGTCTGTGGGTTCGTTTCCACACCCGTATAGATTATTTATATTATACATTATGTACCTATTAATCCAGACGGAATTTGGATTTGGTGTTTTATGACAATCATCGGTTAAAAAGCTTTAAACACGTTTTCTAGCGCGCAACGTAATAAGGTGGCGAGCGTGGTGTAGGGGCTGACGTACTAGCCTCCACGCCCAGGTTTAAATATCGGTTTCTTACACTGGGTTTTTAATAGATCGTCACCTTACAAATGGTAATGGCAAAGCCTCTATGTAGTATTTTGTCAACCCTAGGTAGTAGTTATTTAAAAAATAACGTCTGAGGTGGCACTACCGCGTTGTCTAAAAGGTGCTGTGAAAATACAAAAACTGCATATTTCAGTACTTTGATGGAACAGGGTAAAAGATGGGTTAAACATCCAATAACCCGGCACTTACGGTACGTACGGTACTCTGGTATTTAGGCTTAAGCCTTCGTGAGTAACAAAGAGTACCTTTATTAAGACTAAAACTTGTTAACAAAAACTTTCAACTGCTTAAGATAAAAGTACCGTTTTTCAGAAAATGTATTAAAATGTTTTATAGAAAAGTCATTTTAAGTTAAAAATTGTATCCAAATATGTTTTTCCAAATATGCCTCTTATTTTTTTTTTTGCACTTTTTAAAATTACTCCTCTATATTGGATATTCTTATTTTTAAGATTTTATTTTTTATTTAATAGCTCCAATTTCCCTATTTTTATTAAATTTAAATTTAAGAAAGACTTTCTTTTAATTTACCAAATTTTTTAACTATTTACCTCAGGTTTGTTGCAAAAATATTTGATAGGATGTTTTTTTATATTTTTATAAGGCAAATATCTTATTATTCATATATATATATATATATATATATATATATATATATATATATATATACATATATATGCATTTAAAAACCGTTTAATATAAAAAAAAAAAAATTGTCAAAGTGTTGGAAAGGTAAATAAAAATTTTCAAAAAAAAATTGGCTTCGACTTAATATTTGGGCTAAATTATTAATTCTAAATACCCTATTTATTTAACATTTTGTATCTTTTTAAAAATAGTACGTTACTTTAAAGCAATATAATTTTTTGACATACTTTGTATAATTTTAAAATTTCGACTGCTAAAATATTTCAGCACCCCGCTTTAACTTTTCATTTACAGCACAATAAATCACGCTGGTATACATACCGGGGTTTCTCGCAGGTGGTTCTCCTATAACTTTTTTACCTTTTAAAATAACAAAATGAAACTTTTACCTATATATGCCACAATTTTGTCAAATAAAAATAACCAATAGCAAAATAAAACTTGTTTTATCGTTATTTGACATAATTGTGGAATATTTGACGTATTTGCTTGTTTTTCGAACTTCCGGTTTTACCGGTATTAACTGCTACGTTTCAATTTAAAATGGCACCATTGGTATATTTTATTTTATTTCTAAATAATACATTCTAAATACCTGTCACTTTTTGACACTGCTGTCTGCATTTTATTTTAATAATTTAGTACCTTATAGGCGGTATTTTTAAAAAGATGTTTTTTTAATGGGCATGTAATAAAATAATTTTAAATTAACCTTTATACATCATGATAATATCGATTTATAATGAATTTATTATGTGTTTTGTAGAAAAAGTCTTAATTACAAATATGCTCTATATTGGTTAGGCAAATTCATTTTTTCAATGGTCGTTTGGTACACGTCAAAAATCTAGAAAGAATTCGGTCCTGTTTTCGCATTATGCGAGCTGATCCTGTTCAGCCCTATTGACCCCTATAAACTGGCCGGTCGCCTAAAACAGAATAATGAAAAATCCCCCAAAAAACCCAAATAAATTCCAATATAAAATAAACGTTTTAAAAATAAAATTAAGTTATTTTTTAAGATTAAATTAGGTTAAAAAATAAAAAATAAAAATTAACTAATATTTAAATTAAAAATGATATAAAAATTGTAGCTTTTAGTTTGCGAATACTCTGAGAATATTTGTTGTATGTGGTATTGTATATTTTACAGAGCTTTAGGAAAACACCACTTGAGGTACAGCTTACTTTATTATTTATAAGATGGCCATTCAAATCAGGTATTTGGGTAATTTTTAAAGTACCGCCATTTTGTATTAGATAATGGTATTGACTTTTTATTTCTTAATTTCTTTTTTTTAATATTTAATTAAAATATTACTTTTTTGTTTAAAACTATTATTAGTAAGGATAAAAAGCCATTCATTTTTACCTTTAAAGAGCTATTTATAGAAAATTTTAGGAGCTACTTATCTTTCATGCCAGCTTAGCTTTAATATCTTTGAAATCTCAAATATTATAAAATAAAGCACGATTAGGTCTCAAGAAAGCTAATATGCCATTTTATTGCCCACTGCGTGGTTATTTGTGTTCACGCTCTAAAAATTTAAATCAAATACAGTTTTAGCCTGCGGTATTCTATTTTCTCGCATAACTCATATATTAAATTAGGTTTAGCGACGACTATGCTAAAAGTAAAGTTGACGTTCTCCGAATTAAATTTTCATTAGCAAAGCGCTAAAACTCGCGTTTTAGGTCATTTCCGTTGGTGTTTTATTTAAGTGGTTTTGCAATATTCTTCACATTCTAGTTTTTACTTTAAACAGAAAAAACATATAATTTGCAAAATATTTGTTTACATATCAATTATACATAGCTATAAACAAATAAAATATATACAGGGTGTCTACTAATAAATGTTTTAGAAACATATTTAAGCAATTTTTACCGTTTATGTTTAAATTTTCTTATATAAAAATGGAAACGTATACAGAATGTCCCAAGTCTATTTAAACACGAAATACTTTGGCTTCTGTACAAGACACAAAAATAAATCTAAATAAAAAGATTTATTTAGACACACTTTTTATTGACAGTACTATAGGGTTATCCATTTTTAACGCTCGATGTTTGACAATAGCGCATGACCACGACAAGAATGATACAGCCATTAAATTTTGGCGGAATACTCAGTCAGTAGTGACATTTAACTATGGAACGCTACACGATTGAACAACGCGTAGAAATCGTTAAAACTTATTAAAAAAATCACTGTTTGGTTCGCCAAACGTTCCGTGCACTGCGTTTAATTTATGGTATTCCCACCTAGGTTCTGCGATTTAACTCCGTTGGATTTTTCTTGTGGGGCTACATCAAGTTTCAGTATATGCGGACAAACCACAAACGATTGCCGCCCTAAAGGCCAACATAACTCGCACTATTGGTGGGAATTTTTATTTACCAATTTCCATTTAAAATATAGTATTTATGCATCAATTTTATATTCCAAAATTTTACGTTTTTAAATTGATCCGTTCAAAAAAATAAAAGGGGGGACATTAAAGAAATGCACTGTATATGAATAACTAATAAATTAAATAATTAAAGGGATTTCTGTAGCTGTATGCCTAAATGTGTTATGACAATACGCCCCTCAAATATATATATTTTTTATTCTTACGTTCTCTATAAAATCCAGACTTAAGTTTTCCGTTAGCGAATCTGTATATGTTTGCATCTGAAAAATGTGTTTAATAAACCTAACTAAAAAATGTTGCGTTTTTTAACAAATATTTATTTGCAGTTATAAATGTGTTCAAATATTTGCTTAAGTTTTTCACATTCCGACAAGTAGTTCACAGAATTCTGAAGTTTTTAGAATTATTCATTTTGCTTATGTTTTTTATTTAATACTAAAAATTTATTTGAAATTCTAAAATCTCCCAACGTCCTTTATTTTTCTGTAAAAGCGACGAAAGAGATAATTTAAAAGTTAAAATGATAAAAATTCCATTATTAAAAAATTGTAATTTAATTCTGAAAAACATCATTAGGTTAAGTTAGGAGAGTAGAGATCATAATGAAATATTTAGAAACCTGAAATAAATAAAAGCAATGCGTTTTGTACTCAGGAGTGTCGAAAACCCAAGAAAATGAATTTTGTGATGCGGACAAAGGGCGATTATTTAACTTTAATTATTTTTTTATTGCACCATTTATCTTATGTGCTATGACAAGTTTCCATTTGTGGTAAAAGCCCAATTTCTGCTTTCAATACCGAACACTTCTATATAAAACAATAATCATGTTCGGATTATTTTTTCCGCTAATAGAAAATGGATAAAGGCATTATCAATCATCAGATACACATGTCCCTCATGTCATTTCGTGGCTCGCAATATAAATGATATATATTTTTTGGTAAATCCATTTTTAATACAACAACAGGATCAAATGGATTTTTGCGGTTGCATATGGTAAATAAAAAATGTCTTGAATAAAAAAAAACCTGTAGATATTTTTTCGATCTTCGTACACACGATATAATATAGTGCGCGTCTGAATAACATTGACAATTATTAATTTTTATTTTTTGTTGAACAAGTTTAAATTTATTTTACTAGTTTATGATATTCATTAAAGTTCTTAACGTGCATACATTAAATAATACCTATTTCCTATTGTTAACTAGTGTTGTTTGGTTAACTAGCAGAAATGATTAAAAACTAGTATATTAAAACCATTTACTTAGTTTCTATGAAAAGCACCCCGTTATTTGGAATCCACAACATGTTAACCAAAAAAAAAAACAGAAATTTGGTTTCCGATGCATGGGCTGCGATTAGGAATGATATATCCGTTACATGTACAGTTGACACATTAAAATGTACGTACATTTGTACATACGTCTCATGTGTAACAAGACTAAAGAAGTCGCCGCGCCGCCTCGGCCACCGACTTGGCGAAACCTAAGTTTCGTTACACATGACACGAACGAGCGCTCTACGCCATCCGCCTGAAAAAAACTGCATTAAAAGTAATGTAACCTAATGCTGCGTCCAGACTTGCAACAATTCGCAGCACCGAATAGCGTGCCACATAGCTACACATAGCGCGCTACATAGCCCCACATAGCGCGGACGTGGAAGTGGACGAAATTCACATCGTTCCACGGACTTGGGAAATGATTCCGCGGTGATTCAGAGCTTGTCGGTTTTTGCATTAAAGCAGCGCGCAAATAGGTTGGTTTGTTTGGACGGATGTTTGGCGAATTGTTGCAAGTCTGAACGCAGCTTAATACCTAAGCAACGCGCCTGAATGGGACGTTCGTAGGTCTCATGTGTAACGGGACTAAAGTTTTAAGCCTAATTTTTTTACGTTTTAAGGCAGCACAAGTAAACTTGTAGACTAAAAATAATTTATTTTAAAGCATATTTAACAAAAAATGCAAAAAATAAAAGACAAAATAGATATTTTTTTATGAACTGAAGAAACTTAGACGTAAGCATAAAAAAATATGTAATTTTGAATAAAGCGGATTATTAAACGGTTACATATTCCATATTATTCGAGCAGGAATCGTTTTAGATAAAATATTCGCTATGTCGATAAAATTTTTAAAATGCTTTATGTAATTAAAATCCATTATATTAAAAAACGAAAAATAAACAAACGATAATAAAAAGTTGAGCAAAGTTAATAATTTTAAATTTAGCATTTGAAGTAGCTTTATTAGACTAACTGACAAAGCAGTCAAAAGCAGGAAAAATGCACTGAAAGAAAATTCATTAAATTTAATTTGTCGCTTTAATTAATACGATTTTATAGAAACTTAATTTAAAAAACCTTCTTCGCTATCGGAAAATTGGAGAAAAGACAGGAGAAAAATTATTTTACGGGTTACCTCAAAGGGTAACTTACTTTAAGCAAAATTATTTAAAACATATTTCTTGTTGAATATTTTTTTATCTTTGGCCACGAAGGCTAAAAGCCTAAATACTAACGTACCGTGGGTGTCTTAAGCGAGCTAAGAGGGAGTTTGTTGACACGGGACTTAAATACTTGTAGATTTGGGGGAAGGAAAGACCTCCGCGGGCAGCAGGTTCCACAATATAGAATATTTTAATATAAGGTAGGTCTACATTGGCATTCCCGAATATAAGCCTCGTTCGACAAGAATTATATTTAGAGGGGCCAGAGAATCTTTAAGGTGTGAGCGATTTGTAGTGGATGTGATTATTCCCAGGGCTGTACGCAGAAAGTGATTGGGGGGGGCGACAAATCATTAGGTGGTCTATGCTCCTGCCCCTTACGTAGAACTCTGACCATTTCTAACGAGGATGTAACAAGTTTCGCCCTCCTAATCGTGACCCGTTTATTTGGAGACTCTGTAAGTTTAGTAAGCAGCCAAGTTAGTCGTATACCAGGTTATTTACTTTTTATTCTTTTTATCATTAAGGAGCCTCTACACTTAAGAATTCACCTTTATAAAATAATATAAATGTTTAAAAGTAAAGTAAAAAAACATATTTATATGGCAAATATATTTTATTTTATTTTTGGACAATCCGCGAAGGCCAAAGGCCTAAATACTAACGTACCGTGGGTGTCTTAAGCAATGTAAGAGGAAGTTTGTTAACACGGGACTTAATTCTTTGTCTTTTTAAGCTAAATGTCAATATCTTTTATTTGGATGCCCTAAAAATCCTAAAATAAACTTTTTTCTTTTAAACTTTTACCATCAAAATATGTATAATCCTATTACTGTATGTGATTAGTTTAAAAATTTAAAATTCCTTAGATAAAGTCTTTTAATTTATTTGGTTATCTACACAAGTAAATATAGCGACAAGCTGTAATGTCATATAAATTGTGTAATGAGGTTATATTTTGATGGTAAGACTTAAAAACAAAAGTTTCTTTTATTATTTTTAGGGTATTTAAATAAAAGCTGGTTTTTAAAAAAAATAATTTTAAAATTATTTTTAATTTTTTAGTTATTCCTGATATTCAATAATTTAGAGAAACATCACTGGACATGTTTCTCACCCTGTTCATCTTATCAAAAGCATCATCATGTTGCAAGATCGTTTGCCGGTTAATTTTGAACAATCTAGCCGTAATACGATTAGGCATTTTCATATTTCTTTAAAAACTCAAATCCACCAAAAATTTTGACGGATTGCTGCAACGAAGCTAAACTTACATTTGTATTATCAGCAAGTCCTTCCATTTGATACCCATATTGTTAGATACCATAAAAAACTTAGTCCACCATATTGAAAGTAGAGTGGCGTTCTTTTTAAGCTACTCTTAGTCTGCCCTTTCATTGGATACCCATATTGTAGAGGTGCATAAAAATAACTGGTCCGCCATTTTTAGAAGTTCGCCATATTGTATTTAAAGTGACGTCACTTTATTTTTTAAGTTACTCTCAGTCAAGCCCTTTTATTTAATACCCATATTGTAAAAGTGCTTTAAAAATAACTAATCCGCCATTTGTAATAGTCCGCTATATTGGATTAAGAGTGTCGTCACTTTATTTTTCGAGTTACTCTCAACAAGCACTTTTATTTGATACCCATATTGTGAGGGTGCATTAGAAATAACTGGTCCGCCATCTTGGGAATTCCGCCATGTTGGTTTTAGAATAACGTTACATAGCTAAACATGCATTGTTATCCAAACTGATGTGTGTACAAAATTTTATCTTAATGGATTGAAGATTAGAGTTTTAAAATTGAGTTGCGAAATTCCACCCATACATAGACGCATACATTGCAAAAAAATCTTGTAAAAAAGAAACAGTATTAATCCTTGTTTTAAAAGAAATAAATTAATCTTTTGACTACTATGAAATCTTAAAAAAAGTATTATAATATGTAAAACAGCAAACAACTAGCATATTTTTCTAAAATTTTTCCGTACAGACAGGTAATAACACACATTTTTTTATTTCTAAATAAACCCGGTATTCAAATTTATGTTCTTTTGGGTCGTTGTTTAGGTTTTTTCTGTTATTTTAGTTCGAAAGAAATAGGTTATTTTACTTCAATCAAAGGTTTTAAAAATATGTAAAAATATGCCAAATTGGTATTTATCCGTTTTTATAAAAGTAATATTCTTGCCGCATTTCGTTATTTAATCGCTTTTCGTTCAAAAAAGAAACATTATTTTTTCTTCATTTTTCTGCGGCGATATCGTCCTAAAGGTTAATTGACCATATGTTTATACATCAAACAACTCCTTATTTTAAACAAGGAATCACCTTTTGCTTTATCACTTTTGTTTTGAAACATTATTTTAATACAGTGAGGGCCAAAAGTCTGAAATAAATTCCATTAAAATGAAACGAATAATTTTTCAGCAAAACGCTCGGACACGTCAATTTTTAATTTTAGAGGCAAATATGTTTTTACCACTTTCACCTCCTGAACTGCAACCCTCTAGCAGGGGTGAGACTCACCCCTGAAATCTTTAACAGAAAGAGAGGGCGAGTGATACTTATCTTAAAGGTCTCTTGACCCTTATTACAACTGCCAAGTTTAAAGTCTCTGCTATTATTTCCGTTGATATGACAGCTTGTCAAAATTTTAATTTAAATTTTTTAATGTATATAATATAATATTAAATTACCTCTAAGAGCAAGCTACTTAAAACTAAGGGAATATAATAAGGGTTAAACGATCTTCAAAATGAGATATTATTTGAGGGTGTGACTAACTCATAAAATTTAAGGGTGAATCACACCCTCACCAGAAAGATTAATTTATATGTAATTTTAGTGATCGTTTAAACCCTAATATATCATTTGAGTTTAAACAGGCTTGCTCTTACAGGTAATTTAATATTATACATAAAAATTAAAAAAACAATATTTTCACAAGCAGTGTAATCAGAGTCAAGAGACCTTTAAAATGAGATATCACTCAACCCCTCTTTCCATTTAAAATTTTGGGGTTAAGTCTCACCCCTGCTAGAAGGTTGCAGTACAGAGGGTGAAAGTGGAAAAAAATGTTTAACCCTAAAATAAAAAGTTGACATGTCCGAGCTTTTCAAATAAAAAATATTTATTTAATTTTAATCAAATGTATTCCAGACTTTTTGGCCCTCACTGTATATTAGTAATAATTATTGGCAGAATAAACCTCAAAAATACTATTTACTAACATGATTTCCTTTTAAATGTTTTCAAAAAACAACATTTATGTTTTTAATATAAAATATATTTGTTAAAAATAAAAAATAAACACACTTAAAAGACAGTCGACGTAAAAGGTAAAATTCCCACAAGGGTAAGTACTAACTTCAGGATAATTTAACTTCCTTTAAAGCCAAAATTTTACTGTAGTCATAAATTTGTGATGAATGTTGTTCCCTTCTGTCGTGAAAATCTCAAAATTCGTCCTAGTGAAAATGTGGATTTGGCTTTCTGTACATTTAGCTGTAATTTACTTCTGGATAAATGTTTCTGTAAAATTTTTATTTAAGTAATAAAGCGATAAATAAATATTTTTGCAGCCCTTTTCCTTTTAGAAGTTTTAAGTGTTTTTTTTTGTATTTATATGTGCAAATAAACGGTAACGTTTTTTATTTCCAATAAAATAACTGATTACATTGGTAGTTATAACTGAATTTATTACATTAATTTTCCTTTTTACACAGGGTATCCCAAAATATGTAGGCAATCTTTGGGATTTATAAAAACGCATCAAAATAATATAACGGGGTGACCCGGCAAACCCTCGTATCTGATTTCGACCATTTTCCGCAGAATGACAAAAAGCCTCTTAATCTAGTGGTTCAATAACACAAGCCCACAAAAAATAAGTGATGTGTGCTGGGTGTCGGACCCACCTAGTCGAGCGTATTTTTCCCGCTGAACACAAATCTGAAATCAAGACTGGAGGTCAAACTGCAAGAAACCAAATTGCGGGGGAGGGGACGCTAGCAATTTTTTTATTGAAAGGGGTTATGTAGCACCTTATTTTAAAGGCACTTGGATGCATATTTTAACGCCACTTTGTTTTTGAAAATCAGCTCAGCCGTTCCAGACTTACAACCATTTAAAATTTGGCTTAAATACTATACATTGTGGTTTTAATGGTATTGGCTTGTAAGTCTGAAACGGCTGGGCCGATTTTTAAATACAAAGTCGCGTTAAATAGAGTATTAGAGGTCATTTAAAATGAGGTGCTACATAACGTTCAATTTCCTTTCAATTAAAAAGAAATGCTAGTGCCCCCTTCCCCCGCAATTCGATTTTTTGCATTTTGACCTCCAGTTTTGACTTCAGATTCGTGTTCAGCGGGAAAAATACGTTTGACTAGGTTGGTCCGACACCCAGCACACACCACTAATTTATTTTTGTAGGGTTGTATAATTGTTTCATTTTTTGGGTGTGTATTTAAAGTATATAATCTAATACATCCATAAAAAAATAAACTTTAAGTAATAAGTGTTTTTGTCTTACAATTTACAATCTAAAAAATGTAAAATTTTTGGTTAAAATGCAGATAGGAGGTTTTGTCAGGTCACCCGCAATATGTTGTTCTTATATTTTTCAGTGGCGGCTCGTGCATTGGAGAACAGGGGAGGCTAAAGTCATAAAGACAATATAAACACAGAAAAGGCCGGTAATTTTTTGGGCATAAATGCAAAAATTGTATATTGCTCCATTTATGGTTAAATTTATGGGGAGGCTTAGCCTCCCTTGCCTCCTCTGACGAGCCGCCAGTGATATTTTTGTATTTTAAGCCGCTCTCTACAGATATACATATGTCCTAGGACGCCACTAAAAATCGGTTTTTCTTAAATAACTTTAATAGAACTTGTTATTATATAATAAATTTTACATACGGTAAATAACAGTAACGATTCTAGAAAGCGGTGCCCTTGTAAAACATTTGTATTCTTTTTGCTAAGGACAGGCCAACCCTAGTGCTAAATACACGTTTGAACAAAAAAACCGGACACAAGAAATTTTGTTAAAATTCCATTTTAAATAATATTTTGGTTTTTTGACCGATTTTAAATATTTTCTTGTCCACTTCTTTTATCAAGATTATTATTTAATATGGGTATGCAAAACGTTTTAAAGGATTAGCTGTTAATACAGGGAAGAGCGAAATGTTGTATTTTGATCCAAATTTTCAACACCATGTAAAATAATTTAACTTCACTCCTTTTTACCAGTGTTTTGGATTTTAAAGCCTCATCTTTTATTAACATTTTTGTTTTTAATTTATATTGGTATCTCCATTCTAAAAGGAAACACAAATTTTTAAAAAGACAAGGGAATTTTGGTGTAGTTACTTTATATACTTTTACACCACATTATAAATTTTTTATTTTAAATGATAAAAAATAAATACAAATATTAGTTTGTTACGTTGCTTTTGTAGTTTCCAAATCGGATTTTTGTTATCTCTTAAGATATATAGGGTACGACAAAAAGTGTGATTAAAAAAATAACACCCCGTCTAATATATCACAAGTAAAAAGATGTTTTAAAGACCTTTAAAAAAATGCTACATTTAAAATACTTATCTTTTAAGTAACAAAGTCAGAGTCTTAAATTTGTCAAATATATTAAAAGGTGACATG
Source organism: Listronotus bonariensis (assembly GCA_014170235.1). Lineage (NCBI taxonomy): Eukaryota > Metazoa > Arthropoda > Insecta > Coleoptera > Curculionidae > Listronotus > Listronotus bonariensis. Next base: position 140,225 of record JACEGR010000075.1, on the reverse strand, counting down.
TTTTGCAGTCTCCGGCATCATCAGACCTAAAATAATGTATAAAACCCGTTACACAGAGAAATAAATACAATAAAATAACAAAACTCACCTAACTATTTAAAAACAACAGTTACATTGACAGAACAATAAATAAAATGTAACTGTTGTTTTTAAATAGTTAGGTGAGTTTTGTTATTTTATTGTATTTATTTCTCTGTGTAACGGGTTTTATACATTATTTTAGGTCTGATGATGCCGGAGACGGCGAAACATGTCACCTTTTAATATATTTGACAAATTTGAGACTCTGACTTTGTTACTTAAATTGTAGTTAAATCTATGTTGAGTCTCTTTGAGAAAATGGACAGATTCTTAAGTGTACTTATCTTTATTACTTTCGAAAATATAACGATCCAAATCTTAAGTATGTTTGCTTTATAGCGTATATTACGACCATCATAATTGAATTGCATTTTTTGGTTTTTTGAATTTGTATTTGCTTTTAAAATAGAAATATCGATATAAATTTAATACAAAAATGTTAAAAGAAGATGGGATTTTAAAATCCATAACACAGAAAAAAACTTGTGACGTTAAATTATTCCACAGGGTGTACGAAAATTTGGGTCAAAATGCAACATTTGGCTCCTCCCTGTATAACACCCAACCCTATAATACTTTTTGCTATTTCCATACTTAATATTTTTATTGATAAAAGGAGCAACAACTAAACCAAAAATTAATTGAAAAGGGTCGAAAAACAAGAAATTATATAAGATTGAATTTAAACAAAATCTTGTTTGTTCGGTTTTTTTACCAGAAGTGTAGTTTCATCACCTTTATAATAAAAAAATAAAAACGGTATGCATTTTTTAGCTCTAATGACAATAAACAATCTTTTCCATAAATTTCCGTAAATTTTTTATTTTTTCCACCAAATATAAGTACAGTACAGGAGAACCTTTTTTAAGCATAAAGTTTAGGCTTCAAAAAATATATTTTTTTATTTTCTTAATATACAAGGTGTAAAAATAATAAGCACTATTGTATTGTGGGTAAGTCCGCTCCTCAATTATTTTACAGGAAAACCATTATTTAAAAACAGTAATTAATACAAAGTTATCGGCGTCCTTCGGAGGCACATACCTCTGTGAAGAGGGACTTTAAAAAAAACACATACTTTAGGACAGCCTGTATTAAAATCTCTAAGTTTAGAAAATAGACGACTTATAAGCAATCGCGGCTCAAACCCCAAAGGGAATAGTCTAAAGAAGCGAAGAGTTCACCATTTAGTCGCTAAAACTAACAGCCTAAGGGAGTTTGTTTAACTTACAGAGACCTCTTTAATGCCGCTTTGTGTCTAATCTCAGCTGTTGTACGAGCTAACTGTTTTTGTTGTAATCTACTTGTACTGTTTGTTTTTGTCTCGCACCGACCAAAAACGGGTTTTCGTAAATGAATAAAAGATAGCCGCAGCCGACCACTGATTGGTCCCAGGCGATTTACCGGAAATCTCTAAAAAACAATTTGTTTTGGAAATGGATGCAGAATATCGAATATTACGACAGCTTTTGGCAGAATTTAATGCTTAATATTTAAGGTATAATACTGCTTTGCATGAATAAAAAAATATTTCCAATTAATTGTTAAAGTGTTGATACAGGGTGTCTTTTTAATTGATGGCCAAAAATGCAGGATATGATTCCTTAGCCCATTTTACGCCATTTCTTTTTGCAAATTAAAAATATTTTTTATTCCTTATTCATTTTGCAACAAATCTCTTGACTTTTTTCTTCCGATGTGTCGTTTTCGCATGAAAAAAATCCAAAAATAGGGCATTACCATAATAGTTTAAAATAATTTTGCTATATCAAAGATGAATCAAAAACGGTTTTAATTTTTTTACACGAATACGGTGTATTGAACAAAAAGATCAAAATATCAAATTTATTTTAAAATAAATTAAATTTTTAAAATATTTTTTATATTTGGAAACTGCAATGTTGTATCACTTTTTTTGAAAACCCTTTTGTATACATCCCGTAGGGATGCCACTGATAAAAATAATTAAAAATCTTTTAAATCAAAAATGTTTATTGATGCTTAGTAGGTGCATGCCAAATTTATGAGAGTAACAGTTTTAAAAGTTATAATAAGAAAATGATTTTTTCTTATAACACTTAAACAAAAATGAATTAGACTTCCCAACTTTAAAATTTTTAGTCGTTACTTAAGTTTTTTTAAACCTTTTACAAGTTTTAAAAAAGTAAAAAATATACGAAAAACGTGGTTTCTATAAAGTTATATCCTTAAACAGTTTAATTATGTTATGGCTTTTTGTTTTTAAAATTTTAAAAAAATATATATTACCATCTTTGTACCGAAATCCCTCTCTAAGGGTTAACTTTATCTTTATTAAAAAAAAACATGTAAAAATATTTTATTTTTCTTATAATAAATAAAAATACCTCTAGAAATAAGGCGGTCACCAACGATTACCTCCAAAATCATTAAAAGCAAATCGGAAAAAATTAATAAGATATTTGATGGCTTTAGAATTAAAGTGATGTAAATCACCTTGTTTTTAAAATTGGACTTAGTTTTGTTTTTTTAAGCCATGTTTATTTGCTGCCAGAGCAGTGTGGGTCATAGTTTGATAGTAGGCGAATGGATCTCACATACTTAGTAAAATTGGTTTAAATTTAACAAACAGTATTTAACAAAATTTTAATTTTGAGAACAAATGGGTATCTTAATTTTTTTTTTTTTTTTTGACTTACACCACTCTGGTTCTGAGCCCCTCATTTCTAACTGAACACTGTACTTATTAATAAAAATCGTTTAAAAGCCAAGAGGACTTATGGGTTAGTCGTATTTTGTTTTTTTACTTAAATATTTTTTGTATAATAAACAATATAAGCATATACTGGATAAGTAAAAAGTACCGCAACTTTTAAATATCTTTAAAACCGCTAAACCTATATTTATTAAATTTGGTATTCAAGGTGTTTTGGAGATGTGAAATTAAAAAGTGATAACGGCACTGTTGCCAGATTTTCATGTTTTTTTTAGTTTTTTAATAAAATGCCCTATTTATTTTTATTGCAATAAATTGGACAGATCAAATTTAGAAAGTGTGTGTTTCAAAATTCTGTCTCTATTACTTGTTGAAATATGATACACTACACTTTCAGCAAAAAGTAATTTAAGACCAAAATATCTTTAAAACCGCCAAATCTATGTTTACAAACTTTGGTATTTGGGGATTTTTGGCATGCCCAATTTATCAGTGATATCACCCTTGTTGCCAAATTTAAATAAAATTGCGGAGTTGTTATATCTCGGTAAGTGGTAAAGAATAAATTTTGAAAATTTAAAATCTTACTGCAGTTAGCACCGTAATATTGCAGTTTAAATAAATAGTGCCTTCCATATCAAATACCAAAAATATTACACGTAGCGCAAAACTTCTGGCAAAAATGACAGTTCACTGTTTAATTTCTTGTCCAGAAACCCTTAAATGGCAAAATTAGTAAAAGCAGCCTAAGTGGTTTTATAGATATTTAAGCGCATCTGAGCTTTTAACCTAAAATTTGGTGTTGTCATATCTTACCAGCTAGTATAAATGAAATTTTAAAAAATTTTTGACCTATTAAATTTAGCCTGCGCATTTTTCTGCAATGAAAATAAATGGGACATTTCATTTAACAACCAAAAAGATACGTATAGCACGAAACAGGGAAATCTAGCAACGTTGCCGATATTACTATTAAATTCTTTTATGCCCGATACCTTTTAAATACCAAATTAAGTAAACATAGTACACAACTTTTAAGAAAGTTTTTTTTTGGCTAATGATAGGTTTAAGTCAATATTAACATAATACTCTACTAGCAAATGTGCCTCTGACTTGGTTAATTACAGAATTTCTCAAAATTTAGGCAAAAATAAATATTATTAAAATTTTTTAAAAAATGGTATTAAAAGTCAATTGAATTATTCCTTCAGAAATATATAAAAATTTGTTCCTAACTACTGCTGTGGGCGTCAAATTAATCTAAAGACTTTGATTTATGCGTTATCTGTTTAATCTCTACTTGCTACTGTTTAACATATAAAAATTCAATTTATAGGATTAAGCCAGAACGACGCGACGTGTATGTACAAAAATATTCAAAAGTCCAATATCCTAGGTCTTAGACTGTACCAAATTTGTAAAACTGTTTATTTGCCCCATCAAAAGTACAAAAACTATTGAAACACTTACTAAGATTTGACACTATGTTTCAAAATATATTAATGATTATATTTAACATTCAGTCAACGTTTAAAAAAAAAACGAAAGTTTTAAAAACTATAGTAAAATAAGTCGTTTTATTTCTTAGAATTTTATTTGCAACATATTGTGGACCTTTTGGGGATGAAGCATACATTGATTCTTATTTGTTAAAAAGTTTCTAAAAAATGTTTTTGACTTCCGTACATTTAAACAAAATTAAAATTGCTTGGTCTATGTAGAAAAACAAACTTTAATACATAAATTATCTTAGGACTGGAATTAAAAAATATATATATATTTTTGTCACATTTATCCTACCAGTTGTTCCATCCATCACACTCCTCAAGAAACGTTTTCCACAGAAAAGAAAACGATTATGACGCAATTTTTAGAATAAATATCATTTTGAATTATGTTCTCAAAAGAAAGTACCTGATAAATTGTTAACTTTTATTATTTTATTTTAACAAAATTACATATTTAATCTAAAAGATAATACTTAAGGTAATTTGACAAAAAAAGTATTCTACCAGTTCAAATAGTGGACATTGCGACACTCTGAAAAAAGAACAAACATTTACAACATACCCTCAGTTTTTAAGAAAAATAGTTTATAACTGATCCAGGGTTAGGGAGACTATTAGAGTTTACCATCCTCGTTTTCCTAACTGTTCTGTTTCTAACCGACCTGTTCTAATCAATCCCTTTTTATTAAATGTTTTCTTACCGACCTATTTCTAACCGACCTTAATGTAGCATAAGATTCCTAAATCTGGTTAGTTGTGGTTGGTTCTGGTTATTTAGAAATAATATGCTAAGTTCTCCAGAGAACAAAGACCCGTAAACTCTCAAATTATCCTTACTAACCGACCAGTTATAAATCGGTCGGTATTTTTAATCGGCCGGTCCATCGCACAGTGCACCAAGCTTATGAAACTGTTAGACAAAATTAAGATAACTATTACTAATTAAGATTGTCATATCAAATATGTTTTTTAAAGCTATTTGAACAATCTTTATAATGGTGATATAATATACAGAGTGTTGCTTTTTAATAATATTGTACTTTTTGTCTTATTTTGTTTATAATAATATTTTTATAATTTATTCAAAACCTGCAGAATAAACCCAATATTACTTTTGAATTATTAGGATCTTTAATGGTAAAAGCATATACAGTGAGAATATTAAAAGTCCTTTTCCCCTTCTTTTTTGAATGGGACAAGATATCGAGATTAGGTAAAATTTAGGTAAGAGGGTGTTGCTTAAACTACTTTTTAACATAAAAATGATTTCGGTTACGTGGCCTAGTGCCAAGAGGAAACTAGCAACTTTATTTTTTCAAATGGAATGAGGGGTCACGTAGTACCACGTTTGAAAAGCACTTTAATTTTTACTCAATACTACTTTATTTTTAAAAATCGGTCTAGCTGTTCCAGACTTAGAACCGTTTAAATTTGGCTTGAATAGTGTAACAACAATGCGGTTTTAATAAAATTGGCTTGTACGTCTGAACGGCTAGGCCGATTTTAAAAGACAAACTGGCGCTAAGTAGAAAATTAAAAAGCCTTTAAAACGCCTTACATGACCCCTTTTCCATTAAATCCGTCAATTTAGTATGTTTTTTACTTAATGCTATAAATACCACTGGCACCGGTATGTTACAACACAATTTGGTACAAGATATTAAATATCTTTTTACCAAAAACATTTTCCTTAACGTTTAACACCTTGAAACTTAGGAACAAACAATTTGCAGAATCAGGTTTCCTATATGTATAAAGTTTCTTGTCTTAAAATTACTTAAAAATCGTCTGTCTCTGCACAAAGAGGGTTCTAATATAACATTGTTGTGTTCTCATATTATTTGTCTTATATATGTATGTCAAAAAACTTCAGACTCTAAAGCAGGCCTAATATACATTTGAAATATAAGCGTAATAAATTTTACGAAGCTAATGCGTAAAAGTCGTAACGTTAAGCTTAAAGCAAACACGGAGCAAAAATCTAAAAGGCCGTCGGTTACTGCTTTAACCGTGTCTTAGATGAGAATCCAAAAATATTGTTTTGAGCTCCCTGAAGATAAGAGATAAGTTTAAATTTACCCTGCATTATTTACATTTTTCTTGAATATTTTTTATTTTATAAAAATATGTGTACAGTGTTTTAAAACAAGGCTCCGTACCTATTAATCTGTGAGAGTGTCTTACGTAAAGTAAGAGGTGGTAAATTAATACAAAACTTAAAAATGTATAGACTTAGAAAGTGAGAAAAGACCATTTAAGAAAGCATGGTCCACAAACTAGATATTTTATATACCGGGTGCCCACGAAATTACTAGCAAGCCTGTTATTTCCTTAAGAAGGATTACACGATTTTAAAATTTTGGTCGAATGTTTGGTTAAATGGGATGCAGATTTCTAATGCTTTAGAAGTTTTGTGGCACATTCGGTTTAACCGAACGTGCTCTTAACTTAGTGGTATTTTAAATGGAATGCCCTATATATTTTTCTAAAAATAGTTCTACAAAAAATTCTAAGAAAATACATGTACCACATGGTATACTTATCTTAATTAGTTTTGGGTAGCCGCCATTTTTATCGATTTGTTAAACAACAAATAATGGTAGAAATAGGCTAATGCGACTTTTTACACATATTTAATAAACCTTATATCCTATCTCCGTAAAAATACAATTTTTTGTTTTATGCCACAGAAATTGACTTTTGGCAGTAATGAGCTTCAATAAATTAAATTTAAACAATATTGTGCTAAAAAATATTACACCTAATTTAAAAAAATGCCCTAATGTTTTTTTTATATCCAGGAATAGAGAATTTAGCGGAATGTATTTTTTTTAGAAAGCTAAGAAAACTCCGTGAACATATTAGAAAACAACAAAGCTTTTATTTGGATAATAATAAAAAAATATGTAAAAATTTGCACAAAAATCAGTGGCGGACATTTATCTCCGTCAGAACTATCAAGCCGCTTACCGTTGGTAAATAGAACTGCCAACTTTGATTTGAATCGAATGCTTAATATTTAAGATAATAATAAAAACCTGCTGTTTTTAAAAATGTAATGCCCTGTATCGTCAAAATATTGTATTAATGGACATTTATAAAAACCTTTTTTCATAAAATCAGCTTAGAGTTAAACCCTTATTTTTTATCGCAATTAGAAAACACCCTGTAAAAGCACTAAACTTTAAGGCTGATGTTTAAATAAAACCGTTTACTACTCAATCTAATTGATTGAACTTCAGTAAGTTTAACACTAGGTAGATTTTAGGTAGAAAATGCATACATGCCAACCTTCCCTGCTGACGCGTCGGTGAAAGCCAGGGCAAATCAAAAGTTTTGTAAAGTAACAAATCTTAGAATAATAAAGTCGTAAACGGTAATACGTTCTACGGTTTCTTGACACTTTAAATTTGTTTAGTTTGTTTTAATATCTAATACAACGCAAGGCTCAGATACCAAGGCACAAGCGGTAAGCAAAGAGCGGGGAATGTGAGAGCATTGCTTTTAATCTTTATGTTATCATAAAAAAAAAAAATTTAATTGAGCACTACAATATACGAAAGCCAAAAAGCCCTGCCGCTTGAACCGAAAAAAATATTATTAGCGGAACGTTTCTAATATTTGTAAACTGGTTTTAAAACGCCGATTATTACAAAATATTTTAGCCAGTACCGGTCACCAGTACAGTGATTTGTCGCATTTGCTTGTAATTGAGGCATAATATTAATTTGTGCAGTGTTACAGTAAACAGGCACTTAACTTAACTAAAGATCAAGGTACCATACATTCCGCCCTTTTTTGAGTTTATGTGTCACTAATTTAAAATTTCTCCGCTTGGGAATAAAATACTACATGTTTTAAGGAATTCTTTATTACAAAATGTGTTAGGTATAATAAAGCCATTTTTTGTATTAGTTTTAATAAAGAACCAACCTCCTATGAAACCTATTTGCTTATGTTAAATTAAACGACCATAAGGTAATAAAAAAGACATCTTTTTTTTTAATGGTAAAAACAAAATTAAATCTCAGAAATGTGTCAGTGAAAGTTAAAACCTTCTTTTCAGAAAATATTATGCTAATCCATTTAACTTATTTTTCTTATCACTGGGGACTGTAAATAGGTTTAGAAGCAGGTCTTTTATAGGAGCCGCGAGCATTTTACAAAGTCCGCAGCTAATTGTTCCGAATACCAAAAAATAATTAAAAAGTGCGAATAAGCTGTCGGTTTAATGAATCCCATTAGTTTTTTCAGGAGAAAATATAATATCTGTCTGAATCTTACATAATATTTTACGTTAAAAGCAGTTAAGAAATTGTTTAACTTAGAGGTTAAAATAGTAAATTTTTAAAGAGTTATTTAGGATAATTAAATAACTATCACTTAATTTAATTACTACTAGATTAAACCCGTCGAACTTTGAACACAACAATAAAACAATAAAATAAAATGAATGGCATCCCCTACAACCCTCAGCATTCTTGATGCCATTCAAAAAGGGCTATTTGTCTTATTAATGATCCTTTACTTACTCAAAGACTTCCTTCTCTTGCCCATCGTCGAGCTGTGGGAGATCTATCGCTCTTCTATAGATACTTTTACGGCTTCTGCTCCGACGAATTATCCAGGTTAGTCCCTCCTCTTGCAGCTCCCAACAGAGAAACTCGTGGTGCCGCACGTATGCATCCCTATACGGTCCAATTGGACAGGCCCCGAACTTTCCATTTCGTTCGTTCTTTTATCCCTAGAGTTTCTAGACTGTGGAACCTACTGCTAGCGGAGGTCTTTCCTTCCCTCCCAAATCTTCAAGTTTTTAAGTCCCGTGTTAACAAACTTCCTCTTCCCCTGCTTAAGACACCCTATGTTACGTTAGTATTTAGGCTTTCAGCCTTCGTGGATTGTCCAAAGATAAAAAAAAGACGCATCCAGTCAGCAGGTGCGGCAAATACCCTTGACAACGGTATAAATAACATATTATTTATGTTACCAGGCGGTAGTAGGGAGAGATGGGGCATTGAGGGGCCTCCGTTCCCCGGGGAGCTTATTATCTTGAAATCTCTGACGTCAGCAATTATTTAGGAATCTCGCGCAGCTCCATATCTAGGGCGTGATCACCTGTCAAATATCAAATATCACCTGTCAAATAGCAAATGCCAATAGGAATCTTGCGCGACGTCGTTGATAAATCTGAAAACAACGGCCCTAGACCAATTGGTAAATCTGACAACACCGGCCCTGGGGTGAGACGGGGAGCGCAGAACCTTGGCGCGGGAGCAAGGTGGGCGCGCGGCTTAAGCGAAGGGCAGGGCAGGACGTTACAGTTAACGTACTCCTTGCATTTTTACCCAAATATTATTTTCTGAACATACCCCTTGTAATTTTAACCAATCAGAGAAGGAGACATTTTTTAGACTTATTTTTAACCAATTAAAGCAGTATTGTTTTAACCAACTTGACTTTTCCGAACATACCCCTTGTAATTTTAAGACCAAAGCATACAAAACGTCAATAATAACAAAGATAGCTGGGGTTATAATAAACGGCAAAAAAGTGGTAACTAAATAAAAAGCAGTGTTTGCAGTAAAGCATTTATTTTTAAATTAAAAATACAATGTTGCCATATTGCTTAATAATTCTTAGAATAATGTATTACGGTTATTTAAACTTTTCTTACAGACCCTGTTAATGATGAATATTTTACAATTTTATCATGAATAATTAAACAGTAAGCATTTGTGCTTGCAGAAAAGTTTTCTTTTGTTTCAATCTCTAGCCTTACATCAATAATGCCAGAATTCAGGATTTCATTTTGTCTTGAATAATCAATTACAATTAAGGTCGCATAGTTTTTAATTTTTGGGAGTTAAAGTGGTTCGTTTTCTTTTTCTTAGTAGCTTTCTTGAAATTCTGAATACATTTCATAGAGAGTAGCTATTATACCTCTTGTTTTCTCCAAATTTAAATTATCGTATGGATAAAATTCAGAATTTAAATAAATCTTTGCATTTAATACATCACAATGATCACATAAAGCTACAATTTTTCTTGTAGTTATCGTTTCGAGCTGTTTGAAAACCTAAAATTATCCATCTTGAAGGTCTACCAATGATACATTAAATACGGAACATGTAACGTGCCACTTAAGGTAAATACTACGCGTATAGTTTACCACATAAACCCTTACATTTACCACATAAAACTTTAATATTAGAGAATTATAGTGCCAGAAGTTTTAAAGAAGAAAATCTGTTATTACTGCTAAACCTTAAATCGCTTTAATTCATCGAATCAAAGTTTCTAAAAAGTGGCTGAAAATAATAGCTTTACGTTTTAAATATACATATACAGATTATTAAATGTTGTTTATTTGTGTTGCTTTTAGCTGTCAACTTATAATGTTTTGATTTGACTTTATTCTAAAAAATAAACAAATTTAGAAAAACAAAGTTTTGGTATCTCTAGAATCGCAGAAAATTGACAGCCGACGAATTGTTGCTCGTAACACGGAGAAAATGCAAAATTTAATATAAAACAAGGCAAGCGATGCTTATTATAAAATATGTGCAATATGTTTGAAATTGTGTAGGAGGGTTATCTGTTCTAATCGTAATCAATCAACGGCCTAACTAATCCATTACAAAATGAATTATTAAGGTGGGAGTTTGTATATAAGGCAATTTACCATAAATCAGTTTCATGCCATTATTGTCGTTTGTCATTCCCTTAAAGGATGCCTTGGTTATTAATTTATTGAATATTATTGTTTTATTTAGCTTCCCTTATTTTTAAGTTTCGTGTAGTTAACATTTTTTTATATTATGTTAACATTTTAACGTTATTTTTTCTGCAACAAATTACACTACCCACAAAAATTATAGAATTTACTTTATTTTTTCATAAGCTTCAATACAGGAATGGAAATTTTTAGTAAATAAGTTATCAAGAAAAAAAAGAAAATGTTAAGGAAAGGTTAAGCTATAAGTTCGGCGTAACCGTTATTATTTGCAACAATACATCCTAGAGGCTGATTAAAAGTTAAAAAAGAATCACATTTAATCGCCCTGTATAAAGTGCAGTTAAAGGATTAACCACATTTGTTTTACTTGTGTTACTTATGGCTAATATTTTATTTAGTTCGGTATGCGTTAATTTTAAATAGAAAAAAAAATTTTAAAGTATTAAAAATTTGGATCTCACAAATAAATACCTTTTATACAGTATGTTTTAGAATAGGTGTTAAAGAAAAAAAATAGGTCATAATTTTTAAATCTGAAATGGAAACTTGGGATTGGTCTAAAACTAAGAAATACAAAATTTTATTCCAGTTGAAATAAAAATAGTAAAGAAAATGTTTACATCGTATAGGTAATAAACTTTAAATAAAGTTTATTTGTTGTCTAGGAATATAAATTTAAACAAAATATTATTTGGCTATTCCTCAAAATAAAGATATGTAATAAATATTTTATCAAAAATTAACTTTTTGCATGTAATCAAGAGCTAGTCTACTCTTGCACTAATACAACAAAAGTTTGGATTAATTAAATAAATTGATAATGTATTATGTATTATTAAATATCTATCTTTTTTTCAGTTACTAATTTACTTACTATACATAGAAGGTTTTAACCCCTAAACATGGGTTTAAAAAAAGTAACAATTTTATGAAATATTTAATAAATATTTTAATTCTTGAGAAAAGCCAAATAATTTTTTGTTTACCTTTTTATTAAAATGTTAAAAGCACTTAATTTAACAAAGTTTTTAAAAAGTACATTATGTGATCCTAGTTTTAAACAATAAAATCGAATCAAATATTATTTGACGACAAAAAATATTTTTGTGTTATTTTATACGTCACCTGAAATCATTTTTATAATACGTATTTTATTGGGTAATCCATAAAAAACAATATCGTTTCCCGTAATATAATGTATTAAGTAAACAATGTAAACCAAATAAAGGTAACAATTTTATGGAAACAGAACGAATTTCATTAATCAACAGCCTCACAGAGAAAACCGCAATAAAAACAGGTTTATTTTATTTATTTCGTAATTTAAAACAATTTTTAGATTAACCAACATGTGTTTATTTAAATAAAAATACACATATGGTGGTTTTATTAAAAAAGGTAATATTGATAATTTAGGCAATCCAATTTTTGTGTATTAAAATATAAGCGGATATTTCAAAAACAAATAAAAAGAAAATTTTCTATACCGGCTGTTTCCAACTTGTAGTTCCTTCTATAACTTTTTTATCTTTTACAATAGAATGATAAAATTTGGTATACCGTAATACGAAATAATTGTGGATTAATTAATTTATTTACTAGTTTTCCATTGCTTCAGGTTTAACCGGAAATTAATGCTACTTTCAAATTTTAAATGGCACCACCGTCACCGGAATAGTTTATCCTATTTATATAGAATATGAGATTTTGAATACAATGACACCTTACATATTATTTTTGATATTTCTGCTGTCAAAAATGTATTTTTAAAATTCCATTACAGAGTGCCATGATTAAGTTAGAACGGTTTATTTTAAGTAAAGTGGCCATGAAAAATAAAATGTATCTATTTTTTACGACGTCTTAGGGCAAACTTTGAAAAATCCTATTTATGGTCATATTATTTTATTATTATATACTATTATTTTTTAAGGATCAAGAGTGGCTCGTTATCATATTCTAAAAGGGCATTTTATTTTAGCCTGTCCATTTTGACATGTTTCGGATACCGGACTTGGCCAACGCGAGCCTTTTTTTTATCGGACAAGTTAACCAAAATGTTTTACATGTAATTTTTAAACATTGTGCCATAAATGGTAAAGGTTAAAGTCACAAAACCCGCCCAGTTCGATGTCCGAAACATGTGTTTGAGCCTTATGGTTAGTGTTAGTGTTCCTCCTAAGGTGATGAGCATGTGGTATAGATATATTTTGTGTGCAATAGAAAGATAATCGTGGAGGCCGAAGGAAAAAGTAAAACCATAGAAGTGAACAGCGGTGTCCCACAGGGATCGGTTCTCGGACCAACACTATGGAACATCCTATATGATGATTTATTTAAAATTGATGTACCGACGGGGATTAACCTTAATAGGCTTTGCTGATGATATTGCGTTGACCGTTGTTGCAAAAGGTGAGCAACGTCTGATGGATACAGCAAACATAGCCTTATCACGAGTCTTAAATTGGTTAACAGCAAATCAACTAACCCTCGCTCCAGAAAAAACGGAGGCCGTACTTCTAACGACCAAAAGGAAAATCAGACCTATCGTTTTTAACATTCAAGACACAGAAGTAAAACCCAGCAAGGCAATTAAATATCTTGGCGTATGGCTTGATACTGCGTGCACCTTTACAGAGCATATCAAACGCACTTGCGATAAAGTCGAGAAGACTGTAGCGGCAATGGCATGCCTCATGCCTAATATTGGAGGACCAAGAGCGTCAAAAGAAGAGTTATGGCAGGAGTAGTCCACTCCCAAATGCTATATGCAGCCCCTGTTTGGCACAAAATTACGACAAACAAAAAACATATAAAGAAACTGGCTAGACTTCAGAGGCTTATGTCTATAAAGATATGTAGTGCATACCGCACTATATCAACAGAAGCCGTGGGCGTAATAGCAAGCATACCACCTATAGAGTTTATGATAACTGAAAGACATGAAAAATACACAGGAGTGGAGTCACATGTAGCCAAACAGAATATGTTGGAAAGATGGCAGAATAGCCGGGAATCCTCAACTAAAGGCCGCTGGACTTACAAGCTTATACCAGTAATACAGACATGGAACGAAGGACCGTATGGAGAAGTGGACTACTACTTGACCCAGGCACTATCAGGCCATGGATGCTTCAGGAAGTATCTTTATCATAGAAGAAGGGCTGAAACGGAGATTTATTTATTTATTTATTTATTTATTTATTTATTCCAAAGTAGGGGTACAAACAGATTCACATCCACTAGAGTACCCACATTGTAGTAGTCTTTCAGTGGGTAACTAAACTAAAAAAAAAAAAAAAAAAAAAAAAGTGCAGATGTGCAACTACTGCGACAACATCGATGCCGCACATACCCTATTCATCTGTCCTAGATGGGAGGAGGCTAGAAGATCATATACCGGGCAGACAGGCTTAGAATTTAATGTAAGAAACATGATGACAAGCCTATGCACGTCCAAGGACACCTGGGAACACGCCTATGGAATAATAAGAAATATTATACAAACAAAAGAAATGGAAAGTCGATAAAGCAAGGAATTAGATAGATGAATTAGGAATTAAGATAAAAAAGATCAGCTTCTCCACTGAAGTAATGCGAAAGCGGTTTCCAGTGGTTGAAGCGTATCCTAAAGAGGCAGGGAAATTTTTTAGCTGGTAAAAATCCAGTTCACCTGGCCACATACGATCACTTTTTCGGCCAGGTGTCTTTCGAAGATTTTTTTACCGACCTCTATAAAAAAAAAAAAAAAAGATATATTTTGTGTGAGTCTTTGGTCTAAGTTTTTGATGGCTTTGATCAAAAAAACATAGAGATTCTAAGAGGAAAATTATATTAATAATTCCTAGAAGAAAAGTCATAATAGTACCCACAAAATATAAGCACCAATATAAGGCCTCGGCTACGATAACAAGCGAAAGCGTCGAACGGAAAGTATGAGATTTCTGTTCTTGTAGTCGATACTGGCTAAACTATTTTGTGATAAACAGCGTCTTGAAACCAGTTTATATACGAAAATGCTATGCCAATAATTGTTCGTTTCGAGCGAGAGCGAAAGGACTTTTTGCTCATGTACATTGCAGCCGCCTGATTTAAAAATGTAAATTCTTTTACGCTACCATAAAGATCAAAGAAAGCGCTTTTACACTTTCCGCTCTCCGCTGGCCGCTGACGCTTGGTATCGTAGCTGAGCCTAAGGCGGACGCTCTTTCTTAAATGGGACATGATACCTACTTTATACTGATGCCAATTATTATGCAACTTAAAGTACAACATTCATAAAAAAGATTACATAATATGTGGGATAGTATTTTCTATTTTGGTTTTGTATACGAAGTATTTATAAAAAACAAGGATCGGGTAACACTGAACTAATTAGAACAAACTTAAATTGTTTTAAATTATTTTTATGTTTCTTGCCAGAGCAGGCAAAAATTTTCCTTTATAAATTTGTTAATCACTTCCACTTATAAGAGTTAGAAAAAAATAAAAATTAGAAAGATCTTATTAATATGCCGGTGTTAAATTTAGCTTTAAACAGTTTTACATTCCTTTTATGTTTATTATTCTTTACTTTGATTTTACAAATATTAGATTTATTGGGATTAGTATTTTTTTAACACGCTTTTATTAACTTGGGTTGTAACTATCTATCTATCTATCTATGTAACGGAATCTTTGAGCCTAATTTTAACCAACTTCCAGCTATTCGATTTCTTTGAAACTTTGCACACGTGTCAAGGACCGATGAAGATGCAATAATTTGAAAACAGTATCCCGTTATCTTTTTTGAATCGCCAGGAAAAAAATTCCATTATATTATAAAAACAACACCTAGGATGCCATCTGTTGGCAACATTTCAAACTTTGCTATTAAATGAAGAAGAAATTTTTTAGTTTTTACACAATTTGGTTAGTTGCACCATGGGTGTTCAATTTTTATGAACAATAAAAATATAGGGTTAGTTGCACCATGAGTTCAAGGATTCCATAATAAAAATTACATTATGTGTAATGTATACATAATACATAATGTGCAATTAATAAAAATTAACATTCTTTTTTTGGATCGCCAGGAAAAAAATTTTCCTTTATATTATAAAAATATAAAAACAACACCTAGGTTGCCACCTGTTGGCAACATTTCAAACTTTGCTATTAAATGAAGAAGAAATTTTTTAGTGGGTTGCAATATATTGGCAACGGTCCAAACATTGCCTGGATTGCCATCTGTTGGCAAAATTTCAAACTTTGCTACTTAATGAAGAAGAAATTTTTTAGTGAGTTGCAATCTGTTGGAAAAATTTTAAAATTTGCCACTCTTGTTCATTAAAAAAATTTTTCGCCATTTTGTCAAGAGTAGCAGAAACTAAAAAATGAAAAATAATTAATAGTTTAAAAAACTAAAAAACACGCTTTTATATGCAACCGAACTAAAAATTAGAAAATAATTTTTCATTAAAAAAAATATTGTCATTTCATAGTAAAAAGCGTGGGGTGATAAAAATATTAAATGTTATAATTATTATATTTGCAAATATCTATGATGGAAAAGTTATGAAAAAATAGTAAAATGCACCCCACGCTTTTTACTATGAAATGACAATATTTTTTTTAATGAAAAATTATTTTCTAATTTTTAGTTCGGTTGCATATAAAAGCGTGTTTTTTAGTTTTTTTAAACTATTAATTATTTTATTTTAACTAAAAATTAAAACTCCTCTTAAAGCAACCAAGCAATACGTATTTAAATTAACTTACGCGGTGCAGTTATCTTCATATAATAATACAGCACATACAATTCTTTATTTTTTATAATTTTTAGGTATTTTTTATAAATAGTATTATTCAATCATGGCTAAATGGACCAAGTCCGAGGCCAAAAATAAAAAAAAAAAAAATTTTTAGGTTTTGGTTGATGGTGTAAAGATTGTGCCCTAATAAAATATATTTACTTAAAAAGATATATATACAGACTTTCCACAGATGGAGTTAACAAGAGGACAAATGAACCAAAAATTAAATTTTCGGATAAAGTCATTTCTTCTAAAAATTTTTGCTTGTTAAAAAAATAGGATTCACAAAGAGGAAATGTTGATTTTGTATACAGGGTTCGGAAAACTTAAAAACATGATTTTTCTCCAAGAGTACTAAACTACTTTAACTTTTTATTTTTAAGCAAAATGTCATTAGAAAAATTTATTTAGAATCATGTTTGTAATCGATAAAAACAATTATACAAAATTTTATTAAAATCCAGAATTTGACGAAAACTGCCGATTACAGTTAAAAAAATGTGTTTTGTAGGAATTTGGAGAAAGCAGATGCTTAAAAAGCAAATTAGGTATAACAGTTTTTTAGGTCATTCTATTATAAAAATTTAAAATAATTAATTTTTAATAACTTCAAAATCAGTTTTTTAAATATTTTTGATACCCCTATAACTTTTATAAAGTTATTCAAAATAAAATTCCAAATACATTTTTTTAATAATATTTTGCTAAAAATGAAAAATAAAATTAGTTTACTCTTGTCGAAAAATTATGTTTTTTAAGTTTTTGTGAACCCTGTATACAAAATCAACATTTTCTTTAGTAAATCCCATATAAAATACAAGCAAAAGTTTTTATGAAGAATTATTTTTTTTCGAAAAATGAAATTTAACCCCATCCGTGGACACTCTGTATAATATTTGAAATCAAACAAGGTAATTCTGAGCACTAAACCTAACTAAAAATAAATAAAGAGATTGTAAACTACTTTTTGATACCAAATAATCAGCTAAACTTCTTGTTCTTTGTAAACACCTTACCAATAAGCAAGTTATAATGATGTTTGTTAGGTCTATTACTATCCTACTATAAGTTGCGATTTTATGTAAGTTTAGTTTTACGCAATTAAAATTAAAACTATGGCTTATAATTACTATACCAGAATATATCTTACACAATAAATAGGTAACTGCCTTGTTTTTCATTATTAGTCAATATTTGTCCTCATAATTCACGGTCTTTTTATTTAAAATAAGATCTTCGTTACCAAAAATATTTTATTTTTTTGTTTTTTCTTTATTAGTTATTATTTGTCCAAGGCAATAGTTTTTCAAGTTTATGCGTATGGACTAAAAATTACCCTGTATATAACTAGAATTAATAACTACTAGCAAATAATTTAATGGAATGTTTTAAATTTAAAGGAAAGCTGGGAGCTTCTTAAATGACAGGGTAATTTGAAAAAAGTGAAGGTAATTAGAATAAATGCAGTGTACTAAGAATAAAAGCAAAAGAAGTTAAAAATACCTAAGTCATTTATCATTGTTTAATTCGTGGTCGTAGTATCATTAATAATAGTACAGGCAAATTGTATATTACACATTAGAGACAAACTGTTTTTATTTTAATGTGTAGAAAAGAGTGTCTTGATTACCATACTAAAAGTCTACAACGGTCGCACAATTTTAAATATAAAAATAATGGCCGCCATCTTGTTCTTTTTAAATTTTATGAAATAACTTTGCATTTATAAAAAAAGTACACAAATACATAATTTTTGTAGCTTCATAAAACGCATCAGTTAGTATAAAAAAATCAATTATAGCTTTTAGAATAAAGAAGTTTTATCTTTTTAAATATTGATAAATTTAAAAAAAAAATGAATTTAAAATATCTTAAGTGATATATTTTACTTTTACAAAATATAAAAAACAAATTTAACAGTAACCTTTTTAATTTATTAATAGTCAGTTATTTTCTTAAGTGAGGCTTTGAGATGCAAAGTAGCCTAAGCCCAAAATACTACAAATGAAAAAAACGACTTTGATAATTGATATCTACCAATTGGTAGCTAAAGGTTGCTTTGCATAAAAATACCTTAATAAAAGATAACTTCTTGTGTTAAACGCGTTTTGCTAATACTGAGGCTTAGGCCACTTTGCATCTCAACGCCCTAAGTGTTTCCACCACATTAGCCACACTTAAGCAATTAATGCTAAACTTTTTTCAAAACATTTTGTCCATACGCACTTTATCTGCAGAAAAATCTCGTTATAGTCAACTCCCTGTGTCTAGGTTTTCTCTAGAGTCTAGAGATGACACAACAAAATGATCGATATGTGGGCAATATCGTGGTATTTCTTGTACTAATACCATTTCTGAAATGGTACCTATTTAAAAAGGTAACCGATTTAACTTAGGAGTTATTCTTACTTCATAATTTTAACTTGTCATTTCCTTAAAAACTTTTACTTTTTAATTTCAAAAGCTGTAATTATTTTTTACAGCGAATGCGTCTTTTAAGCTTTTAAAATAAATTCTGCACATAATCTTTTGTAAAAGCATAAGTAAAAAGTTATTTCATAAAATTTAGAAAAACACGATGGCGGTCATTTTTTTTTATATTTGGAATTGTGCGACCGTGGTAGACTTTCAATATGTAAATCCGGATACCTTTTCCTGGACATTAAAAAAAAAGCTTGTCTGTTATTTGTTTTACCTTACCGCTATAATAAATAAGTGAAAAAAGTCATATTTTTACTGAATTAAATTATAGCAAAGACAAAATTAACATAAAGAGAGAAAATTTAGACATCCACAACGTTACTATTTAGAATTTAGGCCATCGCGGCCAGTGGCGTAGTTAATTAACTTTTCTGGGGGAAAGGGGTGATAAAATGAACAAAGTATGTTTGAGCCTCGTTTTGTATGACAAAATCCAAAATCCCCACCTTCAAAATACAGAAGTAGTGACTTAATTTGTGCTAAAACATGTTCTATTGTGCATGAACAACCAAAAAATGGTCTCCGAACTTACAAACGGTACTTCACAACCTCAACTCTTGAAACATTTTTCAACATTTCTGGGGGAGATAATTACCCCCATTACTCTACCTCCTTATCTATGCCAATTATTCTGCACTGTCCAAAGATTTAAAAAAATGCCGAAACAATTTTTATAGTTTGGCTATTGGTATAATAATTACCTTTTTATTAGTTTCAATTCTAGTTTTAAGTGACACCACTAATAGGCTCAAGAATATATGAACGAAAAACTAACCTACCTAAAAACTCCCACAATTTATAGAAATTTATTTACACGCATATTTAAACAAATCTGCAGTGCCCTGTTCCTAGTGAAGTCCAAATTAATTCCTTTACCACAAGTCGAAACTTTCAATTAAAAAAATTGCTATGGATAGATTGCAGATAACATTTAATAAAACAAATTTAAATTAAAAGTAGAAAATTAACTTAAAGGAATTTTTATATTGCAGATCGTAAAAAATTACCAGTAACAATCCAGTGAGTTGGCTGTTACATTGTGACGATAATTCGATATCTAATCGATATACGATTCGATAATTCTGAAATATAAATTCAATAAATTCTAATATAATTCAAATAATTACAAATTATTATATTGTATACTGTATATGTATATATTACCCTTTCAAACATCTATCAATATGCTTAAAAAAGTCCACATGTGATATAACCAATTTTTAATAGTTTTGGAAATACGGCCATCTTCGGGAATTGAATAGTAAACCGGCATTTTTTAAATGAGACACTTTGTTTATTTCATCACCATTAAATATGTAGATATTTTTAATAGTTTTAGGAAAATACTACATTTGATATGTCTATCTCTTATAGTTTTGGAAATATGGCCAAACAAATCTAAAAATGGTAGATAATAATTTAGTGTCTATTTTATCTTCGACACTAAACTTCGTGCTTATAGCTAAGGACTAAAGATATTTTTTTTTCTTTGGACAAACCACGAAGGCTTAAAGCCTAAATAATAACGTACCGTGGGTGTCTTAAGCGAAGTAAGAGGGAGTTTGTTGACAGGAGACTTAAATACTTGAAGATTTGGGGGGAAAGACCTCCGCGGGCAGCAGGTTCCACAATCTAAAAACTCTAAAGTGAGAAGTTCGGGGCCTGTCCAGTTGGACCGTATAGGGATGCATACGCGCGGAACCACGAGTTTCTCTGTTGGGAACCGTGTGGAGGAACTATACTGGACAATTCTTCAGAGCAGAAGCCATGGAAGTATCTATAAAAAAGCGATAAATCCCCACAGCCCGACGATGGGCAAGAGAGGGAAGCCTTTCTGTAAGTGAAGGATCATTAATGAGACGAATAGCTCTTCTTTGAATAGAATCAAGAATGCTTAGGGTTGTGGGGGACGCCATGCCCCAGATATAATGGAAATTTAACATAATTTTCAGATTTTAATGGCTGTGTTTTTTAAACTATAAGAGAAAGATATATCAAATGCGGTTTTTTTTTAAGCTCATTAAAAGATCCACGTATATAATGGTGACGTAATATACAGAGTGGTTTATTTATAAAATGGCGGTATACTATTAAATTTCCGAGGATGGTCATATTTCCGAAACTATTAAAAATTAAATATACATATCACATGTGGACTTCTTTTGAAGCTCTTTAATAAATCATTTAAATGGTGATATAATATACAGGGTGTTGCATTAAAAAATATTTTTTGTAGTAAATCGAAAGCCCGATGTTTATTTTTTTCCGTTGGCAGCACGTTAATAAGCAAATAAAGTACTACAACTTTACTTCTTTCTTTCTTTTTTCTGGACTTCATACCTCCAGTATTAAGGAAGTTAGCAACAGTGCCGACTTAAGAATGGTCACCCTGTATGATTACTAAAAATTTTAAAAAAGTTTATAGAAACATGGGTATAAAAACGCACTGCTTAGATACAGGGTGTTAAACTTTATTTAAAAAAAATCATTTTTTTATTATTATTTTAAATATTCCTTATCCCATTTTATTATTGGCAGTCACATTGTAGCAATAAGGGGCTAAGTTATCTCTTACTCTCTGCTTAAATTTATTTAGTCCAGTGGCGTGTTAAGCGATGCCTAAACTAATTTTTTTGACAAAAAATGTACGCTACTAACTTTTTTGGATCATTTTTTTTTCATCTTGTTTGGATTAAAAAAATCCATGTAATTGCATACCTTCAGACCAATAAAGAAACATAGGAAATACTTTATATAACATTAACTAAAAACACTTAAATAAATACCATAAAATTTAAAATGACATGTTTTGCATAATTTAGTGTTTTTTCTTTTTTAATATTTTTATATTTTTTTGTTTGGAAAAGAAATATAAAATTAGGTTTTTTCCTAAAAACTAAGCAAAACACAAAAAAATAGAAACCTAAAAAAGGCATTTAAACTGGCTTAATCTAAGTAAAATAAAATCCTGCACAAAAATCAGTGGCGTAAATTTTTTTCAGTAATATTCGTTGAGGTACCGCTCAACACGCCTCAGCTATAGGTAAATTTAATTAAGTTAGTTCTTTCAATCTATTAATAAATACCACTGTAAAAATAATCAAAATCGGATTTGAAATATTTAAAATAGTAACAAAAAATTGTAAAAAAAAGATTAACACCCTGTATCTGGGAAAAATGCATTGCTGCACTTAAATGAATGCCAAATAAATGTGTATTAAATTTTTTAAAGTTAAAATATTTAATGATTACCACAGTTACTAAGTGTTTATTACATTCTAAAAAAATTTACTATTTTTATTCAGTAAACTAAAAACCAATTTATAATGTCGTATTTTTTGAGGAACGCCACTATGTGATATTGCCGATATAATGATTACTCTTCTCGAGTTAGGAAAGTACATCGTAAACAATAGTCGATTTAAGTACTGTGCACTAAATTATTGTTAATTTACCAATAAACTTGTTTTTTAACAATTTTGTCTAGAAGCTAGCTTACTTAGCCACACATATAAAAACGTACCCTAAATATGCTGGCTAACAAATAATTGGATAGTAATTCCTAAAAGATTCTATAAATTGTGATTTAGCTGAACTTAAAACCTAACAAAAGCCTTTAAAGAAAACTTCAAAACCACCGCATATAACGGGTCGTCCCCGGATCGGAATTCGATTTCGATCTGCTACTGTGTTTCTAGGACAACACATTCCTATTGTCGGTAAATTGTGGCACATTGTAAAGATAACTCGTAGCACACTATTTGAACTTAGTAATACAGGATACTGTTCATGGATCTTAGAAGAAAAGAAAGGTAAAATAAGTTTTAGTGATTTCCTGTCTACTACAATAATACTTTTAAAAATACTATCAGAGGTTTTCAAACTCTTATACTTGACGCCTTCCCATTTTATTTCAAACAATTTTGCGCCCCCTGTTGTATTTTAGTAGACAAATGTTATTTTAATGTTTAATAGTTTTTGCAATGGATATTTGTATACAATTTTTTTCTGCAAAATAAAAACATATATTGTTTATAAGTCTGTCCCTAAAAATCAAATATTGTATGGAAAAATAACATGTTCTATAGCGAAGCATTATCAGTTGCGAACAAAATTTGCCCCACCTGAGCAAAAACTTACCGGCCGCGGCCTCGCCTGATGCATAACAGGCAGTATGGATATCGTGACAAACGATCTACAGCAGATCTTGTACAACAGAACTAAAAAAATTATCTTGAGTTTCTAGGTGAACTAGGTGAATCCCAGATCGTTGCTCTTGGTGTATCCAAAGCTTTTGACCAAGTCTGACATAATCTCCTTATAAACTTTTTTCCTACGGTTTTCCAATCAACTTTTGCTCATAGCTCTCCTTCTTTTTCCTACAATTAATCCGATTTATAAGTATGCTGACGTTAATACCCTTTACTTAAATATTTACTTTCTCAAACCATTAAAAATAATTTAGAAAACTAAAAAATTTTGAGTTCAAAAGTTTGCCACTAATACACTACTCAAAAGAATTATCGCATATGCTCGATTAATTTTGAATCGCTCTGTATGATGTGCTGTTGAAAGAGAGTGGTCAAATTTGTGATTCTAAAATATCAGAAATGGGTAAGGGTATAAATTATTAACAAATGAGATTTCTCCCTTTAACAGCACATTATATAGGGCGATTAAAAATTATTCATTTTTTCAATTTTTTTTTATCACCCCGTAGGATTTATTGCTTACAGTAAAAACAACGGTTAATATAAAGTTATAGCTTCACGTTTTCTTAACATTTTGGTTTTTTAATTGTCTTAATAACTTAATTATTAAAAGAGATTTGGCCATTTAAATCAAAGCATTTTTGTATTAAAGCTTATGAAAGAAATCGAGTATATGCGATAATTGTTTTGAGTAGTGTAGTTGAAATTTAACTTAAATAAGTCGCGAAGAGTTGAGGAAATACTTTTTATCATTACAAATTAGTACAGAGAAGTGCTCTAGAATAACATTACCGATACTCCTGTTGAACGACACTAAGTAAACTTTAAGTCATAAATTATTATGTATGTCCCCAAAAGTATCGTTAGGAAAAATGCTAATATGCTTTGTTTTTATCGATTTTCATGTCTACAATAAATTTAAAGATCCAAGCAATTTATTGTGTCTTTTTTAGTTTAGAATTACATGCTCGTGACCCTCAGCGAGAATGTTGCTTAAATATTGATTAAAAAGTTTATCTGTCCAAATATATCTTTTGTGATAAATGATTATCCCTACATGATGAAAACAAATTACTTTTTAAAAATTAGATTTACTTTTTATTTTGTTTTTTAAAATTTAAATAAAAGCTCTAAGGCTTGTAAGCAGATATTTTCTAATGTGTTTATATTTCCTAATTTTCTGTTTTAAAAACATGTTAAGTTCTTTTGAATAATTTATTCATAAACGATTTTGTATCTAGTGCGATGTGATCAATACTTATTATTTCTGTTTTTTGTATTCTAATTTTATATTGAAATAAAAGACCTCTTTATTTATTATTTATTTATTTATTTATTATTTTTTTTATTTACAGGTCATTTGGTAACCCTGGCCAACATTCATTAAATGGTAAGAATTAAACAATACGTTATGTTTTATTTACCTTACTAATATCTTTTATTTATTTTTATTCCATATGTACGAGGTGTGTTTAAAAAGTAAAGTGACTCCATATTTTTATGAAAAAATGTTTATTTATTTATTATTGCCATATTTATATTATCCCCTTTAAAGTAATCCCTCTTAGATACAATACACTTGTGCAAACGCTTTTTCCAATCCTCAAAACACTTCTCATAAACACTTTTTGGTATTGCCTTCAGCTTCTCCAGTGATGCAGTTTTAATTTTCTCAGTAGTTGCAAATCTCCGTTCTTTTGTAGATCTTTTAAGGAAAGAGTCGCAGGGGACCAAATCCGGTGAATATGGTGGCTGAGGCATGATTGTCTTGTTTTTTGTCAAAAAACCTCTTAAAAGCAATGATAAGTAAGCAGGTGCATTATTGTGATGCAAAAGGCATAAATTATTTTTCCATAATTGCATGACATGAGCCGACTGATATGCCATAATCCTTAGCAAATTCTCTTATATTCGACGATTTACTAAATTTTTTTTAGAGCTTCAACGATATCTTCTGTTGTTGATGTGCTGGGGCATCCAGAGCGAGGTTTGGAAGAGTTTGTATCACTTGTAAACATTTTTTTTACTTAGAATATACGAAGTGTACTCTACTGTCAACATTTCAAGTGTTTGAAAGCACTTACTTCTTTTTTTTTTGCACAAAATTTGATGCATATTCTTTGTTCCATTTTTTAAAATAATAGAAAATTGCCGAGCACAACAAAATACGTCTTACCTTTTTATCTGTCAAAAACAAACTACATATATGCTATGTACTTGAAACTATAAACATATGTTCGGGACATGTGTACCAACACAACAACTACAAAAATTGATAATCGAATGTACGTTGCACGCGAAATTCGAAAATTCACCTTTCTTTGAACACACCTTGTATAAGGGCTAAAAATATTAAAGGTAAATGTGCTCAGGCTAAGATTTTTGGTTTCTTTTTTATTAAGACTATGTTTAAATTGTTGGATATTGTGACGTAAAATATACAGGGATCTTTAGCTTTGGCCCCTGTATGTTGTCAGTTAAATTAATTCAATAAAATTATTTATAAATTACAATTAATGGCGCAGTTTTTACAACTTGTTAATTACTATGTTATCTGCTATACGTTTTAAAACAAAAGAAGTAGAATGTATAATACAAGGGCCTCTAAAATATAATGCTACTACACATTCTTTGGTCTGAAATATCAAAATACAACGATCTACACTGGTTGTTATGTCGATCTTTTACGAGATACGTGTCTCAAGTTATTAAAAATAAAATAAAAACTAGAAAACCCTGTATACTTGTATTTTTATATAGATTTAAAAAGGAATTTTAGGCAAATACATGTCTGCACGCTGTACATGTCCTAATTAGATTTCGAGAAAATAGCGTAATGCCGTAAATATGCAATTTCCGGTTTTACCGAAAGTTCCACAGAAACTGACTTTTGGAATTTAAAAAATACATTAGTTAGTTAGTAACCATAACTTAGAACGATCATCTTATGAATATTTTTTTATTAAAAAAACACATTTAAAATAATCATATGTATTTGTTCATTGTCAGATGTTTACATACCATATTTTTTGTAGTCAAAAATTTTTACTTATAATTAATTATTAAAATTACTGGCTCGCCTCAAGATGCTAAGTAATACCACTTTTTTATTTCTTATTTAATAAATAACAAATATTTTATCCACACAAATATCACTAGTTTGCCAATTTAAACAATTTTGTATTTTGACTAATACCAAAGTTACTAATAGCAAACACTTAATTTGGATAACTTTACGGCCCAAAACACTTAAACACTGTCACTACTTGTTAATTTAAATAGGTGGACACAGAATGGTCTGTGAGATTTATATATGGAATATTTCGACTAATGTAAAGAAATTCGGCGCATAATGAAAATTAATGTTTTTTGAAGCATTAGGTTTAATATCCTTATTTTAGCAAAGTGATTTTTTTGTAACTATTTACTTTACCTCTAATATTAAAAAAGAAACAAATATAAATTGAAGACCCAATTTAGCGGTAAAAAAGCGAGTAATTAATTTTGTGCCGCAAATTACACCAATTACCTGTGCACTGTCAGGCTAATAGCAGTTTTTAAAATAAAAAAATGCACTCTGCATAAGCTTAACACCGCGGTATATTAAATTTTCTTGTTATAAAGGATAATCTTTTTTTTTTTTGCTTAACTTATAATCGTATAAAGGTATACCGAACTCTTAGGCTACGGCTACGATACCAAGCGTCAAGTGGTGAGCGAAGAGCGGAGAGCGGAAGTGTAAGAGCGTTATGGAGTCAAAATGGTTACGCTCACATAGAGATTAGAGGCCACAGACCATTAGCAATGTGCTCTCACACTCTCCGCTCGACGCTTGTCGTGTCTTATCGTAGCCGTTTCCTTAATTTAAGAGGAAGACTGTTACAACTTCAAAAAGGAATATTTAAGTATATTTTAGCACTCTATTTTAAATTACGTACATTTTTATGTGCAATATTTAGAGAGCTTTAATGCGCATTAGCCCAATACGAAATTCGCATTTGGCTAAAGCGCTTGTGTAAACTGAGTAATTGTCACTTGTCACACTAATATTAAACCATTTTGGTTAAATGACTCCCATGTACCTTGTTATATTATTGAATATTACTCACGTGTCTGGGTAAATCAATTGACTTTTTTCATAATTCTTCTTTTTGAGTTATGCCAGTCTTCTTCTTAATTAGCGAAGTAACCATATAAAAGTAAAAAAAGGTATAAAATAATGTACAGGGAATTTGGATACAGTTATAGGTTATCCTGGTTTTAATGAAATATAGAGATTTGCGATTAAGAGTTTTGCTCCTTTTGATAAAACGAAAGATGACAGTAAGAGATTTCTCATGGGTTTCTTTGTTTTTACCATACGGAGCAAAATTCATTATTTTTTGCTGTTTTTAGACCTCCCTTGTGTTTCCGTTTTCGTGTAACTAACAACAAAAATAAAAACTGATATTTAAAGGCATTTTTACGTAGGATCCAGTGGTGTACTTGGATTTTTTAAAGCAAATATTTTTGGAGATATGAATTAAACATATTATTTTTCTTATATGTTTTTAAATTAATTTATTAAAACAAATAGGAGCTTTTAAAACATAGGAAATATTAAATAGTTATTTAAACTTTTAGACTCCAATTCGATGTTTAGAATTATAAAAGCGAATTTTACATAATGGGTTATAATATTAACTTTATAACCAAAGAATAACCTTTTACCCCAACCAGCACCTCTATTTATTCTTCGGTTTCTTAGGTTCTATTATTTATGCTCTAAAAGGTTTAACTGTACAGTTATAAATGCGCAGGTAGACCTGAGTGTGTGTAAGGTAAACCTATACAGTTTCTTTTACCCTGTTCGGATGACCTGAGCAAAGATAAAAATCACCACCAGTTAAACCTGTCAGGTCGACCTGACTGTGTGTGCCGGCATTATATAAAAACTAAATATTTTGCGTCAGCGCCACTATGTTTATACTTAAACCGAACATTAAACAGTGTCCAAAATAAGTTAATATGAAACTGTTACTAAAATTATTATTTTTATTTAAAAATTAAATGTACCAAGTAATAAATAAATGTCGCTCTGCATCCCCAGAATGCAAAGTGTGAAAGTATTTCAATTTATATGCGTTTAAGTTATGTTTTCGTAGACTTCCTTGAACTATAGTTTTTGGTACCCGTACTTTTTCTTAATATTTGTGCTTCAGATTAGGGGGTATTTTATTCTCTTTGCCAAAACAATAATCTGCTTAACTTAACTTGTTAAGGCTTGGGATATTATTTTGAGCAGCATTTTCTAAAGAATCCTTATTCAAAGCTTGTTTTATCGCATAAAGCAAATGCAGTTAGGTTTGTCGTGACTCCGCATCAGCCGTCATGGCCAATTGAAGGCCAAACCTAAAGCCGTACTTAAATAAATTGTTAAAAAAGATAATAATAAATAACAAGTTGGCAATATTTTGAAATCTATAGCTTTTAAACAATCCTACCTTTATTTTTAATGCATAGTGGGATATGGTAATAAAACATAGGGGTTGCAATATTAATACAGTCTACTACTAGGAAGTTCCTTCCACTACGAGGAACCTAACCCCTGATCCCTAAAAAATATTGTTAATAACCTTTAAACGTCATTTTTGACATAAAATTTTAAAGAAGACAAAAATGATTAGACTTAGTTATAGGATATTAACCATTAATCATGCCTAAAATTTACGCAAAATCCATAAAAAATAATATTTCGATTGTTCCATTTAATATAGGAAATTCGACATTAAGTTCCAGTGTAACCGGTAGGGCCAAAACCGTTAAAATATTTGTGCCGCATGCGTCTACTAATCTAATGTTGCAAAATTTTTAAAATTTTGCAAAACTTACTTTTTGAGAAATCGGCCCCTGCATTTCGGCGTGGGACATCCTGTATTTCAAATATAATTATTAATTTTGGAGGGACTTATCGTCGTCTTGAGGGATAAGACCACAACCACTGCATATTAGTGAATATACCAAAATCGTAACTAACAATTCCTGGCAAAAAGAAACCCTAAATGTAACATATCGCACGCTAAAAACAAAAGTGACACTATATGAAATTTGTCAATTTTTACTTTTTAGTATATTCAAGTTTTACATCAAAAGCGTCACTAAACGAAATAACACATTTGCCTATAGTCCCCCTTATTTCTCCTAGATGGCGCGAATGTCACTTTAAACTAACGAAAATTTCACCCGTGCTTTACTTCAATAATGACACTATACCAGTTGTGTTCAAACAGTCGTGCAGTACGCGTCGCGCTCTTATTGAAAAAGTGACATTTTTTGGTTAGTGACAGTGTATTATTTCCAGTTGTTCGAAAATCTTAAGTAAGTAGAATATGTAAAGTGACACTTTTTGTTTAGTGACATATTTTTTTCAATAAATATCTAAATTTTTAATAAGGATAGTATTGCAATAGTGACACTATTTGTTTAGTGTCACTTTATTAACATAAACTTGAACATTTTTTAAAAGTTTTTTAGACCAACAGTGCCCCTTTTTGTATAATGTCGTTTTTGTATTAAATAATAACTAATAAAATTAAAAAATTTACATTTTAAAGATGTCATATTTTGTTGTGTGTCGTTATTGAAATTCATGACCTAAGCTAAACTGTTTTTTGAGACATTATAACACGCCATCAAAACGTTTGTAATATTAAAAGTAAATTGTAATTTCGTCATATTTTTTTCTGATTCAATATTATATAAAATATTATATAAAATAATTAAATTTTATAGACTGACAGTATGAACAGAGGCCACAAAATATTGGCGATGGCGCTAAACATTGAAAACAAAGAAAATTTTAGCACATCTGAGGAAGGGACCAAAATAACAAACATGAGTAGAACACCAGCCCATGCGGCCAATTTTCAAGAAGTAGCCAGTTGTTCGAATATTGAAAGCGTTGAAATGTTCAACTCTTTGGACAGCAAAGAAGAAAACACCCGCCGACAATCAATCTCTTCAAACTCCAGCTCAAGTTCATCGTCTAGTTCCTCCTCATCAACTTCAGGTCCTAGTTCTTCGTCTGCAGGTCCATTAAATGGTTAGTTAATAATATTTTAGTTGCCCTTTATTAATTGAACTTTGCCATCGTTTATTCATATTTTTAATTTTGCCAGGTTTTTTGGACACCTCCACAAAAAGGTTGAGCTTGTTTAAAAAAATACATTTTTTTTTAACAAGCTCAACCGTTTTAAATCAAATTTAACTGTTTAGCTATTCCTATATTATTGTTTTCAGATGCTGAGAACGATCAAGATGAAGAAAGTGAACCTGAACCATTTTCGTCCGGCTCTGAATGTGATAGAACATATCAGCCTCCCACTAAAAAAGCTCGACGAAGAATATTTAGTTCAAGCTCGTTAACAGCTTCTGAAAATTTACAGCAAAACCTAGATCTTCCAGCTGAAAGCGCTACTGATGGAGTTCGGCAGATACCCAGATCTCGAAAAAGATCTGCAAACACAAGGCGTCCTATAATTGCTAAGAATCTCAGAAATTTAGGGCAAGAATACGTATCGGTCTCAAAATCAAAACGAATTATTGAAGCTCGTAAAATGGGACCATCCTGTGGAGATCATTGCCGATTAAAATGCAGGGACAAAATACCACAAGCAGCTCGACAACTGCTGTTTGAAGGGTATTGGGGAATGGGATCGCTTGAGCGCCAAAGAGAGTTTATTGCACGAAGTATGACAGAAATTATTCCTAAATACCAGTACAAAAAAATAAATTCAAACAGAAAATCTAAACATTCCTTTACTTTTGATTTGGATAATGCCAAAGTTAAGGTCTGTAAGATATTTTTAAAAATACCCTAGGAATAACTGATAGACCTATAAGGACAGTGATTAGTAAAATGGACAGCAGGGGAATCTTAGTTGGAGAAGAAAGAGGGAAGCACAAAAACATAAAAAATATCTGATGCGCTGATAGATGGCGTAAAGATCACATCAATAGTATTCCTCGGATAGAGAGCCATTATTTAAGAAAACAAACGTCTAGGGAATACATTGATGGTGGAAAAAATTTAATAGATTTATACAATGATTACAAAAAGAATTGTAATGAAAACAATTTACAGTTCGTTAAGTTACATACCTATAGAAAAATTTTTAATTGTAATTTTAATATTAGTTTCTTTATACCGAAAAAGATCAATGCGATCAATGCACGGCATATAAAGTGGCAGAAGAAGAAAAAAAGAAGGAGCTAGAAGAAGAATACAACCGACATTTACAAGAAAAAGAAAAAAGTAGAGAAGAAAAGCTAAGAGACAAAGAGTTAATTTCCGAAGAGTTTGTTGTAGCTTGCTATGACTTGCAGGCTGTAATGACTATACCTAATGGCGAAGCATCTACCTTCTATTACAAATCTAAAATTAACTGTTTAAACTTTACGATATGCGAACTAGGTGTAGATCAAACGGAATGTTATTTTTGGGACGAGTCTGATGGTCAGCGTGGAGCGAATGAGATTGGCACGTGCGTTTTACGTTTTCTTCAGAAAAAGTCGGCAGGAAGCAACTTGGATATGGATTGTGTTTTCTATTCTGATAATTGTTGTGGTCAGCAAAAAACCAATTCATTATTGGAATGTATATTTACGCCGTTAAAAATCTTAAGTTCAAATCGATAACCCACAAATTTTTAATTAGGGGCACACCCAAAATGAAGGGGATGCTGTGCATTCCATAATTGAGAAAGAAATTAGGAAAACAAAACGGTCTGGTCCTATTTACGTCCCGGCGCAATATGTAACTGCTATAAGAAATTCAAAAAACGTGGCAATCCTTTCAACGTTAATGAACTATCTTATGCAGATTTTACTGATATCAAAAATTTAGCAAGCGTTTTATTGAAAAAGAATGTTAATGGAGAGGTAGTAAAATTATCAGATATTAAAGTAATAAGAATTGAAAAAACTGCTAATAATGATATCCAAATATTTTACAAAACATCTTATTTTGATAACAACTATAAAGAAATAGCTCTGCAAAGAAATTTTCAGCGTATTTGTGATCAGCAAAATTTAAAATCTTTATATCAAAAAAAATTAAAATATCAGAACGTAAGAAAAATGATATACAAAGCCTTATTAACGCCAATCTCATTCCTCAGTTCTACCATTCCTATTATAATAATATTTTGAAAGAATAAGATGATTAAGCTTTGTAATTTACCGCCTTGAAAATAATTTTTGGAATTTTGGTTTTCTGTTTGTTTAACCTCCTGTTTAGAATTTAGTAGTACCTATGTAAGTTTTGTTCATATTTTTTTAACTGTTTCTGTGTAGAATTTAATAGTAAGTTTTGTTAATATTTTTATATCCACGTTTCTAATAAAAACCACAAAAAACGGTAATTTTTATTATCTTTTATTTCACAATGTACTCCAAAACTAATAATAGTGCCTAGCAAAACATGTCACTATTAGCAAATATTTTCCAAATCTTTTAAAACAAAAATGACACTAAAATCAAAAACCAGTTTTAGCTTAGGTTCTGACATAATATTTTAGAAGATTATATGAGGTGCAATATTTAGCAATAAAAAACATTGCAAATCATGATTAATATTAACGAAAAAACTCCCATATAAATTATATTAACTTTTTGAAATTATCCCTAAAATTAAAACCGCTCTACTGTAAAATTGTAAATTTGCCATAGTGTCACTTTTGTTTTCAACGTGCGATATACTGTGCCCCTCATACAGTTTATCGTAAACGAGTTTCCAAATATCGAAGTTGTATACCACTATAAAATTTCCCATAACTTTTGGAAAATGTAACCTATGAAAAGGCGTTTTACGACAGAGTGAAAAGCGGAAAACTTTAAACGTTTAGCTAATACCAATGTTAAAACTTTTATTAACTGTTTAAAATCCTAGCTGAAAAACGTAAAACTTTGCGTAAAATTGTGTATAAATGTAATTGTGTGCAACATCTTGTAATCATTCCCTACTTAAAATATTTACAAATGTTTATAAAATGATATATTTTGGTAACAGTTTTATATTACTGAATTGGCCACAAAATGGCATTTTATTCTTTTTTAAAGAAAACACATATTATTCACTTAATTTTTAAATTTTGCATCACGATCTAACTTTCATGTATAATGTTCTAAGCCAAAAGTTATTTGTATTTTTACCATAAAAATTGAAACCTAAATACAAAACGTTCAAACACATTGATTTTTATTTAAGGCTGGGTTTTTTTCAATGAAAATTAATTTATTTAGTGGGCCCAAAAATAAGCCAAAATCATTTTGTTTATTTTTTTAAACAAAAACACCTATTTTTTGTTTCTTTTGTTAATTTTGCTACAAGTTCCAACTATGTTTAATGTAGCCTACTCTATACCTAAAGACAACAATTATTAAGCAATTTCTTATTAAACATAAATAAAGAGCAAACAAAAAATGTGTCCACAAATTTTATTAGTAAAATCGATAGTTCATCGATAACTGTTTACTTTGGATTTTAGATATACCGAATGCCCACGAATTTTGTTTTTTATCTTTGAACAAACCACGAAGGCTAAAAGCCTTAATACTAATGTACCGTGAGTGTCTAAAGCGAGGTAAGACGAAGTTTGTTGACACGGAACCTAAATACTTGAGGATTTGGGAAGGAAAGACCTCCGCGGGCAGTAGGTTCCACATTCTAGAAACTCTAGGGATAAAAGAACAAACAAAGTGGGAAGTTCGGGGCCTACCCAGTTGGACCGTATAGGGATGCATAAACGCAGAACTACGAGTTTTTCTGTTGGGAACCGTCAGTGGAGGAACTATACTGGACAATTCTTTAGAGTAGAAGCCATGGAAGTACCTATAAGAAAGTGATAAATCCCCCACAGCCCGAGGATGTGCAAGAGAGGGAAGCTTTTCTGTAAGTGAAGGATCATTATTGAGACGAATAGCTCTTCTTTGAATAGAATTAAGAATGCTTGGGGTTGTGGGGAACGCCATGCCCCAGATATGAGAACAATATTTCAAGGGAGGTCGGATTTGGGACAATACAAAGTGTATAAATTAAAAGGGGAAAAATACTTTTGGCTCGAAAGAGAAATCCAAGCTTTTTGAAGCTGCCGTGGCTATAAATACAATTTGTTTATGCCAGTTAAGGTTACTTTCAAATGTGACGCCCACAAGATTAAAGGTGTCTTTGTTCTGTAAAACTTGGCCGCTCGTAAGTAGAGGATAAGTATTTGATGACTCTTTTTGCGACAAGAAACATGATTGTGTTTTAGATGCATTAAAATGGACGAGATTTATGGCGCCCCAATCCAATAATAAATTAAGATCCTGCGAAAGAGATATCTGCATCGCTCTGGGTTTGTTTTCCAAATCAGGTTTAGTGATGGGTTTAGGAACCTGATAACTAGAGTGAAGGGTATTATCGTCGGCGAAACTATGAATGGAATTAGTTGTGGACGAGAGGTGTAAAGGTTGATGTAAAGAAGAAACAATGTTGGTGCCAGAACTGAACCCTGAGGCACTCCAGCATTTACTTGGTGAAAGCTTGAAGAAAGGCCGTCCACAATAACTGATATACGTCGATCAGACAGATAACTAGAGAGCCAAGTACAGAGTTTAGTTAAAAGACCATAGGAGGGAAGTTTATTAAAAAGCGCGGCATGCCAGACCTGGTCAAAAGCTTTGGATATATCAAGAGCAACAATCTAGGACACATTAGTAGTCAGCCTGTCATTTTCTCTAGAAATGTTACACGATTTTACGATGATTGGATTTATGGTTAAATATATGTTAGATGCAGATTTATTTTATGTAGGAAATCCGGTTTAATCAGAAGTGTTTTTAATTTTGCTATTTTAAATGAAACACCCTATATATATATATTTCTAAAAATCTATTTTACTGGCACTTTTAGGAAAATATATATATAAAACTAATTAACATAGGTATAACATGTGGTACATATGTTATACCTATGTTAATTAGTTTTTAAGAAAATGGCGTTCAAAAATCATGTTTACCGCCATTTTTATCGAATTGGTAAAGAACAAATGATAATAGAAATGAGCTTATGCAATTTTTACACATATTTTATGATCCTTATATCCTTTTACCGTAAAATACTATTTCCGGTCTACCGAAAGTGTCACAGAAATTATTTTTCGGCAGTAAAGAATTTTAATAATTCTAACCACTATCCTAACCTTTGAATTTAAACTTAACACCTATTTCTCAATCTTTTTTGTTAATTCTTTTCTATCTATATACCTTATAGTTTTTAAGAAATTAATAATAGAATGCTGAGCTGCCTTGAAAATAGCGAGAAAATTATATTTCTTAACGTTTTACTATTAATAACTTAACAACTACTAGGTTTTCGGATAGGATAGATTTAATAATCAAAAAGATTAAAAAATAAGGGTTAAGTTTAATTTAAGGGCTTAAGGTATTGGTTTCCTTTTGAAATATGAAATTCTTTACTGCCGAAAGTCAATTACTGTGGCACTTCCGGTATAACCGGAAATTATATTTTTACAGTTTTACGACACAAGGTTTATTATATTAAATACGTGTAAAAAATTGCATCAGCCCTATTGTAGCCTTATTTGTTTTTAAACAAATCGATAAAAATGGCGGTTGGCATGTCATTTTCCAACGCCATTTTCTCAAAAACTGTTTTCGAATATCGGTTAACCGGTTTTAAAAAGCGGTTTTCAAATACCGGTTTTTCGGATAATCGGTTTTCGAATACCGGTTTTTTGGATAATCGGACCAAAATTGAAAAGCGGTTCTTCGAATATCTATTAACAGGGTTTTGCTGATTGCGGTTTATATCTTAAAAAAGAAAACCGTTCATTTTGTAAAATCGGATATTGGTTGACAGATTATACTGGGTGGTTCATTTAACCTTAGACAGGCAAATAACCAGAAAACGGCGCATTTTAGAAGAAAATGTTTCTTGTAAGAATTGTTTGAAATAAAGGGGCAAATTTAATGGTATTATGTTTTGAGAACCGTTTTTCGGTTTTCGGTTTTAAAAACCGATTTCGGTGTATCGGTTTTGAAAACCGTTTTCGGTTTTTTGGTTTGGTTTTTCGGTTTTAAAAACCGGTTTTTAATACCGGTTTTTAAATATTCGGTTAACCGGTTTTAACCGAAACCGGTTTTTAAATACCGGTTAACCGGTTTTGTTTTTTTTTCCGGTTTTTGCCAGCCCTAGTGGATACGCTGTTTTGAACTTTTTCCGACGTAATGTAACCGTTCACAGGTGCGTATCCGATACATTACTTTTAATGCCAACCTATTGTCAGACGTATGTCTCATGTGTAAAGGGACTAAGATCTACGTATTAAAGCGTTTTTCCTATAAAAAAACACTGAAATTTAAATAAATTTGTTATCACCCACGACGGTCCTTGGTGTATAAAATCACTTACCGCTATAATACTTTTACAAAAGTTTTTATAATATTTAGAAACAAACATAAAGTGGAAAATAAATAAGCAACACATTATTTTTCATTTTAATAATTTTCCTAAATTTTATAAAAATTGCAGCTGCATAGTGAAACTACAGAAAATTAATCAAATTTCTTAGTAAATTGTGCAAAGTTGAAAATTGTGACCTCGAGAATATTTTATATTGAACAAATTGCTTTTCCTCTCGAATACGTATTTTAGTTATTTGCGCCAATTTTTCGTGAAGGTAAATTATGTTTCAACTTAACTTTTATATCTTAATGCAATTGTTATTTCGCTGTTATATAAAAATAATTTAGATACTTACGCTGTGCCTACAGAATGTTAGTTAAACCTGTTTTGATTTTTATAGTTTATTTCGTTTTTAAAATTTTTATTACTTTACTCCAGAATATACAGGGTGTTACAAACAAAACGGTAAAAAATACGGGGTAGGTTAAATTGGGGCAAATTTATGCTAAACAATATTCCGTTTCAGAAATTTAAATATTTGTAGCCGTTCCAAAGTTATTCGAAAAATAACGGCAATTTTGCGAAATGGGTAGTTTAATTGTCTTTCTTAATTTATTTGAACAGACACTTATTAATATTGCCACTTTTTCCGTTCTATAAAATGATACCATAACATTTAAAATCCGACGTTTCGTCTTTGAGCCGCCATCATTAACTTTGTTTTTTACTTGGGCGAAATATTTATTTTTAAACTTAATAAACTCTTACTTTAATTCTAAATTCAAAGACATATCACACTTT
The DNA here is from genome assembly GCA_014170235.1 of Listronotus bonariensis. Taxonomy (NCBI): domain Eukaryota; kingdom Metazoa; phylum Arthropoda; class Insecta; order Coleoptera; family Curculionidae; genus Listronotus; species Listronotus bonariensis. Next base: position 102,470 of record JACEGR010000075.1, on the reverse strand, counting down.
ACATTTATGCGACGTTTTAAACGAAAAAAGCAGCATTTACCATTTTGCTATTAAAAATTATGATTTTATTCCAAACGATCGTAAAAATTTCCATTTGAAGGTAAGTATGCATTCATTTCTTTCTATCACTACTCATTACTAGTTTTAAATTTAATTATTCATTTAAGTAACAAGCTACAAGGATTTACGTAATTTGCTTACATTTACCTATACTTTTAACGAAAAATCAAACATATTTTAAATAAATTTAAGGTGGCTCTGCCAATTAAAGGTCACTGCACACTATAGCTCAACACACGATCCGATAAATTATTCTTACATGCAATTTACACATTACTTTTCACATTGTGCGCTCTACTCACGGTACGCTCACGGTCCGCTCATTCCTATTTAAATAGCATTCAAGATATTTGACAGCGGCTAGAGCGAACCGAGACCTAGGCGCTTAGTGTGCAGTTACCATAAATAGAAAGTTGGATCGACAAAAATATAATACACCACCTTGGTTTAATTTAAAAATATTTATATTATATTATTATTAATAATATGTTTATGACACGCTTGCAAGTAATTTCGTGGGCACCCGGTACATAAATTTACTCTAATGAACAAACAAATTTTTGTCTTGTTTACTTTTCCTAATTATTTTCCTAAAATTTAAAATGAAAATGTTATATTTTTAAGCCAAAAAATAAATACACCGCCTTAAATAGCAGGAATATAGCTTTGTATAAGATTATTTACAAAACTGTATTCGGGAATAAAAAATTATCGTTTTTTTAACGCCTTTTAAATCATCCGGTTTTTTAAGGTACTAAAGGGTTTAGATTAAAAGGAAATCGTTGCGAAGAATGTTTAATAATAAAATATTAAATAAATTATGTTGTAATTATTAAATTTGATTAAACTAGATGTTAATATAACAGAAATAAAAAACTTGAAAGACACTTATATTAGAGTTAATTATCCTTTGAACTTTATTTTTTAATGCAGTAATTTTTATTTTAATTCCCTTAAACTGCAAAAAGCTGGTGGTTTAGGTTAAAATAATATTCACACCTGGGATTTAATAAATTTTAAAAATTATTTGCATGAAACCGAATATTTTACTTCTAAATTTGGCAAAAGAAAGGCCCTTTATTTTTCAGGCTTCATTCGACTTTTGGCAAATGTCCGAATAACTCCTGGCTTACCTATCTAGTTGTTTTGCTGACAGTCAACCAGATAGTGAAAATATATGGGCGTGTGAGATAACATTCGATAGATACGAGGCTTAAAACTGACATTTATTTTAAAAGATTAAATTTTTAAAATAAATTCAGAAAAAACTAATACATAAAGTTGTCGGTTTAAGAAAAAAGTATGCGCTACGCAAAACCGCCTTTAATCCTTCAGTCATCAAAAACATTTTGGATACAGGTTGATGCATTATTTTTTCTTCTGTTAAAATTTAAACCTTATTACAATACAAATAATTTGTAATTTATTATGCAACATTAAAATATTATGACTTGTAAGGCTTTTACCAAATATTGCAATAAAAAAATCTGTTATCGCGTAAGACCGCCCACCAGAGAAAATTGCTCTGGCCAAAGTGGCATCAAACCATGGTTGGTTGGTTGGTGGTTTCTGGTTGGTTCTGGTTACCCACCAAACCATATTTTTGCCCATTAGCTCTGTAGATATTTAAAATTTGGTTAGAAAAACAGCAATTTATTTTAGCTATATGCCCAAGATTTAATTATTTTAAAGAATCTAAATTTCTAGGATTTATATTAATTATTAGAAATCAGGCTATATGATTTAATTTATTTTAAAATATCTTAATTGACCGGCGGCCTTGTCCACCCAGGGTGGGCAGCATTATTCAAGATATCGGGCATTTTCGCGTCTTAAAACACAAAGTTTTTTTTTACCGAAAACGTTAACTTATTTAAAAATTAGGCATACCTTTATAATAATATATATAATAGATTTAAGCAATCAACGCCGTTTTTAATAGAGACCTGTATGTTACTGATACTTTACAATATTCAAATTTGCTTAAGTGGATGGGGCTTCCCGACCTCCCCTATATATTTAAACAACTTTTTTATGTTTACCTTTTTGTGATAAAAATGTTAAATAATAAAAACTTGTATATAAGGGTTAAACACAAGGTGGCTTAAAATAGTAATTTTCTTTTAAATGTGCACCACATACCGCACCTGGCGCCCTCTAAATTTTAAAATAAAAAGTAAGAACACATTTTAATTTTTCACCCCAAAAACTTTTCCTAGCTGAATTTTGTGACAATGGACATATCATTAACCCAATTAATAATAAGAAAAACTAAAATCAGATTAAACTTTTAACACCTCGCATCTTTAAAATCAGTTTTTTATAGACTAAGCAAAGTTGGATTAGATCGTCATATTTTAATCTCAGGAATTTGTAATAACTTTTTTCGGTTCTTTTAAGCCGCGGCCAAACTTGCAACAATTCGGCGTGCCGCTTCACGCCGCATACCCCGCCACATAGCACGGAGGTGGACGTGGAGGGATTCACTTCGTTTCAAGGGCTTGGCGAATGATTCGCCGGTAATTCAGAGCTTGTCGTTTTTTTGGCGCTAAAGGAGCGCGCAAATTTCTCATGTATCTAGAATAAATTCAGTTTTTAGTAAAAATAAGTTTATAATTTCTTTTATTAATACATACCTACAAAAGTAAATCAACAAAAAGGGTATTCCATTAGAGAATTGTAATTTTATTTAGTATTAAAGTGAACTACCTTAAAACGTAAGTAACTGACTTATAAGTTTACTTTAAAACCAGTTTTGTAGGGATCCATTATCGTATTATTTTATTAATGGCTTCATCTTTATACATAATATACATACATGTATAATACCCGGTAAATGACAACTACGGAGCCATTTTTGGTATTAAGGTGCATGTTAAATAAAAATTAACAAGAAAAAAAAAACAAAAATAATATATGTTTTTTGTTTTTTCACATAGTTATTATATACAGTGTGTCTCAGTATAGATATCACAAGAAGATAAAAGGACCAACACATTTTTAATTTTAAAACATCGTTTTGGAAAATTGGTCGCATGGTCCAAAACTAATAAATACAAAATTTTAGCCCAATTTTATAGTTATAACTAAAAATATAAAAAATGACCAGGAGTCCAGGTCTATTGTTTTTGAAAATAGAACATTATTGTATGAGTAATTGCAATTTTTTTTCATGGTACGCATTAAAACCTAAATAGTGGGTAAGAGGGAGCAAATTAAAAAAAAATTAAACATTTTAAAGATTTTTATTTAAATTTGCTTTTTTGTGTCGATTATTTATATCGAATGATTTGAAACCAATGCAATTAACACCGCAATCGTCAAACCGAAAATTTGGCTTCGATATGTCGACGATACTTTCAGAATCTAGAATGGAACGGACAGACAGCTAGACTGCTTTTTTAGTTATCTAAACTCCATAAATAACTCCATTAAGTTCACCATTGAGAAAGAAAAATTGATGTCTGTTTTTTTAGATGTTCTTGTAAGCAGACATTATTGAGAAATAAACATATCAACCTACACGCACGGGACAATTATCTTAAATATAAATCAAACCATTCTAAAGAAACCAAACTAGGAATAATTAAAACATTATGTAAAAGTGCGACTACAGTATGATGCGACAAAACAACCCTGGATCCTGAACTAGGTAACGAAGGGCAACTTATAACGACAAAAGTTATAAAAAATTACTTTTATTTTTTTTAAATAGAGCGAAATTTTATGGAATAAAATGTTGTAACAATTGCATTCTATGTCCAAATTTAGAGTAGGGTTATTGAAGATAAAATTGTTTGTTTTTCTTTTCATTTACGTCTGACGATTTTAAAAAATGTGATAGTAAGCAGATATTTGGCATTTTAGTAAAATTTTATATTTTCTTGACAATTAAAAACGTTTCTGTTTCTTAATTTGCTCCTTTATACCGAGTATTTAACACTACTAATGCACAGTGTAAAAATGTTGAATTATTTTTTTTTAAATTTTATTGCTCCTACTTTAAACTTCGACATAAATACAACTCTCTACAATATTTAACCTTGGTAATTCTTCATATTTATAATTATAACTTGCCTTGTATATTACCAATTAAAGTAAAATTTTGTGTTTTTTAGTTTTGGACCTTGCGACCAGTTTTCCCAAAATGTCGTTTAAAAATTCAAAAAATTTTGCCCCATTTGACCTCTTGTAACACCCGAGATAACACCTATCCTGGGTCATACTGTATATTATTATATAGCTATTGTTCAAATTATTCCTAATATCATCTAAAAGACAAATTAAAAAAATGCATTGCAAAATGTGTATTACATTTTTAATAAGATATACAGCTAGTGGGTAGATAAGAACAAAGAACAGCACCATTTTAAACTTTGCTAAGAAATTAATGCTGCTAGTAGCATTGTTCGAAATTAATTGTATCTTAAAACACAACAGCTTTGCTGCAGGAACAGGGTAAAAATGTAAAAAATTTAACCGGAAATGCAAGGAAAACCGTAGCGTTGGCGATTAAACGAAAAGGTAACAAAAAAATTAATTAAACCTTGAAAATATGGTAAATTTTTAAAGCAATTCCTATGTAGCAATTAGCACATCCCTTTATTGGGCGATAACGTTCTAAAACAAAGCAAGCGCAATAAGTTCTCATTTTTAATAGCTCATGCGGCTACAGGGAAATATATCTATTTTATCGTTGCTTTAAAAGTATTTCAAAGGTAAGGACGTTGGACCATAATCTTTGTGGCAAGCCACAAGTTGTTTTACAGTTTGAAAGTTTTTATGCATGCAATTTTTTCTTGCTGCAACTTTTTAATCTGCGAACGCGCATTTGTCTCTTTTAAACATTGCTGCAAAGTGCGCTTGTGCAGATCGAAAATTACAGCAAAAAACTTTCATGCAAGAAATCTTTCAAACTGTAAAAAGAGCTTTAATCAGTTAGATAAAAAAAAATTGTTAAATTATTTTTTTACTTTAATAGTAATCACAGCTCTCATTTGTTTAAGAAAAGACCAAATTTAACAAATTTTTACGTTAAATATAAATTTAGTTTTTATTTGTTAAAGTTTAGTAAAGTAGAGTAGTAGTAGTAGTAAAGTAGAAATAAAATCAATTATCCATAGCCTATTTTATACCGCAATGATCAATGGAAGAGTGAAAATGCTAATTGATTGCCAAGTGCCAAAATAATAATTTTTGCTTTTTGTCCATCAATATGTTATATGTGACAGCTTCAATATTTAACTTTAAATTCACAATGCCCATTTTACCCTAACGATTGCAAACGATGCCACCCGTATGTCCAGCATTACATCTTAACTATTTCTGGGGATTTCAATTTTACTACTTAGATTAATTAGCACTTTTACTCTACAATTAAATCTGTAAACCAAAATAAGGACTTATTTTTCTTAGAACATAAGTGTTAACATCAACTTAGGGAGTAAAAAGTAAAATTGTGGTTTAACTTTAGTGTCCAAATCAAATTTGGATAAAATATTTTATTACTCATGTATTTATATTAAAAACAAATTACTCCCGACTTCATTAAATAGGCAGACACATGATGAGACTTGCCTTAGATCCTACCTGAAGGTAGATACGAAGGCAAGTCTGTGAGTAAGACCGAGACTATTAATTTGCATTGAAACGCGCCGTCAGTTCAGCATACACATGTTTGCACTAACTCGCGGACTCCCTTTAGTTCAGGTAGGATCAAAGATCTGACTGACGTGTATATGCTCATTTAGACCTCGGACCAAAAATAGAGTCCGGTCGGGTCGGTGTAAAGGTTATTAAGGTACTACTTAAGTACATAAAAATACAAAAGACTATTCTAAATCTAAACTGTATTTAAAAAATGTTTAAACAGTTTTATTACTTTCGCACTTAGATGCACTGTATAATTTAAACCAAACACAACTGCATAAAATGTTTGCCGACGGTTATTTATCAATAAATGACTGTAGGTGCCCAAGGTTGCTTATTTACTAACAAGAAGAGTGTTATGAGATGACAAATGTTGCTGATACCCAAAATTCTGTACCTACTTTATATGATAGAAGTTTTAATCCGTGCCGCTGTTGGATCTTCTGTTTCCCGTACAGAAAGAAAATTAGCCGCCTCCACCCTGGCCAGTAAAAAAAATTTCAAGAGCAAAAAGAAAACAAAAAAAAAATAGTCGTTACTTTTACAATACATAACTAAATCCTTTATTAAAGTATTTCACATTGATTTTTTACTTTCAAAAATTCCTCCACTGTTTTTCAAAAACCGCAAACCGGCAAAATGTCGCCCCCTAATTTTTGTCGCCCTGTGCAAAGGTTCCTGCTGCACCCTCGCCAGGAATGGCCCTGTTTCAATCGCCAATATGTCTTCTAGCATCTTACAATCAAAAAATAGGGCGTCATAGTCCGACTGGAAAAGTCTTGAATTTTCCACTTTACCCGCGCTATAAAAAAGTAAATAATGTAACCTACTCTCAGCAAGGGTTTTTTTTTCAAAACATTTTTTATTTCTTATATAATAATAAACTGTCTTTTATGTCACCTAAGACACCTGGTACGTTAGTACTAAAACTTGTAGACTGACCCAAGAATTAAAAACCTCTACGTGCTCCGGGTCAGATCCATAAGCACTCGTGTATTTCTACCTGCTTGTCTGTCAAGGAATTCTACTGTTTTATAATTTTTTTTTTTTTTGGTTATGATAGCTCATAAAGCCTTTTGTTACTCCAAAGTACTAGGTACTGTGAGTTCTGGGTCTTTAGATGTTTTACCCAATTTTTTGCCAGGTTCCGTCAACATTGCCCAAGTACCTAAGCATTTAAGTATTGTAATATGGGATACCTTTAGACAACGCTGTAGTACCACGATGGACGTGATACAAAAAATACTTTTCATCTCTCTTTGAGTCAGCCGAAACTATAGATCCCAGTTCTAAACGGCAAACAAGGTTTCATAAAGGTTACTTATTCATTTACTAACCACGAACGGCGTCGTTTAAATAATCTCAGGGACAATACCGTTTTAATGCGGCAGAGATAGTTGACAATTATATATTTCTTCTGCCTCAAAAATCGGACTCAGATCGCTTGCTTGCAAGACAAGAGTCACTGACCACTACATCACCGATTTCCTGTATCTGTATGTTGCACTACAAAATTTCGAAAGTTAAACCTGTTATATTCTATCACAAGCCAGGCATTTTTAACACATACTCCAATTAAGTGCTATTCCAATAATAATTCAGCTCAAATAATAAACGTCATTTCTTTAAATTTCGGTTTTTGGCCATTTATTTTTAACTCGGTCCCATTGGGCGACACTTAAAACAGATAAGATTTATGCTACAAAAAGTAAAAGTAAACTAAAACGTTTCTGACGGCAATTCTCCGACAATTTCCCGAAGTGGACGACATTTTTATAAGGCCTATCTCATTTATAATTTAAAAAGGTGTATTATTGCTATTACCAACTTCGGCGTTTTATCACCCATAAACCTCTTTTTCGTCTTCGATCACATTGAGTGGCAATTTTGGAAGACATTCTTTTTGTTTCGAGATGCTTTTAGCAACCGTCTCAAAGTAGTTTCCCCAATGATGCTGTTACATTATTTTGTTTTGACTCGAATAAACTCATCGAGGCCTATTACTGAAATAGGATTCTTTTTTACTTTCTTTCTGTCTTAAAATACCGGAAACTGTTCATAATTTTCGGCTTGTTCGTATCATTTTTGTGGCACTTAGATACAAAATGGCTTTATACCTTATTTACATTACCGGATTACCATTAAACATCAAGTTATTATATAGAAATATTTTATTAAATATATTAAATAATAAAAACTAATAATTAATATAAATTTATTATTAAACATAATATTAAAAAAATTGTTTTAATTGGTCTTTTCTTTCCTATAGTTTTTTTATAAAAAAATCTTAGAAGGCCACTAAGTTTTTTAGAACTATATTGCTTATATTTAGGTAGATACCTTGTGACGTAGCTACTATGGTTCTAAACGAGGCAGTGCCCAGGGGCCTTCAAGCTCAGGGGGCTCCTAAATTTTGGTTGGAGTAGCTATGTCAAATTAGATACGGGCAATTTTAAATACTTTAGTTAGGGCCCCACTTTTTCAAAAATCGTTTTTAATAAAATAAATTGACAAACATTGTTCTTAGGAGTAAATAAGTTTTATATTTAGGTTTAAAGTAAAATTTATTTAAAATAACGTTTTTAATCGAAAAAATTAAAATCAAAATTTTATTGCACTCATTAATTTTACTTAAAAACCTATTTTAAAAATTAAAATAGTCGTGACCATATTCGTTTCCACCTTAAAATAAATATGGAGAGGGAGTAATGCGGGGGTATATTTTTAAATTAATAATTTATAAAATAAGAAATATTTGTTAAATATTATAAAAAAAAGAAATGAAACATTCTTATCTGTATTGCTTTGGTAAAACCTATTCGTGGATAGTATATATAGTGCGCTAGGGCCTAAGTTCCGATAAATAAAATAAACAAGAAAAAATTTTTTTGGAAAAATTTAAAAAAAAGAAAAAAATATTCATACAGGATGTCCCAAATTTGAGATCAAATTTTTTAGTGATTTGGTAGGTATAGTTAAAACTCGAGTTTTATATGTTTTTTAAGCGTATATTTAATTAAACGTAACTAGCGTATTTTTAAATCTTTTATAAGCTTCTAAAAGTCCTTAAAAAACCTATTTCTTGATAATTACAGTTTTAGTTTTTTTTTCTAATAAAAATTACCTATTTACTTTTTTGTGGCTTCGGCTGTCGGGTCCATGTGATTCGGACACAATGGCACACCGTAGTTACGCCACTGCTGCTAAGTTAGCTGTTCCGCACAGAAACATTTGGTTTAAATAAGATGATGCGCCTCTCGGGCAGATGAGTTGGTAAAAGGAGGCCCGTAAAAAGCCTTTTAGATCTCCAGACCGCATTTCCATGAACCATTTGGATGAAGGTATTTAAAGGGCACATTTTATAAGACGAAGCCGGACAATGTTAAGGAATTAAAGGTATAAAAACACAACATCATTTTTCCAAAAATTAAAAGAATCAAATTTAAAAGTAATGAGTATAGGTATTTAGTAGTTTCCAATGCAACATATTTGAAAAAAAACCGTTCTTATTCCATAAAAATGATTATTTGTTAAAATGGCATTAAAAAATGCTTAAAGGTATATTAATATAATTTTTAAAACAAGCGCTGTTTCATAAAATTAATTCTTTTACCAAAGCTTTGTTTACAGAATACACAAAAGCCACACCATTTTGAATGGTAGGATTAAACGAATTATAGGGTTTTTAATGAACTTCAGTGACATTGTATAGAAGTGTATGAAACAAAACATGTTAATAAAGTTTAGACAGCATATTTACTCCATAATGTGGGCAAAAAGTTGGATATTGTTAGAAATGCAAGGCGAAATGAAAACGAAACACATAATACGAAACATGGCAAACTTATTCATTATACTCGTATTTAACTTTATGTTAAATAAAATTTAAATATTATATGGTAAGCTTAAAACTTATAAGTTTTCTAAACGATTTAATTTTACTATAGACTAGCATTTCCCTTACCAAAGATTATAAAAGTTTAAAATCTTTTGGTAAAACTTAAAGATATAATGAAGTTTGTAGTACTCCGATGAACGTTCTTAGTATAAAACTTTCAACTAACTTTAGTTTTTTTCTTAGCAAATACGTCATGGTAATTAAAAGCTGCTAAAATTAATACTGCTATTTAAATTTTAAAAAAACTTATTTTTTCGGGATAAAAAGGAATATTATTTCTCATAAAATGATTAAAAAATAAAAACAATTAACCAACTTTAAAAATAAAAAGAACGATTTAAATCAAAATACTTAAATAACGTAAATAAAGTAAAAATCAAAAATTTGGACTATTACTTGCCGCTGCAGTTTACATTGATTTGGAATAAGCAATTAAACTAATTTGCATAAAAACATAGTATGTGATTAAAATTATTATCTAAAACTAATAAACAAAAACAACTTGTCATACCAAAAAAAATATTTGTTGGAAGTAAAAACCAGAACTAATTACCATTTGCATTTAAATTTCTTTACGCAATCAAGACCTAATTAAATAAAAAAAAACTTAAAAAAAGTAATATTGTATGCAAGGACATTTTTTTATCTATGGTAAGATAGCGAAACTCCATATGTTACTTTTAGTAAAATTTTTAGGAGAGATATTTTCAAGTTTAATGTGTTTTAAAAAATCACACTTTTAGTAAAATATTTAAATTTTTTAACTAATTTTTTTAATATAAGTTGCAAACTTAAAAAATAGTACTAAAATTGTGTTAGTTAAGTTAAAAATATTTATCCTGAAAATTTAACTAAAAGTGACATTCGGGTTTTGCCATCTTACCACAGAAATAATTCCTTATTCGAAAAAGTTAAGAACACAATGCAAGTAAACGTGTAGACGTTGCTTAGAGACACGCATCCTAAACATTTACGTGGGTGGCCAGGGTAGTATAGTGGTAGCATACCAACGTCCCACTGAAATGACCTGGGTTTAATTTCGGCACACACTCGTCACCTTACAGAAGGCAGCTGCATTTTGCTTAAAAACCCGTTTTAAAATGTGCTTGGGCAAACACTATAACATGGTTATTTTGCATATACGGGTGAAAACGAAATTACTATCCAGAAATTTATTTTCTTCAGTGCAACCGTACAGTTTTCAGATTTAGGGACATTATGTTGTATTATCGGATGCCAATTTAAGATATAATAGCATCTATGTATTACTTCCGGTTTAACCGGAAGTAATATAAACTTTAATATTTTAAAAGAAACACCCTGTATTTTTTAGAATTTGAATTCTACAGGTTATTCCTGATATAAAACCTTGGACATATTCATAACCTAACTTTTTTGGTTTTGAAGAAAATGGCGTTTGAAAATGTCCAAACGACAGCACATTATGCAGTTTTATGGGAAAACAAATGAACATCACAAAAACGTAAAATGCTTAAAATAGTTCTTTTAAAAGACTCCATCCTTAGAGACCATTATAATACTACTTCCTGTTTAACCGAAAGTGCTGTAAAATTTGAACTTCCAAGTATGATAACCCTGATAATTTTAATGGAACACCCTGTATATTTATATATATATTATCTAAGCTTTAAATTCTTAAGCTATTTCTGATATAACCTAAAATATACCCATAACCTAACTTTTTAGTTTTAGAGAAACTGAGTTTAAAAAGGTCTAAACGACCTATAGAGAGTTTCATGAATATTTTGTCGTCTTCCGGTTAAACAGGAAGTAGTATCATAATATAGGTAAAGTTTTTTAGAGAAACTATCTTAAGCATTTTAATTTTTGCGATGTTTATTTGTTTCCCATAAAACTGCATAATGTGCTGTCGTTTGGACATTTTAAAACGCCATTTTTTCCAAAACCAAAAGAGTTAGGTTATAAATATATCTAAGGTTTTATATCAGGAATGACCTGTAGAATTCAAATTCTAAAAATATACAGGGTGTTCTATTTAAAATATCTAAGTTTATATGACTTCCGGTTAAACCGGAAGTAATACACAATTGCAAATACAAAATTGGCATCCGATGATACAATATAACTTCCCTAAATTTGAAAACCATATGGTTGCACTGAAGAAAATAAATTGCTCGATAGCAATTTCGTTGTCACCCGGTATGTGTACAAAACGTTGATACGCAACACAGATATGTGTGCCGGATAGCCGCAGAAGATGCCTTTCCCCCTTTCCATGAATGCTCCGATATCAAGTACATGGTTGTGTTTTTTGTTTTTGCTACGCGCCACACGCAATCTAACTTTTTTATTTTCTGATAGCAAAATAATAGTCAAGTTTATTTAATACCTTTATAATCAATTACCATCTGGACTTTAGAAATTTAATATGTAAACAACTTCAGGGCTGGTTTATCAGCTGCTTGTATGTCATCATCGGAATACATAGAATGTAAAATTTGAGGTTTAAAAAACAGCTCCGAATTGGTCACAAAATGGTTATAATTGGTCATAAATGGTCACTTAGTGTGACAAATTGGTCATCCATATACCAACTTTTACAGCATGTTTAAAATAACAAGGTCATCGAAAAATGTTTAGCGCCTCAAATTAATCATAAATAGCTCAAATAAAAAGGACGCAAATGGTCACAAAATGGTCAACATTGGTCAGTATGAATAATTGGTCAGCAAGATTAAAAAGTTCTGTAATAAATAAAAGCATTTAGGAACAAGAAAATTTTGTGAGCGGTCTAAAAATAAAATTTTTTGATTTAATATACAAATTTTCAAAAACTAGTAAAAATTAGAAAATTGGTCATAGGTATTTAACAGTTGGTAAAAGATACCTACTTAAACTTCACATTTATTTATTGCTACCCAATATTGAAGTTGGAACCTCATCCGGTGCGATATCAATTAGTCACAAATTGTTCATGATTGGTCAATGAGATGCAGTAATTGGTCAGCGGTAAAAAAGACTCATGATAAGTTGTTTCAAAATTATTACTTGTTACTTAAAAATAGGTCGCATCTTAATATCAATATTCACTGCCCATTCAATGCTTTATAAACTGGTCAGAGGTTAAATAGAATACTCAGGGGTTGTCTTTACACTGTTTATTAAGAAAAATATACATATACTGGTATGGAAAGCAAACCGCCGAACAAAGGCAATACGTTTATTTAATATCTTTCACCAATCTGCTATCTGCTCTCCTAAAATTCACCATTTCCACCCTTCGTCAGACGTCGACACGACACAAACACATACGAGTACCTTAACTGCCGTTTCATATTAGCGAGAGACAGAAATACGGGCGACGGACCAATGCTATCAAAGTGTATGGACTCAAATAAAACCTTTCATATGCAGAGAACGGGGAAAGTCGGCAAACTCAAAGGCTTCGTATAATTTTTTATCTCTCTGTCCATCAAAACCGGCTTAGTGTGTAAAGGCGCTTATACAATTTTTGTCCGAAATCCCTATCTCTCAACGCATTGTGCGTCGTCGCGTCGCAAAGTAGATTTTGGTTTTTTAAGGTCGTTGCACACTAGGCACTCAGGTCTCGGTAAGCTTACGGTCCGGTCAAAGATTTAAGGTCGTGCCACACATAACCGCAACGAGCCCTCAACGCGTCTCGCTGTTGAAATGTAGAGGAATGTGGTGAAAAAGTTTTATATTTAATTAACGCTTTAAATTACACCTGATCGTAAAATAAACATTTACAAATAAAGTAACACAGGTAGACCTATACTACATTTAAATTTTGCATAAAATAGAACAGAAATAAGCAGAAAAATCTGTTTTATTTAAATCAGAAGATATACCTACATAAAACAATAGACTATGCTTAAAAGAAATGCTTTTATACTTTTTAGGGCATGAAAAGTGCTTTTAAATTTTTCCAAATTAATCTGCCCCATTTTCCTTTCTCATTGTGAATCCGGGCACGGTGCAGCCTGGTGCCGTTACGTGTGACCAGACCTTTAACATGCTTTTTAAATAAATGATATTGAAAGACATTTAAATAGCATTTAACATATTTGACCGGACCGTTTTCGAACCGAGACATAAGGCAGGACTCGGTAACTTGCAAGAAAGAAATTTCTTCCCTATTTTCATTCTATTTTAAACTATGTAAAGTCGTTCCGCACTTAAGAATCGGCAATACGAACGCCTGGAAATATTAAGACAATTTGGATCTTTCTGGTCATTTATCCTGTTCTACTGTATGATATTTTGTATAAAGTAATCTCGCTATTTTAATTTGGACGTTTACTTTCTTCTATAAGCGGGTGTTTGCAGGGACATTGACGCCATTGTAGTTTTTATCGCAATAATAAACAGTTGTTCTTTAGTGTTTTGTTAAAATAATATTTGTTATTGTTATGGTCATGTATTGTATTTTGTTTAAATTTTAACATTTAGATGAGGTGTAAGCTCACTAGTCAATATTCTTATTAAATCCATACAGTCTAAAACATCGCCTGAATTTAACTTTTGCTATTCAAATGAAGTTATAATATTATCCCGCTTAGCAATTGCCAAGCAGCAACGCCAATAACCAAGCAAGCAATATTATCCCGCTAACCTCTTTCCTTTTAACACGCAGATCTTGTCACTGTTTTTGCTTTACAAATTTTTATACAAAATAGATTAATAAGAAATAACTATTAAAATTTGAAAATTTAATAGGCTTGGACATCAGTCCATATCATGCCAAGTTAATAAAACACATAAAACATAAGTAAAAAAAATATGTTTTAAGAAATGACAAGTGTATTTTTTTATAAAGGGTGCATTTTTCCACTAAAAACCCAACGTTTTTAGGTCCAGTAGTCTATTATTTTTCCATTGCCGAAAATTTACGAACTATTTAGAAAAAATGATACAGAGTACAGAAAAGAAAAAAGAGAGAAAATTTCTTTTCCGTCTATTTTTTCTTTCCATCTAGTTACAGAGTGCGGGAGCTGAGCGCCTAATGTGCAACGTGTGGTTGGCATCCTCTAAACGTTTTCGGTAGAGTACTTGCGTACTAGTGTATCTTCTGAGGATGCCAACCCCTCGGGCTGGTGCAACGTTAAAAAAGAAAAAAATGACGATGGCCTAATAGCTCAAAAACAGAAGTTTGGCAGGTTATGGCCACAAAAGCTCTAAAAGAGAGTTAAACCAATTTTTAGCTAATATTCGTTGCGTGGTGTTTGTGTCGGGCGGGGACTCTGGCTGGTGTAGACGGTGAAAGTTTCTGTCTAACGTGAATTAGTGACCACAACCACTTGAGGATGGTTGAATGCATTGCGTGTGAAAGCCAAAAACCGAAAGTGGAATGGAATATAATACTTTTTTGACCATTTGCATTGGCCGGAGTTTCTGTCCGGCACGAATTATCGTGCGGTGTGTGTCGGGTGTAAACCCACCATTAGCTGTCATTTGGTGGTCATGGTCCATCTCAGTTTTGGAAAATCCTCCACTAGCACGTGCCGTTTGAGTTTTTCACGGATAATTTTTTGGAAAATATAGAATGAGAGGGAAAAGAAAAGAATTTCTCAAGAATCCTTACAGAATATTTAGTTTTTAAGAAGTTTAGGAATATGTAATTTTAATTTAACTTTAACTTAGTCAAAACTTAATGTAACCGTAAGTACCAACCCCTGTTTCCTAATATGTAAAAATGAATGTTGGAGGTTTTCTTTAGAGATTTTGACTAAATACAAGATTGTTTCTTGGACAAAAATTAAAGCAAAAATTTTTTCTTTGTTTTAGATTGTTTGGGCCCAAACAATTTTGTCTTGTTCTAAATAACCACCACCAAATGTAGGCTTTTTCCATTAACGCAACCCCATTTTTTCATCTTTTATACTTTCAAATAGTAAACTTTTTCTAATCTCTTTTGAGGCTTCTTCGCTTCCTTTTTTGGGTAAGTTATTCAAAAATTAAGAGTGTTGCTTTAACTAATTAAGGTTGTGTTTAGGCTAATGATGACCATCTCTATGGTCTGAAATTTTGAATAACTGACATAGAATAAAGAGCATTTAGTGGTGAAAGACAGTAGTTTTATTTGTCAATTACATTACAACGCCACAGCATTATGGACTACTTCTACAATTTAATATTCAAAAATTTAAGAACAAATAAAGATACTTACTTTGAAATCATTTATTATTTAATACTTACTAAAAGTAACTAATACATTTACAAAGTCTAACGATAACATTATTAAATGTTATATATATTTACCAACTTGTTTTACTTACTTTCAGAATTACTTTAACAATAATTTAACAAATTAAAATAAATATACGTAATGTACTTACGTTTAGTAATTATTATTAAATTATATTAGTAAATATAAATAAAACCGTTAAATAAACACTATTTAATTTCAAATACATTATATGAAATAGGTTTTAAATACACAGTAGAGTTGTAGTAATTAAAGGAGGCCATTAAAACTAAAATAATACTAATAATACAATTTAAACTAGCATTCGTTTTTTTTTTATAGAATTAGAATACAATAACACTATACAGGGTATGAATTTAAAAAGTTTTACCCCAAATAAGTCAGCCCTTATGGAATATCTGAAAAACAAAAACAAGCAAACTTTGTTTCTTTGGGAGACACTTTTTTTTCACCCTTTCGGGGTCATCCCACCCAGGTCCGACGACCGCCCCCTAGGTGGTGCACTGCAGCCTGAAGACTTATTGTACCTTGACCCTTACTCCTTCCCATTCACACACCATTCATTCCATAACTTGGATGGTTGTTGTTCGGTCCGCATCCCCGAGCAGAACACCGTGTGCCGTTGCCCAAAACACCGCTGGTGCCAGTCACCCATCCAAATTATGGGCGCGCATT
The DNA here is from genome assembly GCA_014170235.1 of Listronotus bonariensis. NCBI lineage: Eukaryota > Metazoa > Arthropoda > Insecta > Coleoptera > Curculionidae > Listronotus > Listronotus bonariensis. The sequence continues at coordinate 85,977 of JACEGR010000075.1, read as the reverse complement.
CCACTGCTTAACTCCGGAGATCGACGCTTGCCGATACAACCGAAGCCGCCACAAGCGCGCCTAGGGAGACACTTTACACCCAATACAAAAATTTAAGTGTAAAGTAAATTCGTACTTATACCGTTCTGACTTAAGGACTTCGATTATATTGCCTCCAATAAATCTTCCTACCGGCCTGGCAGACTCCGTCCAGCTGCAGGCAGGGCCGGAGTGGACTTTTTACTTTTACATTGAGAAGCAATTGAAATATTGATAGATAGATATAAATTGTCTAAAAATATGTTAAAATGTGCAAACAGGTATGTAGTTAGTATTTTTGGGTACTAGGTAACTTTTATTACAATTTTTAAGGAAATAATACGAATAATATGGTTACCTACCTAATTAAGTAAAGGTATAATGAAAACTACTTGGCCTTTTGTGTAATTTGATAAATAGGTACCTTAAAAATAAATTTCGGTAGGCAAAAATCAATTGTAATAAAAATAAAGGTAAACCCAATATACATTAATTACCTATACCTACCTGAATGTTTTAAAAAGGAGTTTGGGTATATATATGCCCATAGAAAAGTAAATGGCTTAGTATTGTTAGTGAATCTGACGATGAAGCAAGCGACAGCGAGCAGCAAGCAGCAAGAGAAAGCATATTTCTGTTGATGCTAAAGAAATTGTAAAGAATGTATATTCAACTTTAAAAAACGATGTTTCCATACAAGCAGCTTTGGAAGAAACGTGCAGGTTAACGAAAATACCAAAGTCTACCATACGCGATATTGTTAAAAACCGATAGTCAAGAGAAAGAAAAGATGCGATTCTGGTACTGCCACAAAACTTGATGTAAGTGATAAAGACCTAATTCGACGAAAAATCTATAAAATGTATGAAGAGCAAAATGCACCAACATTGGACACCTTAATGAAGAGACTAGAAATGGACGAAAGTGGCATACAGTGTGGCAGAACAACATTGTGGAAGACTGTGAAAAACTAGGATTCAAATTTAAGAAAATCGACAAAAAACAAGTGCTAATGGAATCGCAACGACTTCGGAAATGGAGATTAGAATATCTTACGAAAATAGATATGTATAGAAGTCAAGGAAGGTCGATCATTTACTTGGACGAAACGTGGTACGATACCCATGACACGCCATCAAAAGGTTGGAACGATTCAAGTGGTAAATGTAACACAAAAGCACCATCCAACAGAGGTAAGCGGATAACAATTGTACATGCGGGATCAAGAGACGGATGGGTTCCAAATGCTTTATCACTGAGTGCAAAAAATATAAAAGACTCTTCTCTTGACTACCATGACGACACAACTGCACATTTATTTGAAGACTGGTTTAAAAATAAGTTAATTCCCAATATTCTTCCTCAAAGTGTTATTGTTATGGATAACGCTAGCTATCATAGTAGGCAATTAAACAAACACCCTTGTTCAAGCGACACCAAAGCAATTATTCAAGAATTTATGCACGCCAATAATATTTATTTTCATGAAAATTATTCAAAAAAACAATTACTTGAAGTATTAAAATCTTTTAATATAGAGAAAAAATATGTTTGTGATGAGTTTGCAAATAGCATGGGACATTCAGTTTTAAGGCTTCCACCATATCAATGCATTTTTAACCCTATAGAACATATTTGGCATCAACTGAAATCGCAAGTTAGACGTAACAACAGTTCACCGACTTTAAATAGTTTTGTATTAGGAATTATCACCAGGGAAATAGATAAAATACCAGTAAATAGTTGGAGCAACAGTGTAGATCACGTAATTAAAGCTGAACAATCATATACTACACTTTCAAGTAATGTTAAGGAGTTAATTATGTTAGGGGATGATAGTGATAGGGACACTGATTTAATTGAATAGGTCCTAATAATTATTATAAGTTGTAATGTTTTTAGATACTTTTCATTTTATATTGTATATTGTATTTTTAAAAGCTTTTTATTTATATATTTTTTTAAATGACCAAGTTGGTATAATTTATTTTTTTAAACATTGCCATCACGTGACTTTTTGACGCAATGATCAACGACAAGTAAATTATATTCTTTCTTTGTCATTCTCCATAAACATTAAACGACAATATAAACGAAAGCGATGTCGAAAAACGCTATTAGAAAGTCGTCAGTTAGTCACGTGATCACAATGTTTAAAAAAATAAATTATAGTGTCCCTAGGTATATTTTATAAATAATATTTTTGTTCCTATTAATAATAAAATATGTGATTATCAATGTGTTTCTATTTTTTCCTATAAAAAAGTAAATTCCACCCTGTTCCGTTAAAATTTTATAGCAGGTAACACCTGGCTAAAGCGCCGACCGAAAATAGGGGACAAAAGGGTCGTTTATTGGCCTCAAGAAGTGAGAACGGAATAAGTATGAATGTACTTTACTAAGATGGTTCTTTAAATTAACCAGTTTCCACTTGTAATTTTAAGGGCTGCTGTTACCATCTGAAAAAAGTTGATACAATTTGGTTAAAAGCAAGGGTTTAAGGGTCCTTCAACGAAACGGAATTTACATGTATTTTTTTTGTTTAGATTTTCCATAGGGATCGACATATACACGTCCAGCCAATTCAAATAGAAATATATACAGGGTGTCCAAGAATGTGTGGGCAATCTCTAAAATTCATATGGAACACATGAAAATATTGTGAAAGAAAAGTTTTTATAATTTGTTTTTTAAGGCCCCTGCTTATAAAGATATGTGCCCTTAAAGGACGCCGCTAAAAACCAGGTTTTCTTAAATAACTTTAATTGTACATGGTATAATGAAATAGTTTTTTTGTAATATGATGAATACAAGATAGGACTGCCTAAAATGGTATCCTTACAAAACATTTACTTTTAATAGTTTTCCAGGGCCGGACAAACCCTTACACAATAGTAATAATTTTATTTACACTCTGTATAAAATAAAATAATTGCGTAGCTTAAACCCTTGGCTAAAAAAGGTAATTCTGTTTAATGTCCATAAATTAAAGGGTTTTGGACAAAAACAAGTGGAAACTTCTTAAAACTTTAGGTTATTCTATAATTTTAAACATAGTTTTGAAAAGTTTATTTCATTTTTAATTTTTTTTACGACTCTAAAAAATAATGTTGCATTGTGGGAAATTCCAAAATCTTTAATAACACAGCCCCACAAAAAAAAGAAAGTTGGTGGTCTAAAGGACTAGTCCATGGTATCTTTATGTTTTTGGGGTCGCTGAATCCGAATCTGATGTCAGTTTGACACCATCCGGTCATGGTCAAGGTCAAATAATTAAAATGTATCGAAAATAGACCACAAACGTGGTATCTTTATGTTTTTGGGTCGCTGAATCCGATTCGAAGTCAGTTTGACACCGTTAGTCATGACCAAAGTCATTTTAAGGTCAAATCATCAAAATTCATTGAAAATAGATTACAATCGTGGTATTTTTATGTTTTTGGAATCGCCTAATCCAAATTCGAAAGGGTCAATTTGACTACGAATTCCGGATTTAGCGACACAAAAAAACCAGAAGATATCATGATTTTGATGCATTTAAAATAATTTCTGATAATTTAACCTTGATATAAACTTTATCTCAACCTTATAGGGTCAATTTAATCATGAAATCAGATTCAGCGACTTTGAACACATAAATATACCATTATTGTGCTCTATTTTAAATAAAATTTTATGAAATGACCCTAACATGACCTGATGAGATCAAACTGACCCCGGATTCGGGTTCAGCGATTACAAAAACATAAAAATACCACGATTGTTGTCCCTTTTCAATGAATTTTAATGATCTGACCTTGAAAAGACCTTGACCCTGACCTGATGGGATCAAACTGACCCCAGATTTGGATTCAGCGACCCCAAAAACCAAAAGATACCATGGTCTGGTCTTCCGAACCTTCAACTTTTTTACTTTTTGGGCTGTGTTTGATCTTAAAATGACATTGACCCTGACCTAATAGGGTCAAACCGACCCCAGATTCGGATTTAGCGACCTCAAAAACATAAAGCTACAACGCTCTAGTCTTTCGGACCACCAACTTTCTTTTTTGTGGGGCTGTGTAATTAAAGTTAGACAATGAGAGAGACACAATAGGATATAAAACTAAATAACTAAATAAACTACATATTATATGGAATCAACAAACAAAATAATTAAAAACAACCTTATTTAACCAAAAGTTGTTTTTCTTAAAAACGCTTCATTTTATTAATATTGGACAAGGGTACCTTCTTTTTAAGGTAAGGGTTGAAGCTATCTAAAATGCCATTTTAATTCCTTTATTATACAGGGTGTAAAAAAATAAGTTTTATTATGTAAGGGTAAGTCCACCCGTAGCAACATAAAGAATGTAAATGTTTTACAAGGACACCATTTTTAGGAGTCCCAACTAGTATTTATCATATTTAAAAATTATCTAATTATACCGAGTACTTTAAAAGCCATTCAACAAAAACTGTGTTTCAGTGACGTCCTTTAAGAACACATACATATCTGTGTAGGGGCTTTAGGAAAAAAATGTATAGGGTAAAACTTGTCACATTATTTTTATGTGTCTACATGAATCCGAGACATTGCCCACATATTCTTGGACACCCTGTATAGGCCAGTAAATCAACAACAAAACAGGACCGATGCGTACGCGTAAGGCCGTTTTATTTCCAGGCATTATCTATGTACCTTTTTATTTGGCTGAACGTGTATACCTACGGATTGCAAAAATTTGATACCCATGATTGCTACCTACTAAGCAATAAAGAAGTTCAAATAACGGAAAAGTGCATTTCGGTATTGACTTATTTTAATTTTTTTCTTTTTATTTTATCACAAATTACAAATTAATTGCATATTTTGGACATTACGCAGCAAAAATATGGATAGTGTTTCTAGATTTAAAAAAATTAAAATAATTGATTTTTATTCTTGGTTAATATAATTAAGCTATACATTTTTAAATTAATTTCATTTACGGTTTTGCGATTTCGAAAGGTATATTTAAGTTTTTTTTGTGAGGTAGAAGTTTGTAAAGGGCAATTGATTTTGTGCTCTATTTGTGCAGAATCTAGACATTGGGGCCCGGACCGTAGCTGCCATGTCTTGCATGTCTGGCAAGTGGCCCAAAAATAAATTATAACTCATAACTAAGTAAATTTAGTGTATGTACTCTGAAAAGCATTATTTAATGCAAACTTATCTAAGACATGAAGTTAAACCGACCTACTAAAAACCCTTGTGGTGTCGATATATGTACGTTCGTTACGCTAGGATTCAATGGGATTAAATTTAAATTATTAAACATATTATAAAATCTGTTTATGTGCTTAGTAAGCTGGTTCCATTTCTTAATAAAGAATATTTTTATCTTGGGACAGTTCACAAAAGCTAAAAGCCTAAATACTAACATTATGTGGGTTTCTAGGTGCGGAAAAAGAACTAACTTATTAGAACTGGACGTTAATGTTTGAAAATTTAAAAAAGATGGAAAAAACCTACTTGAGCAGTCGTTTGCAAAGTATAGACACTGTAGGAGTAAAGAAACATATAAAGTTGATAGTTTTTTGTAAGGGGATGCACAATGTATATGCCAATCGGATTAACTAATTCCAGAAAAATCGATGTACACATAGGGTTTGGATTAAATGCTAAAAGTTGACCCTGTATTTCAGGCGTTTTTAAATCGAGTTTAATCCGATCTTAGGTTTTTTTGTACGTCATATTCACATACTTTAGCAAACATATAAAAAAATACATTTAAATAAAACTGTTGACCAGCTTTTAAATAAAAACAAATAAAAATTCGCATGATTATTAAAAAAATGACTTATTGATAATAGGCTAACGCCGATGTTGTTAAGGGGAAATATTGCTTTTTTAATAAAAGTTATATAAGTTATTTTAAATGACGAATTTTTTTAACGAGAATATTGTAATTTACCCAAGAGCATAAAATACTTTTTTAAAGCAAAATCCGACCCGATATGCCTTTTATTCAGGAGCCCCCACAAGCTAGAATTGCTCCAAGGACTCCACACTCTTAATCCGGCCCTGACTAAATTACAGCAAAATGTAAATAATGCCATAGTTTTGTTAGATGTGTATATTAAAGTCGTGCTTTGCATGTCGTATAGAATATGTATTAATATTTTTCATCTGTCTGAATTTCCATACAATGATCGACATCCCCGTTTTTAATATCCCTACACGCAACACGTTTTGGCAAAATGTCTCCCTGAATGTTAATACGACGTGCTTGCCTTATTCCTTTCATATGCTTTTTGCCCTTATATATCCTTTTATGACATACCGTTATGATAACATTTGTTTTTTACCCCGGATTTTTTAATAAATTTCATCTTATTTGCCTTTGGCATTTATTTTTAACTTTTGAAAGTTAAATTTAAAAATAACAAAAAAATTTGGGTGTTTTGGTTGGCCCTGGTTAGTTTTTTTCTTATTTAAAATTATAAACTGCCAAATAATATTAGAAAAGGTACCGGGTGACAGAGAATACTGTTATATATTTTTTGTGTGTATGCCTAAGTACCAGAGTACCGTGTGTGTCGAGTTATAAAATGTTTACCTCACCTTTATCTCTGTTCTGTCAACGTTGTCCAAGCACCAAAACTAGCAATTTTTGCACTTAAGAGCACCTTTTAGACAACACGGACGTTATTTTTAAATAACTACTACTTAGTCCTCACTAATATCACTTTTCAATGACATACTGTCATTTTTAAGATCATTAATAAATGGTTTATACTAACCATCCTAAAAATTAAATTAATTTAATATTTTTTTAAATTTAAGAATTTTCTCCCGTCGATAACATCAACAGTTTAAATTACGAAATCTATCTAGTTTATTGACAAAAAAGAAATAACCAGTGTCTATACAAAAGAACTAGATTGGCTTTGGCTCGCAAACTTTAAATACATTTTCAATTTTTTCCAATTAGTAGAAATAATAGCAGTTTTTATTTTCTTTATAGGTCATTACCCATCACCATGTTGAAAAGAATTTTTATAAAGAACTTAAATTTAAAAAAAACGCAGCTACCTAATTATGCTTTAATTTTACCGTTAATTTTTTTAATTTAAACTTTCTTTTAAAAACTATAAAAAAGAAAAAAATAAACTGACCATATTTTCATTTAGTACTGATTTAGTAAAATTATTTCCAGTTTTTTTTTGGTAAAAAATTCTTTTTATATTACTTTTACTTTATTAATAAGCAGAGGCCAGGGCGAAACTTTTTAAATGTTCGGCTCATCCAGCAGGCCTTATTAATAATGAAAACTGTACAGTAAGAAAACAGTAATGGACCCGTATGTCGGTCAACAGGGGATCGCTGATTAAACAAAATGTGGAACAGTTAGTAAATAAAAATACGATTTATTTCATATCTCATATGTAGAGACACACTTAGGGTGGATGTTCTCAATATGTCATTTTTTAAAACGCATGTATCATAAAGCGTCATAAATTTGGACTTATATGGAGGTATATTTTATTTTAGGGTGAAATATACATACGGAATGTTACTTTTACCAGATTTTTTGTTTTTGTTTTTAAGCCAGACTTACAAAGATTACACTTAATTGTCTTCACGGTGGCACCGTAAACAAATCTGTTAGACAGAAGTACTATTAATTTTAGCGTATTACCTATAACTACAACTTTTACATCATATACAAAAGATTTATTGTATTCTTCTAAATACTTTTTGGTTGCACTAAACCTATTTAACGCAAGTATTTTGAAAAAGGTTACTAAAAGCGATTCTTATAAAGTATGCCTTTCTATGCAGAAAGCATATAAGAAAATTAACTGGTTTACTTCTAATGATACATGCAGAGAGACACAAGAAAGTTCTTAAGTTTTAAAGAAATTTAAAGTAGTGTTGGTAGCGCCCTCTACTTTACCCATAAAAATTGGCATGTTTGGTTATATCATAATACATATTTTGGAATAGGAAATCTGTGTTTATTCTGTGAACTATTAATTAGTGCACAACCTTATTAAGAAACTTAGTATAACTTTCTTGCTTATTTTTGTCATTACTAAAATTTTAAAAAAGTGTATTGTTATTTAACTTTATGTTTTAATTCAGGAAATTTTTACATTTTATTATATATGTAAAAAGCTCTTTAAGTCTCAAAAATAACTTTTTCCACCTTTAATGCCTTAACAAAAAATAAAAGAGCTTTTTATAGAAGGTAATAAGACGTAAAGATGGAGTATATTTTTATGACATTAAACATGATTTTTAAGATCGAAAAAGTTTATTGCAATAAAAAATGTTTACACTTGAAAATTTTAAGCTGGTGGTAATAAGAGCTAGAAGACAAAGGTCAGATTTAATACTTAAAATATGTATTTTAAGGAAAATATTTAAAGTACTTTAGACGTTTATTTACTTTGACGAATTTTTGACCGAAAGGATCTTTGACCTAAATCGTAGAAACCAAAATGGAAAAAGGTTTAAAGATTATTATAAAGTGTGTCCAAAAAGTTGGGAAATGCTTAATTATCTTTAAAAAATTTAAACCAAATTGGACAAAATTGGGTACCACAGAATATACCGGTTAAGCTAAATAACATAACACATAGGCACTGTGAGGGAAAAAAGACAATCTAACTAAATACCGGCATGTAAACCTTCGTGACTAATGGTGCTTGTTTTGTTATTCTATTTCTTACCGATATACCAAAACCTACTGCTCATGCAGTATGGTCTGAATTCAGTGTTGATATCGTGATATCGGCGATATTGCCAGATCTTCAGTTTAGCAAAAATCAATTCAAAGTTTTAGTATTAAAATAATGTACCTATTTTTGTTTACTTTATCATTGGATTCTTGCTGTTATATTACTATACATTGAAATAAAAGTCTAGTTTTTCTCTTAAAGTATTAATAGCAGAAAAATAAATAGTAAAAAACAGGTCTAAAGTGCGTACGTATTACCGTCTACACCATGCATGAAACATCCGGTATCTTATATTAACAGTCAAAATATCTTTAAAAGAGCATTTTAAAAAGTCCCCATGTGTTATATCCAATTTTTTATAGTTTTGGACATATGACCATCCTCGGGAATTGGATAGTAAAGTGGCATTTTTAAATAAAACACCGTGTATATTACATCACCATTAGAAAGATATTTTACGGAGCTTTAAAAAAGCCACATTTGATATGTCTACCTCTTATAGTTTTGGAAATATGGCCATTTAAATCAAAAAGTAGATATATTGTCTATTTTATCTTCGACACTAAACTTGGTGCATATAGCTTCGAGCTGTAGAGATAATGAATGCCACTTTATTTGTTTATTTGCAACGTTAAATTACGCGCAGATAGCACTAAGTAGGTATTTCTAACTTTAATGTTTTAAAAAGAGTTTTTTTTTTTAATTTTCTTGTTACCACATAAGTTAAAAAAAAAAGAAAGGGTATGATCAGATTCCATTTTTTACGAGCTTTTCAATGAGTTCATACATAACATTGGTTTAAATTTGTAAAAAAAGTTGGGGGTGGGTTGCAGCTAAGGGGTTGAAAAAATAATCCATTTTATTGCCAAAAAATGCGTACAATTTAAAATCAATTGACGTGTGTCAACGTTTCTTTCCTAAGTTACTGGTTAAAAAGATATTAATTTTATTTCGGACTTTTGCACATCCCTGTATACTCCTTACAACATTTCTTTATTTTAAATTTTAAAAAATAATAAAATATTTTTTTTTGAACAAATGATATTTTGTTTTTATACTCAACTGCCATTAAATATATTTTAAAACTGTCAATCAAATCAATATGTTACACAACTTATAAGGAACAAATGCTCTCATTCGAATATAAAGAAAAATTAAAGGGGGTTTGGTACAAGAAAAACATATTGTGCATAACATTAAATTCCCAAGATATATTACACAATTTGATGTCGAATTGATACACACTTTTTACTGTAAGCACTTTAAACACAATTTGTAGAGATACGTTTTACATTTGTTAAATATAAATTTGTTTATTTTAAAGATTGTGGCCATTTAATAAACTTAAAACATTTTAAAAAAATAAATAAAAATTACAGATTTTTAAGTGTTTCCAGCTGAAAAGTGGAAGCAAACGTTACTTTAAATCTGCTAAGGGATTTTTAATTAAATCCCAAACTTTGTTGCCGCGAAAATTTTTTAATAACGTCTGTGCTCCACTAAAAGAGGTTTAATCGCACTCCTAAGCTTTTGGCTTTAACTAAATGAGAAAATAATTTTCTTAAAAGATTTAATGTATTTATTAATCTTAGAAATTAGTCTTTAACAAGGCTTATTAATGCTATTATAAAATCATTAAGGTGTCTTTTGAAATTTGAAACAACTTTTGGTAAAAAAATGTTATTTGCCAGGAAATTTTTAAAATATTACGTTAAAGACAATAGTTATATATTTAGGTATTATGTTTTTAGCAACTTAAAGAAAATATATTAAAACATTTATAAATCCGCCACACTATGTTGGGTGTTTTACTAACCAGTACAAAAAGGAATTTTAAATTAAAAATATTTGTTTGAATACACTTATTTTGTTGAGAGTATTAGTAAATATACAATATACAAGGTGTGTCAAAATAAAAACTGTTATTGTCAAGTAGTTCCTTTTTAAATAAATAATCCTGTTAATTGAGCTGTTGGTTCTAATTATTTCCAAATAATTTTCTTTTGTCTCAATGCAAATAATATATTAACATGTAACTAGTTACCTTTAAATATTTAAACTAATAAAAAGGCCATCTTTTAAGTTTATTTTAGATACGTATTTACTTACTTAATCTAAAGACCAGCAATAATTGATGTACTAGAACTTAGTAATTTAGAGTTTTCATTTTATTGTAATGTATACCGAGTGTCAAAGAATTTAACTCGCCATATCTATTAGATTATTGGACATACCGGATCAGCTAAATACTATGACACATAGGCAATATAAGGAAAAGAGACAGTCTAACCTGAATACCGGCATGTAAGCATTTCGGATTGGATGAGTCAGATACATCCCTTGTTGTTGCTTTACTGGTCGATATACCAATATCTATTTGCTTAACCGGTATAAAATAAGACTTGGTATAGGTACATGGTATGAGAGAAGGAAAGTTTTCACTTCCGGTCTGACCAAAAATGGCTCCAGATTTGAATTTTTAAATGAAACATTTTCTATATTTTGAGATTTTTGGACTCCTAAGAGAATTCTTATTCAGGATGTGACATTTTAAAAGGTTTTTAAGCCTACTGATTTTTTAAAGCCCTTTTTAATATTGCATCTGTGGGGCCATAATTGGAAGCAAATTGACCTAACGGCCCTAGCTGATACAAAGTTTTGGTAACTTGTATTAAATATACAAATAAAACAAGTTGGCAAATTAACATTTTCGTACCTAACTTCTAATTTTTAAATGGCAACCCTTTTTAGACCAGCCCTTTAAAAAGATTGTTTAACGTATCTAATGTTACTTATTTATTTGTAGTCGAAATAAAAATATAGACATAAATAAATGATTACGGCCACCTAGGTGCAATCTTAAAATTACCCTTAAAACATCAAATAGACACAAGAACATTTTAAAATGTTACAATCAGATTTGAAATCGCTTTAGAAATACAAAAATATACACAGTGTTTAAGTTAAAAATTTAAAATTTAAGCTATAAACGGTAAAACCAAAAGTAACAAAAAAGTAGCAAATATGCGATATACATTTTTTATATTTTGACATTTTTGGACTCCTAAGAGAATTCTTATTCAAGATGTGACATTTTAAAAGGTTTTTAAGCCTACTGATTTTTTAAAGCCCTTTTTAATATTGCATCTGTGGGGCCATATTTGGAAGCAAATTGACCTAACGGCCTTAGCTGATACAAAGTTTTGGTAACTTGTATTAAATATACAAATAAAACAAGTTGGCAAATTAACATTTTCGTACCTAACTTCTAATTTTCAAATGGCAACCCTTTTAGACCAGCCCTTTAAAAAAATTGTTTAACGTATCTAATGTTACTTATTTATTTGTAGTCGAAATAAAAATATAGACATAAATAAATGATTACGGCCACCTAGGAGCAATCTTAAAAATTACCCTTAAAACATCAAATAGGCACAAAAACATTTTAAAATGTTACAATCAGATTTAAAATCGCTTTAGAAATACAAAAATATACACAGTGTTTAAGTTAAAATTTAAAATTTAAGCTATAAACGGTAAAACCAAAAGTAACTAAAAAGTAGCAAATATGTGAAGACTATCTTTTTCATACCATTTACCTATACGAAATCTCACTTTAATATATCTTATACTCCAGAAGTTATGGTAAGTTTAATAGATTTGTTGACACTATAAATCCTTATTTTAGTCTATTTATTTTAAAACTTAAATTCAGAACGTTTCGTCGAAATCCTATTTGTTATTTTTAGGTTATGTTATTTCCTTTGCGTAGATAAGTTCAAATGTTACTGTTTAATATTTATTATTATATTTTTAAATTTGCAATACAGCACAGTCACGTGACAAGTGGCAAAACGTTTGGTAAGTTATTTGACATACATTATTTAATACCGAAAATCTTTTCACCCTGTAATCATAATCTGTGGGTCTTCAAACATGAAACGTGGACACCATAGTAATGAGTATTGTTAATAAATTCCTATCAGCTGTGAAACAACACAAACTGTGGCTACGTACATTGGAACGCTCTAAATTAGTTGTTAAACCAAGAAGGATGACCGCTGACCGAAGTTCGCCAATAAACTCCGAAACCTTCAAGTGTGAATTTGCCGATAGGACAAATATTAGTTAATTCAAGTATCGTCAGTACCTTTTTAGTCAAACATGTAAATTTTAAGCTAAGGAATGTTAATTTAATTTAAAATTATTTTTAAGGTACGGGACAAAAAAATTAAGTGTCTGTAGCCATCGGCTCACTCCTATAACTTTTTTATATTATAATAAAAATCTTATAAATTTAACTTTTTTAATAAAAAGACATTCCGAGACATTTAACTTATAAAAATTGTTAATTTTTATTTTGGAGTTCCATAAATGTTATACAATAAATTATTGAAGCAAGTTATCACAAAAAGTAGGTTTAACAGCCTTCAATTTTTTGTAGTCTTTATAGGCTCGTTTAAAGGTCTATAAAATCGTATTTATCAGTTATAGATGTTCTTTATTGATTTGGCGGTTTAGCCATCTTGGTCCCTCTAAAGTTATATATCGCCTAAAACAAAAGTGGGTAAAAAAATAAAACTAAATTAATATCAACAGTTTATGACACACATGTATAAACATTTTAAGATTTTTACATTTTAAAGTAAAAAAAAATGTTTTTTACGTAATTATTTAATTTATAATTTTTTATTATTATTTTTTTAATAACGGTGAAAGACTTGCCACCAAAACTTTGAGTTTTAATTTAAATTTTTTTAGGGGGTTTTCTTTATTTTATTTCGAACGATCATTAACAGGATCAGCTCATTATACCCCAAAACCAGGACCGAAGCTGTCTTATTCTTTTGAGGTTGGCCCAATTTACTAATTTCTAACATAACGTTGGTAACTTTTTATTTACTTTGTTACTTAAAATAAACCCACTCTCTAAAAGTAAAACTTTTACGTTTTAAGTTATATTGGTCAAAATATTAACAGAAAATAGGAAATATTTTTCTACAAAAATAAAGAAAATGCTTTTAAAAATGCATATTTTTATACATAAAGTTCTTACTTAATACTACTTAATTTACAGCTTTTTTACAAATTGGATATTTTTATAGGCAATCTAGAATTTACACAATTGTCACAGGAAAATACAAATTTTGCTCTGATTTTCCCCCAATAAAAAATGCATGCAAAAGAAAAAGTGGAATAATGGTGTGTCAAAAATTATATAAAATAAAATGAGCAAATTTTAAAAATCGAGTTATCTCATTTTTTATTCCTTCTGTTTTAAATTAAAGGATCCATATACATAGGCAGGATGTAGGGTGTGGACAGATTTAATTTTGAACCCTTCATTCTTTTGGGAAAAACAATCTGTTACAGTACGGTAAATACAATTATTGGCAAATTTATAAAAATTAGGCCCACAGACCTTATAAATTTATTAAATTAAAGGCTGCAAATTATAAAATATTGTAAATTTATTATAAATTTAAATAAAAAATAATAATAATTTGGTCAACTAGGGAAACTAATTTTTTTAAACAATAATATAAATAAAAACATTTATTTAGTGTGTTAAAATATAAAATAAGTATAAAACATTGCACATTTCTAAAAATCTCTGTATTCGCCATAATTTAATGAATTAGGAATATATAGGATGTTCCATAAAAAAATTATATGATTAATTCATAAAATCTAAAAAATGCAATTTTTTACATTTTTTAATATAAAAAGAAAACCCAAAGAGCTTTTAATAAAAAAAATTACAAGTATATCAATATTTGATCCAAACCAAACAAAGAAACTATAATTTTATTTTTTGCACTTGCCCTAGTGGCTTAAAAAAATTTGCCTGTCGAAATTTTGAATTTCCTCTAAACATTAATTGTATGTTAGAAAACTGCCTCTTAGTTTACCTAAAGCAGCCACAGCATACGTCATTATGAAATGACTTAAGCCTTTAAAGGGTATTTTTCTACCACCGTTTAAACAAATATTAATACTATTATTTTGATCGCTTCCACTACATAAGGTGTTAATAAAAGGAGCTTTTTAAGGATTCTAATGCTTTTTTCACACTTTAAGTTGGTGTTTTTATTTAATGTCTAGTGAAATTTATAATAATATAAATTAAGACACTTTAATAATAGACGCGCATTAACTAAGGCTGTGTTTATAATAGAGCTGCGATGGGCGATGAGAGCGAAGTCGTATAACGAAAGCAGACTATTATTGTTATATAAAAGTGTTTTTGTTTTGCCACATCGCTTTTATCGTTTATAAAAAAATAAAAACACAAAAAATTTCAAAATTAAAAATAAATGTTAAGGGTAAACAACCCTTATCACTTAGGGGTATCAAAAATGGATAGTAGTCGATTCTCAGACCTATTGAATATGCATATAAAATTTGGTAAAAATTGGTACAGCCGGTTCGGAGGAGTAAGATAACTAAAACTGTGACACGAAAATTTTATACTTTAAAGAAACCAGACCAATAATTGTCGATCTACTCAAATAATTTACAAAATTAGGTAAAAGCTGGTTTTAAGACACGCGAATCCAAAAAACTAATGAAATATGTGATTTTTATAATTGTAATGCGACAAAAAATTGTAAATATTTTTCTTTATTACTTTTAAATGAATGAATGAATGAATAACAGATACATACAGAAAAAAAAGTACAAAAAAAATATTATACATAAATGATTTGCATGCAATAAAAACAGGAGAACTGGGAAAAAACTTTCCCAGAAAGCCCAAATAGGTCTATTTAAAGACTAATTACTTATAATCTATACAAAAAATAACTTATAAACTAATAAAAACCTATACAAGAAAAAAACTTATAAATTAATAAAAATTAAATAAATAAAATTATATTTCCTTTTACAATTAAAGACCATAATTGATATACGAAAGATATACTTTATATTATAAACAAAATTAAAACACATTTTTATAACTTTTAACAAAAATTAACCACAACAATCAGAATCAAACATACCAGAAACAAAAGAATTATAAAAAAAAACAAAGAAAAGAACGTTCGGGCGACACAGTCTAATTAACAATATCATTAATAATATGTCTGTCCTGCGACAGTATCCACATTTTTAATTTTCTACTAAATATTTTTATAGAGTTTAAACTTAATAATTCTTTTGCCAGTATATTCCACAGCTTTGGCCCTAGATAAGGAAAACCTCTCTGGCCAATAGTTTTATTGGTACGTGGCGGAACAGCAGCATTTGTCATTCTACCGCGGGTTTCGTAGTTATGGTATAGTGGTCTAAGATTTTGGGGATTTTTATATAGAAAAAGAAGAGCTTTTTTGCAAATATCTGACGTACGTCCATCAGAAGCGACTCAGAGAATAAGAAATGGGTAGGATATCTAAAGGGTTTTTGAAAAATTATTTTTATAATTCTTTTCTGAATGACATTAAGCGGCCTAAGGTGACACTCCCTTATACCTCCCCAACCAATAATCCCATACTGAATAATAGATTCTACAAGAGCATAATATAAAATTTTTAGATGATGATGGCCCAGAAGGTTACGAAATTGGTAAAATCTGAACATGAGTCTTCGCAATTTTTTAACAATACTTTGTACGTGTACGTCCCACTTAAGAAAAGAATCCATATAAATGCTTAAATATTTTATTGAAGACGCGACTTAATTGAATTAAAATACTCCAATAAGTTACGTAAATCATGTTCGGCCAATTGCTTTACCACATGCCAAGAATCTCCAGTAAAGAAAACGACGGTGTCATCAGTAAAAGACAGCACAGTACCCACGGATTCCAAAAAAACAGTTCATTAATATAAATTACAAAAAGGATAGGACCGAGCACTGTTCCAGCTTTTCTAGCAATATTTCGTGACTAATAGTATCAAAAGATTTTGCAAGGTCAACAAACACTCCCAAAGTTGGCATTTTCCTATCAACCGCATCGTACAAGAATGCTGTCACTTTAGCAATAGCATCTTCGGTGGACATTTTCTTTTGAAAGCCATACTGATTTTTATTAATTATTTTATGTTTTGTTTAGAAATTTTCCAAGCGACTTTTAATTATCCTCTCAAAAATTTTTGCTATTGCGGATATAAGAGATATGGGTCTGTAATTAGTCATAACACAGCTATTTCCACCCTTATAAAGGGGCTTAATAACTGTAAAGTTTAGTTGTGAAGGAAAATGTCCTGTAGCTAACGTAAGGTTAACTAGATAGCTTAATGGATTTGAGATCGAGTCCACACTTTCTTATTCTGGGAATATAAAATCAAATTCCGGACCTCAGTTGGATTGGTTGGTTTTAGGAATATTGATTGGCATACTCTTTACTCTTAACCTTTTTATTTTACCCCCTTAATACCTGACTCTATTATCTTGCCTATGTTTGAAAAAAATAAATTAAATTTGTTTGCTATTTCTTGTGAATCCATTACAATATTTTCATTATCAATATTTATTTTTTTAATGGATGTTTTTTTCCCTTGTATTACTATATTCCTTAACAACATCCCAAAGTTTTTTAGGGAAATTTCTATTTATTTCTATCTTTTCCTTAAAATAATTATACTTTGTCTTTTTAATTAGAACATTTAATTTATTTCTAAAAGTCATAAATTCGCGTTTGGCATCTAAGTTTAGTGGATCCTTAATATATTTTTGGTAAAGCTTATCCCTAGTTTTAATGGAGACAATTAAACCGTTTGTTATCCATGATTTTCTTTTACTTTTTTCATATTCCTGAATTTCTGGGTAGCCTCCCCAATACATTTTTGAATCTTTTCTACAAAAATATTAGTACCAATCTCTACGTTTTCAGTACCATATATTTCATGCCAGTCGACTCCCTCAATTATACCCTTAAATTTATTTTCATTTAATTTTCCATAAAAGTAATCACAGTTGTTAGTTTTTAAATTATTTTAAAATTCCAAATTACATAATATAAATGCAAATAGTATATATAAAAAAAATATTATAAAATCACTTTTAAAATCATGCTAAAAACCTAAAAGTACTTATGTTTAAAGCAAGTTAAATTATTAAAAATTATCAATCGATAATATATTTTCAGACCTCGTAAAACATAAAAAGGTTGACTGTTTTTAATCTTAGTGTAAACAATAAAAAATGGGGTAAAATTTATTTGGGAACCGACAAATTTGCCCTCGTAGCTGCCTGAATATAATGGAAACTAATTGAGAAATTTATACGAAACGGCGTTTTCCTCCCTCGATAATAATGATCCGAATCCGTCCTTGGAGCCCTTGCCAAGAGCAGTTTATTTCCGCATCTAAGAATAAAAGTCCCAATTTCATCGAATTTTTTTCCGTGTTGTCGTACTAATTTATAAAATGGTATTAACAAATTTAGGACACTTTTTTGGGATAATTTATTTTTCTTAAAGGTAGTTTTTTTATTAAAACTCTTTACTTCTAAATTTTTGTGATAGGCTTACTTCAACAAAAGCATATTTAATAAAGTTTTTTGTGATAAAAGCTTGTTAAAAGAAAAATTACTGTTACCATAAGTTTGTTTAAAAATACTTTAACCTTAAGTTTCTTTCGACAATAAATGAAAAAATATATATTATTTTTTATCTTTGGATAATCCGCGACGAAAGTGGAAACTTTAAAACATGTCTGGGCCGTATAGAGAGAGATACATGCGGCAAAATGAGTTTCACTGGTGGGAGCTAGACGTGAAAATTTATACTGTACAATTCTTTGGAGAAGAAGCCGTAAAAGCACCTATAGAAAAGCTATAGATTTCCTACAGCCCGACCATGGGTAAGAGTACGAAGCACTTCTCTAAGCAAAGGATCATTAGTAAGGCAAGGCAACTCTTCTTTAAATGGAATTAAAAATAGTTTTGTGGAGAAGGACATTCCCTAAATATGAGAATAATATTTAAGGAGGGTCAGATTTGGTATACAAACAAAGTATCTATATAAATTAGAAGAAAAAATAACTTTTGGATAAAAAGAGAAATCGAAGCATTTTTAAAGCTGCCGTGGCTATAGGTATTATTTGTTTTGTCAGTGAACTTGGCCACTCATAAGCAAAGGATAAATAAATATTTGATAACTCTTTCTCAGAGCATGCTTGTGTTTTCGATGCAATACATTAAACAAAATATTTGGCTCCCCAATCCAATATTAAAAGAATTAAACTGAATTAAGTCGAAAAACCGTATAAAGGAAGTTTATTGGAGCGCATCATGCCAGACCTGGTCAAAAGCAACGACATGGGATTCTCCTAAAAACTCAAGAGACTTGTTTCAGTTGTGTGATACAAAGGAAAGGAGTAGCTCTGCTGTAGATCTCTTGTTACGAGATCCATACTGCTCTCTTATGCAAAATTTTGTTTCTTTTTCCAAATGTTTAAGGATTTGCAAGAACTAAAATTTTCCATTACTTTTCAAAGAAAATAGGCCTATAGTAAGATAAAAGAGTATTCGATTCTTTATTGGAGAGGTTACACATGCGCGGTTCTCCAGCTCTCCGAAAAATACCTGTGTCATCAGGAATTCGAAAGAGCTAAGCTAGCTTTTTCTTATTTTTTACTTGTTCATGCACAATGGGACATGGTTTAGTAAGCATAAAGTCGGTAAATATGTATTTTTAAAGGTGGAAACTTTGTTTTTGCCATACAAAACGACGTCCAAACATTCTTCATCCATCCCATTACCTTCCCTTTACTCAGGAAATAATTTTTTTACGCCACGGAACACAACAACAAAATATATTAATTTCTTTAACCTTTATCTAAACCTGCAAAGGCTAGATCTTGCTGCATACAAGAATAGTTTTTAGTTTTTTTACAAAGACTTACCAAATTAAATTATTTGCCTGCTTTATTGTCCCCATGTTCTGGACATTTTTACAGCCATTAAACAAGCAAATATCAGTATACTGGCCTATAACTAATGCACTATTTTAAATAATAAAACCAAAATGCTACACACAAACACGAATGTTGATAAATACATATACAGGGTGTCCCAACTCTATTTATAGACGAAATATCTTCGCCCCTGTACAAGATTACAAATTCAACTTTAAATAAAAAATGTTTATCTGGATACACTCTATTTAATGACAGTATTAGTTAATATGCAAAGTGCCCTAAAAAAGACTTTAATTTGCAAAGTAGATTTTTTTGAATGAAACACCCTGTATATTTTAACAAAATTGGACTTTTTATTAAATTCAATCAAACATGTCAACAGAGTGACAAGGAATATAGTTACATGTCATAGCAAGTTTTAGTGACTATGATATAAGACAGGGTGGCAAAATCACATTTTCTTTTTTACCTATTATTTTTCAATTAGCAACCTTTTAGAGATGCACTTCTTTGAAAAAAGTATTTTTTGACTATCTTATCATATAATTACTTCCAATTAAGTTAAAAATTTCTGGATGGCGGCACCATCTTGGTGAAAAAGTTAAATAAAAAGGGGGTTCTGGTTGCCCATTATTTTAAGGTTCCAAAAGAGTACTTTATTACCCTTAAATATACAGTCAACACCTTCACCTACTACAAAATGGCGGAACTATGAAAATTACATAAATACCAGATTTGGACTTTGGACTTAAAATATTTTTAATGGTGATACTAGTAATTATATACAGGACAACAAAATATATATTTTTTAATATGCACCCTTTATATTATATTACATTTAAAAAGATCTTTAAAAGAGCTTTTGTAGTAGGTGAAAGTATAAACTTTGTATTCTAGAGTTATAAAGTATTATAATGTGCTACAAATCCCCCTTTCCATTTAACTTTTTTACTAATTACTCTGAAATATAGTATTTGTGCATTAATTTCATATCCCAAAGTTTTATTTTATTTTTTAAAACTAATCCGTTTAAAAATTAAAATAAGGGGGGACATTAAAGAAATGCACTGCATAAAGTACAAGGTTATAATTTAAAAACAATTAACGCTTTATTATTCTTATTTATTTGGACCACCTTATAGTTAAATTAAATATTTGAGGTACTGGGGCTATAATCAAAATATTAAAGTATTTCATTTCCACTGGAATACGGGGCTCGGTTTGGTTTAGGGTAATTTACTTTGCTTTCGCAAAGTGTATATCTTGAATGGAATAGTTTACATATTAGGTTTATTTAATAATATCGCTTGAATTTCTGTAAACATACACGTAATTGGTATTTAGGGTACTTTACAAGCTCGTTTTATTCGTTTTCAAAAAGTCTTATTCGCGCGTGATATTGCGTACGGGTATGGGTTAAAAGGCAATGCTTTAGGTTAAAAATTATTTTTATTGCCTTTTAACAAACAAACAGCTGTACAAAAAAACGCAATTTTACGCGTTGATCACGGTTTAAAATGTTGCGTATGTAACTTAGACAGAGTATAAGTCTGTAACCTTGTTATCTTTTAAAATAGGTATACCGAATCAGCTAAATAACATAAGACGTGGGCAATGTGAGGAAAAGAGACAGTCTAACGTAAATACCGGCATGTAAACATTTCGTATTGGATGATTCATCGTACATCCTTTATTGTTGCTTTACTGGCCGATATACCTTTACCTATTGCGTATACAGTATATTCTAATTGGAAAACTTAAACAAAATATGTAGATCATTTCCCTTTATGTGTTTTATTAGATTTAAACTCTACTTACAATAAAATAATTATCAATTGGTTTAAAATCTGCATACTCTATGTATCAATGTAAACCTGAATTATTAAATTTAATATTTAAATTAGTAAGTAAAAATAAATATTTCGAAAAAATGGTCTCGATCGGTATATTCTTAGTTCTTTTATATCTCTTTAAAAAAGTTTTACACACTACAAGTCAATCCTCACTATACGTCCCGTTTTCCTCCGATACCCATCAAATACACCTTTCATTATTTTGAGCCCTATTTTGACTAGACATCAAGTATTTTATCTTATTTACCCTACCCATAGCCTTCCCAATACGTCGAAAATACGTGGCCGTCAATCTTAAACGCAAGGACTCGGGTAGGTAAACAAAACAGAGATAGGGCATATACTATACAGGGTGTATCATTTAAAAAGTTACCACTCAGTTATCTGTGAGAAACTTGTCAGGATACTTAGTAAGGGGGAACGTTTTCTACAAAAAATTGGACGGCGCCCCTTCAATCCCCTAGTCACTAGGGCCCCCAATCCAAAATTCTTAAATGTGAAGGGGGTCGAGTGATACATACATTTTAAAGCTCCTGACAAGTACTTCATAATCCTAGAATATAAAGTCAATATCTTTATCTACCACAAAATGGCGATACTTTAAAAATTACCTAGTTTGTCCAATTTTTGGCGATAACTGTATAAGTATGAAGCATTCAAAATTTTTAAATCAGCAAAACATACTTTCTTGTCTAAAAAAAATTAAAAAATCTTTTAGGCCAGATAATTAACATGCATACAGTGCATATTTATTTTAGAAAATAATTTTTATAAGAATGGGCTTTTGTTAAATAGTTTAAATAAAAATATTTTGCTAATACAAGGGGCAGCCTTGACCCCGAAAATATCTTTTAAAGGAATTTAGTCTTATAGCCTTCTATATTTTTAACTACCCTAAAAGCCAGCCGAGCTCATCGCTGCATCAGAACAATCGACTTTTATGAACTCATTTTTGTTTTATAGTTTCCAAAACTTTTAATAAATTGTAAAAGCCAAACGCTCGACCCTAAAAGATTTTAAGAAACTTTTAAAAGTTATATATGGTTATCGATAAAGCTTAAATGGGAATATAAAACGTGTTTTTTCTCTAAAAATACCTTTTTTAAATATAAAAAAACTACACCTAAACTTTGTAGGATAATAAAAAGAAAAAAATCTAATAAATGTGTTTTCAGGACGTTTTCACCAGATGGTATATCATCTTCAGGGCTATAGTAAGAGCATGCATTTTTTAAATGTTTAATTATGGTCATTAGGTTTAAAATTCATGGACATTTTTATTGCTTCTATAAATAAATAAAAATATACTATAAATAAATAAAAATACACTTCTGGTCAAAAACAACCGGACAAACAAAAGTTTGTTCAAATTCAATCTTATATAACTTTTTAATTTTTTGACCAATTTCAATTAACCTTTGGTTTGGTTGTAGCTCCTTTTATTAAGAATATTATTTAATATGAGAATAGCAAACAGTTTAATAGGATTTAGTTTTATACTAAAAAGAGCTAAATGTTGCATTTTGACCCAAATTTTCAAACATCCTACGGAATAATTTAACGTCACAAGTTTTTTTCAGTTTATTGAATTTTAAACCCCCATATTTTCTTAACATTTCTGTTTTAAATTTGTATCGATATCCCAATTCTAAAAGAAAATACAAATTTTTAAGGAAAACAATACAATTTAATTATGACGGTCGTAATATACAGGGTTAGTAGAAAAAACCGGAACGGTGGATTATCTTAGCAACCGTTAAATATAAATGAACCAACTTTTGGGCGAAGGGGTAACTAAACAAGAAGAATTTAAAAATAAGGTTTCCAAGGTTGCTCCCTCTCTGGGTTCGAAAATTTTAAAATTTTAAATGAAATACCGTTTCTTTTATTATTGTAAGTAATTGCTTGTTTTAACTTTAATATGACTTGATATTATCGTTTTTTTACTCCTGTCAATTTCCAAAATATAGCATCAAGCTTGAATACAGACCAGGTATGGTCAATTATCTTAAAAACGATCCAACCGAATTTCGTCAAAATTAGTACAGGGGAGTAACTGGACATTTTAAATTTAGGAAATACATTTGCGATGTTTTATATATATTTTTTTTTATCTTTGGACAAACCACGAAGGCCAAAAGCCTAAATACTAACGTACCGTGGGTGTCTTAAGCAAGGTAAGAGGGATTTGTTGACACGAGACTTAAATACTTAAAGATTTGGGGGAAGGGAAACACTTCCGCGGGCAGCAAGTTTTACAATCTAGAAACTCTAGGGATAAAAGAACGAACAAAGTGGAAAGTTCGGGGCCTGTCCAGTTGGACCGTATAGGAATGCATACGCGCGGAATCACGAGTTTCTCTGTTGGGAACCGTGAGTGAGAGGAACTATACTGGATAATTCTTTAGAGCAGAAGCCATGGAAGTACCTATAAAAAAGCGATAAATCATCCACAGCCCGACGATGGGCAAGAGAGGAAAGCCTTTCTCTAAGTAAAGGATCAATAATGAGACGAATAGCTCTTCTCTGAATAGAATCAAGAATGCTTAGGGTTGTGGGGGACGCCATGCACCAGATATGAGAACAATATTCCAAGGGAGGTCGGATTTGGGACACATATAAAGTGTATAAATTAGAAGGGGAAAAATGCTTTTGGCTCGAAAAAGAAATCCAAGC
The DNA here is from genome assembly GCA_014170235.1 of Listronotus bonariensis. NCBI lineage: Eukaryota > Metazoa > Arthropoda > Insecta > Coleoptera > Curculionidae > Listronotus > Listronotus bonariensis. The sequence goes on along the minus strand of JACEGR010000075.1, from coordinate 61,856 downwards.
TTTTTTGAAGCTGCCGTGGCTATAGATACAATGTGTTTATGCCAGTTAAGGTTACTTTCAAATGTGACGCCCACAAGATTGAAGGTGTCTTTGCTCTGTAAAACTTGGCCGCTCATAAGTAGAGGATGAGTATTTAATGACTCTTTTTCGTGACAAGGAACATGATTGTGTTTTGGATGCATTAAAACGGACGAGATTTTTAGCGCCCCAATCCAATATTAAATTAAGATCCTGCGAAAGAGATATCTGTATCGCTCTGCGTTTGTTTCTTCATCTCTAAAGTTTTTTAATATAATCGTCTCTCTTGCTTCATTATTTTTTGTATAAGTTTTGGGATTCGGTTTTACAAAAGATCCATAGGCTAACAAGTTTGTAACTAAGAATCTAAAATGTCTTTGGTTAGGTTGTTGCCGCTCAGGAAATTGTTCTTCATATGCAAGTGCTGCAGCTTCTGTATTTCTGTTAAGCCGCGTACAGATCTGCACACGCATACGTTGAGCGAAGACACATACACATGCGTGTACAAAAGTGGACGTCGCTCTCGTGGTTTCTTGCCGCATGCGTTGCTTCTCGAGAATGACTTGAGCGCGCACGTCGCGAGCCAGCCTGGTGTCGGTTTTTCGAACGCTTCAAAGAAACATGCGTATGCGTTCGCGCTCACTTTAGACAGAAAAATCGTCTGTTGTTGTATTTTGGGGAATTTTGTAGAGACAGTTTTTGTTTATTGATTAAAATGGAGTGGTCCAATGAAGATTGCCTGGCGCTTATTGACCAGTATGAAAAATATCCCATAATATGGGATACAAGACACCGTGCATCCTTTCGGCGCTCTTGCCGGAGCGCCGTGAGCACGCAAGCATACGTAGCAATAAAAATTTCCGACGAATGATCTGTGCGCGCACGGCTTGAGCACACATGCGTGTGTGTAGTTACTCAGCGTATGCGTGTGCAGATCTGTACGCGGCTTTAGATTTAAAATAAATTTCTAGAGTATCGACCTTTTTATCATTGGAATAATTACAAGCAATTATTGCAAATACTTAAAATAATTAAAACTTAAATTTTCGTCGAAGGCTTTTCCAAACGAGAAATAGAATGCACTCTAATTTGGACATTTACATTATTTAAATTATAAGATGCGTATCATTTGTTTTGTATGAAAAGAGGCGGCCATTACGCAGTCTACTCTTAGCCTACTATCAAATAAATTATCGTTTTTAGAGCTTAAGCAATCTGAAAACCTAGACTTGTGATACACCAATGTAAATTCTTCTTAAAAAAGTGTTCTAATAATGCAGTAATCCTAAAACCGTAAAATTGGTAGTTTGCGAGCTACAGCACCATTTTGGTTTCTCTTAAATTGTCTAAAACTTTCCTAATTATACCAACACTGTAGCTCTAATGGTTCCCGAGTTTCCAATACATGTAGGCCCAATTTGGGACACACTGTTTAAAGGGTCATAATTACACAAAAGTTTAAATAGACGTGGATCCAAAAATCTGTTTAAAAAATTCAGAGTGTAAAACTTAATAAAAAAATTGTTTTCTAATTACTCTCAAAAATTATTTTGTTGGTGTTATTTATAATATTTAAAGGCTAGCATGAACTTTATAAAATATATCAAGTCCTATGACCTTTTGTGCGGCACCGGAACAAATATTTTTGCTTTTTATTTTTTGTATATGGCTTAGATTAAAAAAATACCTAACTACATATTTCTGGATCATTCAAATCACATATAAATGTCTTCTAAAAATGTTTATTTTTTTATTTTTGTATTATAAAACAACAACAACGAATGCTAAATTATACAATAATATTTAAACAAAAAATATATTTATAAAAGTGTATTTTTTATATAGGGAAACATAATATGTAGTCTTTCATATTATTTACATATATTTAGTAACTTACGCGAACTGCGAACTCTACTTCATTCTGAAATTCGTTAAACGCCTTTAATCGTCTAAACTTAGATTCTTTTCCTAACGTAATCATGTGTTAATTATTCATAAAACTTTACCAAACTGCCTCCTTTTTTTCAGGGTTAGACCTTCTTTTATTCTTATAGGAGGTGCTTATGTTCGCAAGGATTTGGCTTGTACTAGATTTCCTAGGCTCCAATCAGATACGAGTATAGAACAAATATTCATGACCTAATCTAAGCTTTAGGTTTCTTATCAAACTTATCTCATGTATTTATTGGTTCGCATCTGACAATTCCTATATTGAATTAACTAAGTCAAAATAAAAAAAGCTATTATTTTTATTTCACAGCTTTCCCTTTGCAAATGTTATAAAGTATAGGTGCAGGTTTTAATTCCATAAAAAATTTTAATGGTAATCTACCATCTTGAAAGCCACAATTACACGGTCAACATTATTGTGTTAATATTGGATATTTATTAATATATTAAAAGTGCAGATGTTTATTTAAACAATATGACAATGTTGTACTTTGGTAAAAGCAGTCGAATCTTGCAAAGCAACAATATGGGATTTACCTAGAAACTAAGGAGACTTAACGCTCGGCCACGATAACCAGCGTCAGCGTTGATCGGCTGATTGAAATTAACCAGTTCTTTTATTTTCGCATGAAGATCAAAGACATTTCCCGCTCAACGCTGGCCGCTGACGCTTAGTATCGTGTCAGAGGCCTTATGGTCAAAGCACACTAAGCGCTCAGGTCTCGGTACGATCACCGACCGGTCAAATATTTAGCAAGCTATTTAAATGTGATTTAAATAGCTTGGTTCATTTAAAAAGCATGTAAAATATTTTATCGAACCGTGAGCATACCAAGACTTGAGCGCCTAATATGCTTTTGCCCTTAAGTCTCCTTAGTTTCTGGGTAAATCTCATATGGTTGATTTAATATACAGGATTTAATTAATGCTTTTTTTTATAACCTAAAGCTTTATATATTTGGAAGTAGATAAAATACATCTGCAGGCAGTAGCTTTTATAGTCTAAAATACAAATAATGAAACACAAAAAAAATTGAGCATTTTAAGTTTTTTGGAGATGACATAAAAATAATACTGTATAATTTTTTAGAGCAGAAGCAGTAAAAAAGCAAATAGCTATGAAAAGTTAACAGATCTTCCTGGTAGGATAAGACTATTATTAAATGTTAGGCCACACATAACCGCTCCGAGCCCGGATTCACGGTGCTAGAAAAAGTGGGGCAAATTAATTCGGAAAAAATCAAAAGCACTTTTTATGCCCTCAAAAATAATAAAAGCATTTTTGTCAAGCTGAGTCTATTGTTCTATGTATGTATATCTCTTTGTTTAAATAAAACAGATTATCTTACCCTTCTGTGTTTCTTGTTATCCAAACTTTGAATGTAGTATAGGTAACTCTGGCCACATATAACCGCACCTATGTCCCACAAGACCCGCACCGTAACCCGACCGTGTCTCGTACGGTCTGAAACATCCCCAGTCAATGAAATCATACGTGTATCGGATAGCGCCGATATTCCCCGAAAAAAACCTTTAAGTTTACCGGGCTTTACTTTTTATTTCAGTTCAAAGGTTAGTTGTTGTAAACAAACAATACAAAAAAAGTGATTTAATAAGTATTAAAAAAAATAAGTTTATTGTAACATCTTGTGAATAATGTGTCAGTAGAACTTATAAATACATTGTAATTTTTTTGCTTTTTTTTAATATTTCAAAAAAATTAAATAAACTATAAACACCACAAGTTCGATGCAAACTGACTAATAAAAAATGCGTCGCAGCCGACGCGGCGTGACGTACAACCGTTGGTCGATGATATTTGTTTACTTGTTAAAATGCGGTTGCAAGGTATGTGATTGGGCACGGAGCGGTGATAATTAACCTACGGCATTTGATTACAACGGTACATTTCAAAGCCGAGACACGGCCGTGCTACGGTGCAGGCGTCGGTTTGGTTATATATGGCCAAATCTTAAAACTGTGGTACCTTATTTGAGAAGGTTTATTTTACAATCAGGTGTAAATTAAACCGTGATATAACTGACTCATATTACTGCAGTTTGATTACATACAAAACTTTTGCACCGCATCCCCTACATTTCACCAGGAAAACGCACGGCCACGGGCAAATTATGTTTGGCCAGACCTTTAGGTGGGCAGTTTTTCTTTTAATAGACCTAAAAATAGGTTGTGAACTCAGTCAGCAAATTTTTTTGTAGAAAATTCCACACCACTGTTTTTTGACCAATCAAATGTAGTTTTGGTTGCATTACCATGACAACACAAGTATTTATCGGAATTTATTTTCTCCTGCCTGGGGTACCCTGGAGCGAATTATAGTGAAAATTATTTGACATAATCATTGAATTTGTTTTAATGTCATGTCTGTCATTCACATACATAATTAAAGAAAATGTTATTTTGTACCAGTTGTAGTATTTCAGACATAACATAATATAAAATAATGTAAGGTTTTAAGACCCTAAATGACAATTTTATACAACTACAGTTAGTATAATAAATCATAAGACCATTCTAGACATAAGTGAAGAGCAAACGAAAGCAAGGTATGGGTCTAAAAAATTAAAATAAACTATTTTAACCAACTGTAGTAATATAAGGTATATATAATATAAAAAGAATAAACAATGATAAGCTCTAAAATTACATATATTTGCAACTACAATTAGTAAAATGGAAAATATTTATTTTATAGTAAAAATTTAAAGCTCGTGTCAAAGTTACAAATATTAGTTTAAAAGAATATTATTTAACACAAACTTGGTGTGAATGTTTTTTACCGAATATCACACGTGATTAAATTATTCCGGAAAATGTTTTCTCGGCCACGAATATTTTGAAAATTATCCGAGCCGCAGGCAAGGGAGAATTTTCTTGGCCTTGAAAAATTTCCGGAAATAAATTTAGCACTAGTGGTATAATAAGTGAAAATATAATTTTTGTTGCGGCAATAACCATTTATCTCTAAATTGTTCTTAAATATATTTGGTTAGATTTATTGTCTATACGTTATCCCATTATCTTTAAACTAAACACACTTTTAATGGCCATCTATAGAATAGCGTAGGGAGCTATTGTGTGTTCTAATATATAGTAGATCAATAGAACATTGATTACAATTCGCTACTAATTAATAGATAATATAATTAATGGATCGCATTATGCAGTACATAATTTATAACCCAGCAATAAATATTTCTAAGTATGTTGATCAAGTTTTGCATTTTTAAACATATAAAATATCTTACATATTTACTTGTAGTTTGACAACAAGTGAAAGATATTGCAAATATAAAGAATAAAAAATATTACAAAACATAGACATAATAAATGTATGTAGGTTTATGGGGGGTTCTAAGAAATATAGGTTTTTCCTAATTGTTATTTCGTTTAGAATACCCTTGTGTTACTTAAATTCGGTTTAAAAACATTAAAATACATTTTTTTAACCCAATATAATTTAAAAAATAGAAATGTTTGCTAGTATCAATTTCTTTTTAATATTTAAGCCTAAATCCTCATTAAAATATCTTGTCCCCAGTGTGTGCAAACAGTTTTAACTAACAGGATTGTCTTTTTGCTGGACCAAAATATTCTTAGTATTTCCTTTGGTTACTAAGAAACAAATTTAATTTAACATTTTTAGCATAATTTCAAATATAATTACAAAACTTTATACATGCGTCAAATTCAGTTGAAGCCAAGGTACCATCCTTACAAAAGTTTAAAAAAAAACTAAATCATGCGTTAAAATCTAAATATCCTACTAGGCTGTTTTTGCATATATTTACATACATAATATAAATATGCTTTTCTGAATTAGGAAGAAGAAATTAAAGTGGTGTATTTCGTGCAAAATTTTAATAAATATTAATAAGCGTAGCAGAGCGCTTTCGGTAAAACCATCTTCAGTGCTACTTGTCACAAACAGAAGTCATAGCCCTGGAGTACATAAGTCGGTCAACAAAAGTTTAAAAGTTTGAAAAACAGTTATTTACACTACAAACAAACAGGTCACATATTAAAATTTGTTAAATTTAAAACATATCCGTTACAAAGGGGTGATAATTTTAAAAACAATTTTTGCTAAGAGCCCAGCATTTTCTACCATTTTGTTTTGCAAAATGGTTAAAAATGCTATGTGCATTTAATTCCACGTGCACACAGCCACACCCTTTCCATTTTCTAAATTAGGGCTGTATTCCGTTTTTCATGTTGGTTAACCGGCTGGTAAAGTGGCGGAAACCACTGGTTGCCGAAATACTTTGATTACATACGAAACACGAGTGGTGAGAGAGAGAAATGCTTGGATCTTTGATTTTAACCTAATATTTTTCGAGTTGTTTTTTTAAATAAAAGCTGAAAATTTTCTCTCTTGTGTGTTGTGTTATTTAAAAAAAAGCTTTCCTTTTTCTTGAAATCTTTTACTTTTCAAAATAAAAATTTTGATAAAAATTTTACACTTTTGACGTTTCAAACCGGAGCAACCGATGATTTATGGCGGTTGTTGTGGTGACAATAATGACAGCAAATTTTCAGGAACTGTGTTCCGTATCTAACCGATTTTTCAGGTAACCGATACAAACGAAACAGCAAACCATAACCAAAGTGAGAAACGGAATACGGCCTAAATAAACAGATGAAAGCAGATTTTAAAACATTTGCGTAAACGTAAATATAACTTTAAGACTAACTCTTTTGGAAATTGGGGACAAGAAGCAATGGTATTTTCTTTATTATTTCTAAAAACTTATTGCAAATTTCTGTTTAAATTATACATATTTTTTAAATTTTCTTAAAATATCGATTTTGTTTCTGTAATTAAGTAACAAAATTATTGTAGGGCATTTTAACTTTCTAAAAGTTTAATTTTTTACACTTTTATAGGCTTTTAGAAAGCAAAATAAAGATGATTTATCAAGCCACTAATAACTTTAAAAACACACAAAGTCACAAAACTATTCTAAAATATACGCGTTTAAAATAAATATATGCAAACAGCAAACAGAAAAAACTACGCACGCCAATGTCACAAACGAAACTACAATTTGCCTAATTATCTACGGCGGCCATACCTACGGCAATGCTAGATTTGATTGCTACTTTCTGCAAATGGCGCCGTGCGCGAAGAGATGCGCGTACCGTTTCCGCGAAGAAGAGTGTCCATGCCGATTTTTATTTTCTGCCGTGATTATAGAGTTCCTGTCTATTAGGTAAAAATTATTTAATTAGTCAATCGGCAAATAGGCTAGCAAGTCTCCCAAAACAAAGTTTTGGATAAGAAACTTATCAAAGATATGGCTGACTTTTAAAAAGTTTTAGCCTCCAAAGCTGCTATTAGTAGAAAAAAAAATAAAAAAGTTATAGCGCCATTTTAGTGACTGCTTTAAACCCAACAAAAAATATTTTTAGGATTTTTCCAGTCAACAAGTTGTATTAGTTAAATTTAGTAGTAAGGATTTCTATATATAATAAAACCAGAACAACTTTATCTTTTGGTAAAGTTTTATAACTAATTGATAAATACATATAACATAGTTGTAAAAATGTGCTGAAATCCATGCACAGGTGTATTTGAAACGATGAAAAATATTCTTTTTGAAAGTTTTCGACACCAAACTAACCGCCCTAGACTTTTAAAAGTTTTATTCAAGCAAAACAATCACGAAAGTAAAATAAATCATTTAATGGGATATCACTTTCTTGTAAGTCGGGCAACTATATGTGATCAATTTAAATAAAAAGTTTTTAACACATGGCGCTTAACCTGAATTTTTATTAAAATTTAAAAGTTTGCTTTATTTTCCTAAGCTAATCCAAGGCATCTAAATGTTAAGAGCCAACTAGCGGAAAAAGCAGTAAAATATGTTTTATTTGGGAAATATGCATAATCAAAAAAAAATATTTTTTGAGAAATAAACACATAAATACAATTTTAAATAAGAAGGACACATTTTAATTAAAAAGCGTATTATAAAAGAAAAAATGCAATTGCAAACACCCAATTTTTCTTTTTATTGGTGGTAGGTGGTTTTTGGAATTAACCGTAACTAAAAACCTGATACATATGTTTATCACTGCCTGACTCTGTGTATAAAAATATTTGTATACAGAATCAGCTAAATAACATAACACATAGACAATGTAAAGAAAAGAGACAATCTAACGTGAATACTTGCATGTAAACACATCTGATTGGATTCGTCACATACATCCTTTTTTGTTGCTTTATTCGACGATATCCCAATACCTACATGCTTAACCAGTATTTGTTTACTATTTAAACCGAGTATAACTTAAACAAATACAGTTTTTAGTTAAATAATATAATATAGGGTGTTTCATTTATGATAAGAATATCGACATTATTTTCCAGTATAACCGAACGTGCTAGAACTGCCATATTATTTTAGGTATATGTCCCCCACTAACTTTATATAGTTACCAAATTTTCAAAAATTTCAAATTCTTCTGTCTTACAGCTGCTAACAGCTGACGTCATTATAACGTGAATCGAAAAAATAAAAGTGCTTACCGCCAATGGCAAATGACATTAAAAAATAATAATTTAACCTAAAAAATAGTTATTTCCGTTTTATAACAAAAATGCGCAATATCTTCAATTGCAGTAGAATTAATCCTTTACATGGTTTACCACAGATAATATTGTTATTGTTATTAGTATGCATTTAGTTATCTATATATCTACCTCTTTGTTTTATGGCTCTGATACTAAGTCAATTCGCCAGTTCTCCCGTTCCGGTCATATAAGCTATTGCTTATAAGCTTTTCCGGCTTTGTCCGTGGAAAATCTGGATAATCGAGCTTGAAACTCCCAGACTTTCCTAGCATATGAATAAGAATCACTTATAAACATCAACAACAGCAATGAACTTCTGAACATGCATAAATTGTGGCTGTCAAGCGAGAGGCTGCTACTCACACCATGTGTTCAACACCAAAACGTAAAAACTTCAGGCTTTAGGAATCTTTACTCACAGCGCTTAGCCCCAGAAGAAAGAAACGTTAGCGTGAATCTTTTCTCGATCCCCAAGGGTACAGCTACGCTCGTACGACGCCTTCAGTCGCCTACCCGGGAAGTCTATGTAGACTTCTACGTAAACGTGTACCGCACTACTCGAAGACCGCGGAAAGAGTGATGCATTTAGTTAATTTTGTTTAACTTTAAATTCGGCTATATCCTCCTCGTTTTTTCATTCTGTTAGACAGTGGTTAGACATCTCCCGACGCCGCTAACAACCGCTGTGAGCTGCTGTAAGACTGACGTCATTGATTTGTCAAAAATGAAAGTGCTTACAGCTGCTGTAAGCAACTAACAGCTGACTTAAGCTTATTTCATATAAACTTGTGAAGTGCGATTTGCAAATTGCGAAACGTGCTTTGATTGGTCAATTTCTAACGAAACATTCAAAAGTCGTTAAAAAATGTTCCAATCACAACCCGTTTCAAAATTCGCAAATCGCATTTTGCCAGTACGTGAACTAAGCTTCATATTACCGCAATTTTATTAAATATATTTTTTTTGCTTCAGGTTTTTGAAAACTAAGTTCCTGAATATGCATTCTAAATTTTTCTATTCAATATTTCTATTTATTTTTCCGTGACTCTGATTATACTCATGTTTTTACGAAATTCATAATCCATAATGTAAGAACTTGCTGCAAAACAGCTCAAAGAACATTTTACCTTAGTTCAATAAATATTATGTTAAAATCTTCCCATATTTTGTTGAGTAACCATGAGCAGTGGTTTTCCTAAAGCTATATTAGAAAAGAAGAATAATTTTTCCTAACATATTTTCAGAACTTTGTATTACGATAGTAAAAAGTTGAGAGTTTAATTTTAAATTGCCCCGCATCCCCCTACATTTCACTGCGGCAGGCTCGTTGCGGTTATTTGGTGTGACCAGACCTCAAAGTAAACATATTAGTATTATATATATTATTAAATTATAAGCAGTAGGTAATATAATAAAATACGTAATAAAAACTAAAAGGGACAAAATACTTTCCTTTAAAGCACTGATTCCGACAAATAACTCAATAAGTCCGAAAACTTTATTGGTGTAATATTGACCTGTCAGCTCACCTAAAATAAAAATATATTGACAGCCAAATTATCCCTAACTATCCCTTTTTGTTTTTTTCTGATATCTATAAAAAAGTTTCGTGACCGTAAAAGAAATATAACTTTGAAATCGATTCCTTTGTTGTCAGAATATTTTGATTTGTTGTTATATTTTTAGAGGAATATGGTTTGTCGGCATGATCAACTAATAAAATAATCACTTAAACAAATATTATTCCCCTGCAATAAAATAATAAACGGTAGCAGGAAGAACAGGGACGTACTCTGAAAATAACCGACACCTTTTTGCTAAACAATAAGAAATTATGTTAATGGGTGATATTTTGGTTTTTTTTTTGTTTTTTATGGTACTTAGGAAATATCGATATTTTAAAATAATAATAATAATTAAATATTACTGTTTTATTAATGTTTCATATTTTATATAATTCTTTATACAATCATATTTCTTTGGTCCATTGGGATAAAATGCAATAAGACGGGCAAGGAAAAACATGTACTAAAAATATTTTTAAAAAGTTTTAGTATAATACGTATAAGTAATATATTTTTTCTATTTTGGATATTTTGTGAAATATAATAAAGCACTTTTTACTTTTATATAATACCTCTTTAAGTAATAATAATTACAAATTCGAGTTATTTCAAACACCGTAATCTGTTTTTATCTTGCAAATTTCAACTATTACTAGATATTTTAATTGTGATGTCTGTTAATGATTTTATCACCACCTGTATTTTTGTTTTTTTTAAATTGTTTTTAACAAATGAAATGATTTTAAATGAATGTAAATTTAAACTATTTTTTATTTATTCTATAGTGACGTTTTTGTCGTTGTAACAATGATTTGTGGAAATAAAGGATATTATTATTATTTATTATTATTATTAAATGGCCATTTAAACTTCTAAGAGAGAAAAACAAATAACAGAAGAATCACTCTAACCCAGAAAAACCTAAATGATGTTCCTAAAGGCACTTTTTAAATATATGTCTTATTCACTTTTAAGGTTGGTCAGAATGTTCCATTTAAAATACAGTATCATTTTTTTTGTAAATACTATTAACGCTGCAAAAGGGTTCACCAACCAGAACTAACCAAAACTAACGTCCTACTTCATTACAAACTCAAATGTTAATAACGTACGATTACTGTACATTAAGTCCTGAAAATACAGGTAGGGACTCACCAATTACACTTTTAGTCCGAATATATGATCTAATATACGGGGGCGCAACACATACGCCTCGGTCTCTCTTTTTAGGCATATGTGGTTGCATTAATTTAAATTTACTTATATAAAATCTATGTTTTTTTTTAATGAAACACCCTATTATGTCATTTTAGTATTGCATGAATAAAAATAAACTTACAATTAGTTTTATCAACATTTCACGATGCACCAGTATGTTTTTCTTATTATTATTGCATTTCAGCAAGATGAGATAAAAACAAATTGTTAGGAAGAAAGAATTAGGTAAAACATAAAACCCTAAAGAAACAATAAATATTTGGAAAAATATATCAATATTTCCTTAATCAAATAGTAAAAATAAAAAAAATAGTTCGTTTCATTCTCATTATTGTTTGGCAAAAATAAGTACGACCCTGTTAGTTTAACTTTTGTAAATCGTGGTTAATCGTTTTATTTCAAGCGATGTTCTTTTCCTAAGGGTTATTTTATTAGTAGATCATGCAAACGTAGCTTTAAATTTTGGATAGACCATACTAAAAATATAAATTTTTGCTAAGGGATTTTAAATTTACTATATAGTTAGTTCTAAAAATATTAGTTGTTTTAGGGACAAATTCTGTTCAGAGAAGAAACAAATTGGTGAACATTTAAAATTTAGTTTATTAGATGGGTTAACTAACTTTACAGTCTCTCCGCGATCTTCAAATTGTGCGGTCACGTTTTGTAGGAGGCTACATAGCCTTCCCGGGTAGGCAGCTGAAGGTGTTGTACGGACGTTTCTGTGCCTGGATCGAGGAAAGACTTACGCTAAATTGATAGCATCTTTCTTCTGGAACTAAGCGCTGTGAGTGAAGATTCCTAAAAAACCTGATGCTTTTAGGTTAGCGGGGTGCACGTGTTTTCGTAACGGCCGAGGACGGTGGCGCCCTCTACTGGAAGCGTCAGCAAGTGACAGTGAAGGTTATGCACGAAACCAGTAGCAGTTTTTGGATTGACAGCTACAATTTATGCATTGAATCGATTATTATTTTGTTTCGAACAAAAGTAAACATTTGAACCGGAATTTCTGGGAGCGGAAAGCTCGACCATCCAGATTTTCCACGTACAAAGCCCTGGAAAGCATAGTCCGGAAGGGGAGAGCTGGTTAATCGTCTTGCAACGGGACCAACAACAAAGAAAGCAAAGCAAAGCAACTAACTTTCAGGCACATTGGTTGGTAAAACAGCGACGAGACAAGCTTTCGACAGTATGTACGCATATACAGTGTGTCCAAGATAAGGATCCTAAGCATGGGAATCTCAGTACCTATTGGAGATACAGCTTAGGTTAAATTAGGAAAAAGTTGTGTTTTTTAAAGCTTATTTACATGCCGTTTAGAAACTTGAAAAATTTTCATGGCCTGCTGAGATATTTGGCAAAAACGAAAATTTGACTATATCGATTTTATTTTTTTCTGACTTTATTTGAAGAGATATAAAAAAACTAATAACACTTTTTCATTGGCACTTTTTAGCTACTACATGATGGTATTTTTAGATTTTATACCCGACGTTTCGTTTTCAAGAAACCATCATCAACTTTATTTTTTTATATGGCTCGAAAAAAGTACACCCTGTATCTGATCCCATTTTTTATTACAAATTCAACGATGTATCACATGTCATATTTTAATTTTTAGTTAAAAGAAAAATTGCATTTTTTCTATTTTTTTAAGTTATTTTTAAGTAGGCCTTGCAAACAAATGCTTGGACGTTAATACCTGTTACCGTATCTGCAACATAATTAATTATCATTATAAAATAGTATTTGTCGTTATTACCCTGTTTGTCAAGTTGTTGTTTTTAGAGCAATTGTTCTTATTGTTACTGTTGTCTTTATACGCAATACGCATTACTAGGCTCAACAAAATCCGCGTGTTAAGAAAATATCGAAACATCAAGAACGTTTTGGGTTTAATATGTGGTGTGGAATTTTAGGAACTAAAATACCAGGTCCATGTATTTACCATAATTCATTAACTGCAGAAATGATACCTTCATTTATTTTTGCAGCACAAAATGTAGCATGTTAGCATGTCAAACTTATCTTCATGGCTATAATGGCCATCCTGCATATTCGACCGTAATAATACAATAAGATATTAGCTATTCACCAATAAACAATAATAGAGACAACAGTAACAATAAGAACAATTGCTCTAAAAACCACAACTCGACAAGCAGGGTAATAAGGACAAATACTATTTTATAATGATATTAAATTATGTTACAAATACGGTAACAGGTATTAATGTCCAGCAGTTTGCAAGGATTACTTAAAAATAACTTTAAAAAATAGAAAAAATTCCATTTTTCTTTAACTAAAAATTAAAATATGACATATGATACATCGTTGAATTTGTAATAAAAATGAGATCAGATACAGAGGGTACTTTTTTCGAGCCATATAAAAAATAAAGTTGATGATGGTGGCTCGAAGACGAAACGTCGGATCTTAAAATTTAGTGAAATAATTTCATAAAACAGAAAAAGTGAAAATGTTAATATGTTATTTGTTTTAAAATAACTCTTTAAATAAACCGAGAAACAAATCAAAACTGTTTCGCAAAATTTGGATTTTTTCCGGATAATTCCGGAACGGCTACAAATTTTAAATTTTTAAAACGGAATAATGTTAAGCATTAAAATGGGCAAATTTGACCTAATTTAATTTCTCGTATCTATTACCGTTCTCGAGATCCTAATGGTGTTTCTTAAATTGTTACAGCCTGCATATAAAAAAAAATATGAAAATTTTACAGCCTGGACAAAAAAGTTTAATGACACAGATACATTTTGGCATGTATAAATAAAATTTAAAGATAATGTTTTTGCTTATTTTTAAGCATAAGCTTTTTTGATAATAAAGAACGTGCTTATGACAAACAAACCTTAAAATAAATATTCTGACCCAAAATTAATAATTTAAAAAATAACAATAGGGTTAAAATTATTTCCATAAAAATACTGTTTTTTGATTAATTGACAAAGAGCGTTAGTAAATATGATAGTAACACAGTAAATGTATTTTTGAATAGATATACAGCTGTTAAGCTAAAACGTAATAAAAAGCAAAAATAATGGATAAATTTATTCTAAACAGATTAAAATTGATTGACGACATGCTAATGACTAGAGTTTTTTTATTGGTAGAAATATTACCACTTTTTTAGGAGAAGCAAGTGTTATTTAGGTTAATTAAATATTTGTTGTTATTTTTACTTACTAAAAATAATTTAAAATATTTGGAAACAGAATATAGACATTCTTATGACGATTTGGACTATATAACTAAAAAAAGAAATAATAAAACAAAAATATGGTTAGTTAAAAAATATTTTTAATGTTTAAAAACCAAAGGGTAACACATTTTTTTCTGTCCAGATTTTAATCAGAGACAACCAATTCGGGTCTGGTCGCACATAACCGCAACGAGCCCCCAGCCGTGCGTCTTGCTGGTAAATGTAGGGGATGCGGTGCAAAAAGTTTTATATTTATTAAAATTGCAATATGTCTGTTACACTATGGTTTAAATTACACAGTTTTACCTATACAACACTTACTTGAATAAAAAAACACAGATAAGTAGAAAAACCTGTTTTATTCACAAAACAAGATGTAATATGTACATACATAAAACAATAGACTTAGCTTAATGCGTTTTATATCTTTGAGGGTCTTAAAAGTGCTTTTACATTTTTCCGAATTATTATGCCCCAGTTTCCTCTATCATTATAAATCCGGGCTCGGTGCGGCCTTGGTGCGGTTACGTGTGGCCAAATCTTTACTACATTTTTTAAATCTCTTATCCACATTTCTAAAAAATGCTATACAGTATTAAAATTTACTAACTAATAGACTGACAGGTTGTCAGAACTATAAACGAACAAACTGTTAAATGGACCGATCCACAGATATACTATATTAAATTGTTTAAATATTTAAAATATGCGCTTCTCACCCCATAATATCCATGTGCCAAGTTTTAAATTACATGACTTCCACAATAACTGAACGCCGAGCTAAATATAGATCTGGTATAGTCATTCATTATATTAATTAAGTAAGGTTGTGTAGGCAGTGTAAATAAACCCATAATGATAGTTGATATACACGTCGTGCCAGTTCAAAATGTTTAATGCCGAATTTTTGCCAATTTGTAGAAGGAAGACTGTCTAAAGCAACAACAAAGCAAGCACGATAAGTCATCCTAATCGTGCTTGCTGTGTAATGTGTGTTGGTTATAATTAGTTGCTTTTTTCCTGGGCTTATTTTTTATTAAAGCATAGTTCCCAGTCAGGAATACATAGCTCTTTAAAGTTAGACTTATATTCCCTTGCTCTGCACTCTGCTTAAGCCACTGGTCTTAGTATGTTCTGTAGCTTCCCAAGCAGCACAAAAGTTTTCTTTTATTGACTTTTATAGGCAAGGTAAGGTAATAAGGCCTATGACCTACTCCCGTGGGCCTTATTAGCCATTGGACACAATTTTATAAAACACCAATTTACAACAAAATAACTTTTTTCCTTTAAAAGAAAAAGCGCAAGGTTTTACATAGAGATCTTTAATGCTGCGTCTATAGACTTGCAACAATTCGCAGCACCGAATAGCGCGCCAAATAGCCCCACATAGCGCGGACGTGGACGGAATTCACGTCATTACAAGGGCTTGGGGAAAGATTTCGCGGTGATTCAGAGCTTGTCGGTTTTTTGCATCAAAGAAGCGAGCAAATAGGATGGTTTGTTTGGAATATTTGGTAAATTGTTGCAAGTCTGGACGCAGCTTAAGAATTTACAAAAAATATATTTACTTATTGCTAAATAATAATAAAATTCGAATATTTGTAGTTTTTTTTGGCAATTATACAGGGTGTAATTTATTTAATGGCTAATAACACAGGGTATGATTCCTTTGCTTAGTTTAGAAAAAAGTTTATATAAACATATGTCCTAAACCTCCTAACTTTTGAGATATAGAGTGTAAAAACTTTATCTATTTTTATTAAATATCCTAACTATTTTTTACCTAATTTTGTTTTAACTTGGCAATATTATTTTTGACATTAACGGGTTAATTTATCACTAACTAAATTACATTTAATAAGTCCAGTGGCGTCTCAAGAGGCAACTGAAGAAAAATTGCCAACAATAAAACGGTACGCCACTGACTCTGTAAACGTGTGTAACATTTTTGTGCTTTGTTTAGATTAAGTAAATAAGAATACTGCTTTTATGTCTTTTATTTTTTTTTGTATCTTTTGTTAAAATAAAATTTACTTAATTGCATATTTTTAGACCATAAAAGAAGCATTGCGGGATCTTTTTCTTTTAAAAATTAGGTTTTATAATTTTTAATTAGCAATTAGGTAACCCTCCATAACAAAAATAATGAATACTTATTTAAATAGAGTATAAATCCAGTATAACAGTTTTAAGTATAATAAGTGTTTTTGAAATTTTTTGTTTTTATTTTATATCTTAAAAGTTAAGGCGTGATGAATTTTCCTTCCTAAAGTAATCTACCCTGTATTTTTATCCATCAATTAAATAACACCCTGTGTAATATGATGTATGATGATACCGCACAGTAGAAGAGCTATGTATGTACGAGCATCAGAAGGGTAGTTTTTAATATGTATTTTCATATAGAGAAATTTAAGGTTCGATCTGCATTTTTATCGCCATCTCAACCCCTAACGCAAAATTAGAATTTTAATGCCCTAAGTCACCACGTGTTAGATAGGGGTAACTAACCATCGATGGCGTCATCACCTAAACTTAAAATTGAAACGACCTATAAATTAAAAAGTCTCGCCGACGCTGGAGTCGAACCCATGACACCTAGCCACCCTGCGCAGAATCCAACGCCATATACCACTAGACCATTGGGAATCTGATAATTAAAACGTCAAACGAGGTATAATTTGGACCAGACGTCATCACCTATAAATTAAAAAGTCTCGCCGGCGCTGAGTCGAACCCATGACACCTGGCCACCTGCGTGAGAATCCAACGCCATATACCACCAGGCCATTGAGGATATGATAATTAATAACGCCAAGACGAGCGCATAATTGGGGCCGAGGCCTCTAACGCTATATTTCCGGTTTCCAGCAGACCGATTTTAGTTGGTCTTACGCTAATCATGGGTAACGTTTATAACCCGAACCCATATATTATGTCGCGAATTTTAATAATTATGTTATTTGAGTGTAAATAGGCCTTAACAGTTTTTAACGTATATATTGGCTTCTAATGGTTTGATTTTTAGTCATTCTTTTTTAAACAATTATTTTTAATAAATATAACACTAATTTTTAACAAATATGTTATTTGAGAGTAAATAGGGCCTTTAACAGTTTTTAACCTGTACTTTGGATAACAAGTAGACCGACCTTAGTTGTTCTTTTTGCTAGTCATTTGATTTTTATAGTCTACAATATATTAATACTAAAATTTTTAATAATTATGTTATTTGAGTGTAAATAGGGCCTAACAGTTTTTAACGTGTATATCTGGCTTCTAGTGGTTTGATTTTAGTCATTCTAAATTAATATTTTTAATAAATATAACACTCAGTTTTTAAACAGCGGTTGAAGCTGACGAGACGATAGGGCGCCAATAGTTTTTTAACGTATATTTCGGTTTCTAGTAGACCGATTTGTTGTTCTTTGCTAATAATTTAAGTTTTATAAATCTACAAATATTAGTACTAAAATTTTTAATAATTATGTTATTTGAGTGTAAATAGGCCTTAACAGCTTGGATCAACGTCATATCTTAGCTGACTAGTGGTTCGATGTTAGTCATTCTTTGTTAAACAATTATTTTTAATAAATATATTAACACTAATTTTTTAAATAAATATGTTATTTGAGAGTAAATAGGGCCTTAACAGTTTTTAACGTATATTTTGGTTTCTAGTAGACCGATTTTAGTTGTTCTTTTGCTAATAATTTAATTTCGAGTGTACCACAGATATTAATACTAAAATTTTTAATAATTATATATTTGGAGTGTAAATAGGGCCTTAACATTTTTAACGTATATCTTGGCTTAGTGGTTTGATTTTAGTCATTCTTTTTTAAACAATTATTTTTTTAATAAATATATTAACACTAATTTTTTAAATAAATATGTTATTTGAGAGTAAATAAGGCCTTAACAGTTTTTAACGTATATTAGAAATACAGGGCTGTTTTTAGGAAATACAGGGCTGTTTTTGGAAATACAGGGCTGTTTTTAGAAATACAGGGCTGCTTTGAAAATACAGGCTGCTTTTTAGAAATACAGGGCTGTTTTTAGAAATACAGGGCTGTTTTTGGAAATACAGGGCTGTTTTTGGAAATACAGGGCTGTTTTTTAACGCATGCGTAAGACCGTCAATAGGAGTGTAAAACATGGCGGATTATGAAGATATGCGCCGATGCGCACACGTACAGGAGGTTGCGCTCCACGCCTTAATGGTACATGACCTAAACCACAGAGCTATCACGCATGCACGAAAAAATGACGTCAACATAACCTAGAAATTCGGACACTGTTATGATTGAAACATAACCTAAAATTTAATCGGATAAGCCCGCCCCACGTCTAACAATTAGGGCTCCGGGTCCTGCGCCCCCGCCTAAGCCCTGGGGCCCCACAAACGGCAATCAGAGTTTTAGAAAAACGGCACCGTTTTTAAAATACGGCACCGTTTTTAAAATACGGCACCGTTTTAAAAATACGGCACTGTTTTTTTTAAAATACGGCACCGTTTTTAAAATACGGCACCGTTTTTTAAAATACGGCACCGTTTTTTAAAAATACGGCACTGTTTTTTTAAAATACGGCACTGTTTTTTAAAATACGGCACTGTATTTTAGAAAACGGCGTTATTTGAAATACAGGGCTGTATTTTGAAACTACAGGGCTGTTCGAAAGCTGAAAAAAATATTTTGCTGTTTATTTGGATACCTGTTCAGTGTTTAGACTTTTTGCGCAGGCGTCATAATTGTAGATACATATATTAGATAAGTCCAGAGAGACTTGGTCAGTCCCTCGAGAGGTGTGGTGTGGTTGTGTGTTTTTAAATCACATCATACTACCCTTGGTTCGTGCTGTATCAATCAACCTGAAACCTGTCAAAACAAGAAACCTACTTGATGGGTTAATATACCATGCGGTTTTCGCTATTCGATAGGTATACTTGCTAATATTAGTACGTTGGGACAGCCTCGTATATAATTTGCATATCTACTTGTGATAATATTAGCACCGCTGGCGGCCCTGTATAATTTACCTATATTCTTTTGTATCACGGCAAATTACTGCTTTTAAATAAAATCACTGTTATTTGCCGTCTTTTAAATTATATCGTCTTTTATTTTATTAATAAACAGTGTATTACAGTATAATTATTTAAAAGACGATGAAAAATTACTGCTTTTTAAATAAGAACACTGTTATTTGCCGTCTTTTAAATTATTTCGCTGTTATTTCATTAATAAACAGTTTATTACAGTATAATATTTAAAAGACGGCAAAATTACAGCTTTTTAAATAAGAACACTGTTATTTGCCGTCTTTTAAATTATTATATCACAAGTTTCTCATTAATAAACAGTTTATTACAGTATAATATTTAAAGACAGCAAAATTACTGCTTTTTAAATAAGAACACTGTTATTTGCCGTCTTTTAAATTATATCGCTGTTATTTCATTAATAAACAGTGTATTACAGTATAATTATTTAAAAGACGGCAAAATTACTGCTTTAAATAAGAACACGGTTATTTGCCGTCTTTTAAATTATATCGTTGTTATTTCATTAATAAACAGTTTATTATGCAGTATAATTATTTAAAAAAGACAGCAAAATTACTTTTTAAATAAAATCACTGTTATTTGCCGTCTTTTAAATTATTTCGCTGTTATTTCATCAATAAACAGTTTATTACAGTATAATTATTTAAAAGACGGCAAAATTACTGCTTTTTAAATAAGAACACTGTTATTTGCCGTCTTTTAAATTATTTCGCTGTTATTTCCATCAATAAACAGTTTACGATACAGTATAATTATTTAAAAAAGACGGCAAAATTTTTGCTTTTAAATAAAATCACTGTTATTTGCCATCTTTTAAATTATTTCGCTGTTATTTCATTATAAACAGTTTATTACAGTATAATTATTTAAAAGACAGCAAAATTACTGCTTTTAAATAATAAGAACACTGTTATTTGCCGTCTTTAAATAACTATACTGTAATACGAATGGGGCCCCAGGGCTTAGGCAGGGGGGCGCAAGACCCGGAGCCCTAATTGTTGACGTGGGGCGAGGGCTTATCCGATTAAATTTTAGGTTATGTTTCTCAATCATAACAGTGTCCGAATTTCTAGGTTATGTTGACGTCATTTTTCGTGCATGCGTAAGAACTATATAAGTTTAAGGTTATGTCATAAGGCGTGGAGCGCAACCTCTGTACGTGGCGCTCGGCGCATATCTTCATAATCCGCCATGTTTAAAATTCTATTGACGGTCTTACGCATGCGTTAAAAACAGCCCTGTATTTCAAAATAGCCTCCTGTATTTCTAAAAACAGCCCTGTATTTTCAAAAACAGCCCTGTATTTCTTAAAAACAGCCCTGTATTCCAAAAACAGCCTCATTTCTAAAAACAGCCCCATTTCTAATATACGTTAAAAACTGTTAAGGCCTTATTTACCTCACAAATAACATATTTATTTAAAAATTAGTGTTAATATATTTATTAAAAATAATTGTTTAAAAAAGAATGACTAAAATCAAAACCACTAGAAGCCAAGATATACGTTAAAAATGTTAAGGCCCTATTTACACTCAAATAACAAGCAATTACAAAATTTTAGTATTAATATCTGTAGATTTATAAAAATTAAATTATTAGCAAAAAACAACTAAAAATCGGTCTACTAGAAAACCAAAACATACGTTAAAACTGTTAAGGCCCTATTTACTCTCAAATAACATATTTATTTAAAAAATTAGTGTTAATATATTTATTAAAAATAATTGTTTAACAAAGAATGACTAAAATCAAACCACTAGAAGCCAAGATATACGTTAAAAAACTGTTAAGGCCCTATTTACACTCAAATAACATAATTATTAAAAATTTTAGTACTAATATTTGTAGATTTATAAAACTTAAATTATTAGCAAAAGAATGAACTAAAATCGGTCTACTAGAAACCGAAATATACGTTAAAACTGTTAAGGCCCTATTTACTTCCTCAAATAACATATTTATTTAAAAAAAATTAGTGGTATATTTATTAAAAATAATTGTTTAAAAAGAATGACTAAAACAAACCACTAGAAGCCAAGATATACGTTAAAAACTGTTAAGGCCCTATTTACACTCAAATAACATAATTATTAAAATTTTAGTATTAATATTTGCAGATTTATAAAAATTAAATTATTAGCAAAAAAGAACAACTAAAATCGGTCTACTAGAAACCAAAATATACGCGTTAAAAAACTGATAAGGCCCTATTTACTCTTCAAATAACATAATTATTTAAAAAATTAGTGTTATATTATTAAAAATAATTGTTTAAAAAAGAATGACTAAAATCAAACCACTAGAAGCCAATATATACGTTAAAAACTGTTAAGGCCCTATTTACACTCAAATAACATAATTATTAAAAATTTTAGTATTAATATTTGTAGATTTATAAAAATTAAATTATTAGCAAAAAGAACAACTAAAATCGGTCTACTAGAAACCGAAATATACGTTAAAAAAGCCTCGGCCCCAATTATACCCTGTTTGGCGTTTTAATTATCATATCCCCAATGGCCTAGTGGTATATGGCGTTGATTCTCACGCAGGTGGCCAGGTGTCATGGGTCTGACTCCCAGCGCCGGCGAGACTTTTTAATTTATAGGTGATGACGTCTGGTCCCAATTATACCGTTTGACGTTTTAATTATCAGATCTCAATGGTCTAGTGGTATATGGCGTTGGATTCTCACGCAGGTGGCTAGGTGTCATGGGTTCGACTCCCAGCGTCGGCGAGACTTTTTTAATTTATAGGTCGTGTTTCAATTTTAAGTTTAGGTGATGACGTCATCGATGGTTAGTTACCCTATCTAACACGTGGTGACTTAGGGCATTAAAAAAATTTAATTTGCGTTAGGGGTTGAGATGGCGATAAAAATGCAGATCGAACCTTAAATTTCTTATATGAAAATACATAGTAAAAACTACCCTTCTGATGCTCGTACATACATAGCTCTTCACTCCGCACCCTGTCAGAAATTCTTTGCTATTAATAAGAAGACAGCGCATAGCAGCCTCCGCTTACTTTCCAAGACAGTTATTGGTTTACGCATTCATGGGTAACGTTTAAACCCGAACCCATATATTTTGTCGCGAGTTTTTAAATGTGGGCCTTATTAACACCCCGGGCCTTAATTGCCGCAGGTACTTTAATGTTTTTAACCTGTACTGGATAACAAGTAAAACCTAGTTTCTTGTAGTCTTTGCTTCATATAGTTAGGGTTTGCATACAAAGTTTTGACATAAACTCTCAGTAAACAAGGGTTGAAGCTACGTGACGATGCGCCTAGTTAGCCCCAGCTTGGATCAATTCATTTTGCTGAATATGTTCATGACTTCATCTGACTACGCACCCTTATACATGCGCAGTCAGTGTGTAGTTCTCACCATGTCCTGACTGGGCAAACATACAGGGTGTCCACTAATTAATGGTACACAGAAAAACCACAGACTTCCTATGCCAAAATATTAGGATTAAACCACAATTACCCATATCCAAAAGTTGATAATAAGAAAGATACAGGGTGTCAAAGTGAAAAAAATATTTTTTATTTATTTGGATAATTTTTGGTACGTTTTGAATATTTTTTAATAAAACTCGGTATATAATGGTTTTTTGAGATGAGCTATTTAGATCTGATATTATTTTTGTTAATTATGTATTTTGCCAAATAAATTCATTTTTTACTGATAGCTATACTTAGCCTAAAATATGTTTTACCGAACACAAAAATAGGGAAAAACTGGTTGTTGAAGAAAATAACAGGTCTTTCAGGTAAGTTTGATAAATAAATTGGGGTTACTAACAAATCTATAAAAAAACTTTTTAAAGCTGTTATCATCGATAGCTCACGAGACATTAATAGCAACATCAAGATTGCTTGCATCTGAAAGAACATGTAAGTACACAACTACACCTATTGACCATAATAATAAACCATCATGTAAACCCTAAGGTGTATGGCGGCCATTAGTATAATCTGCCACAAGTGGATGAGTGGCTGTAAACGTTGGCCTAGGGGTAAAGATACCTGTATACCTCGTTACAATACTTAAAAAAATAGAAAAGGACAAACATTTTTTGGACACTTAATTTGGTTATTTACTAATAATTGTTTGTCGAAAAATATTTATTACCTTTTGAATCCAGAGGCTCTAATATTAGGCTTGTTTGCGAAAAAATCACAAACTAGTCAGCGCCAATCGGTTATTTTAATTTAGTGAGAACTTAAAATTTACGTAATTAGTTTAGTTTTGATAGTCTAGAGAGTACTATATAGGCTACAAAATACAGAGCGTCCGACTACATTTTAATCCATTTTAATCGCAAATAACTCTAAAACATATTTCCAAGATTTGGTTTTCGAAAAAGATATAGATTTTTATAGGTTTCTTTATCATATCTTTGCTATTTATTTGCATATAATTTGTTACAAAAAACAAAATATCCGATTTTCGATAAAGGGCAACTTTGTTATTTTAAATAGAACACTCATGTATATTTTACATCAGTCTTAAAATTTAATCTGTTTCTTTTAAAAACTTTAACATAGAAATCGGGTTTGGTTGTTTTAAAAAATAATTAATTAATTAATTTCTAAAAAATTGACTGCATGGCATGTAAGAGTATTATTTAATAATGAAAATTTGCTACATATCTACTCTGTTACCAAAAATAGGGGGCATTAAAGCTAGACGGTTACGGTAAATTAAATTTTAAAAGCTTAGAATCATTCGTTATTTAAATAGGTCAAAACATAGTCGAACACCCCGTATTTAAGCTATCTTAAATTACCAATCTGTTTAAAATAAGTTTCCGTTAGACTATACTATCGATTTTACCTTCACTGCAAATACTTCAAACCACAATATATCGAATAACTATTGTAAAAACGTTTTATATTCTTTAAATTCTTTTACCAAATCCTCAAACTGATTAAATAACTTACGTTGATCCTTTGTCTGCAAATAGAAAATAGGTGGCTTTCTATTAAAGTTTAACGTATTCCACTTTCACAGCGAATCCTGGACCGTTAAATTAAACTCCTAGAAAATTCAATTCAATTTAAAAATAAGACAAATCGTTCATCTCAAACCAGGCCTTTCAATTAAAAGCATTATTCTTTATTACTCCGATATATTTGTTCGATGGATAGACTTTGGTTCCTTCCTCTAACATCTTTTATTTTGGTACGAGGGATTTGTGACAAATGTTATAGTCGTTAAAAAATATATTAAAATTAGAAGTTTTGCTCTACTCACCACCAATAAAAATTATATTAATTAAAAAGTTCACATTATATGGAGTTAATTTAAAACATTAAATTTAAATAAAAACATATGTAGAGTCACTGGCTTAAATGACACCTGTTACCTGTCAAATTAGACTTTTTATGTAACAAAATGGCATTCATTTAGACAAGTAACAAAAAAATATAGGAAAAATTGGTCTTTAATACATTTTTATATCCATACACAAAAAAATATGTCTTTCTTTGATATATTAATCATTGACGCCGGCTTTGGACATTAGCAGGGCATTTGACCCCGTATTGCATAATGGCGTCACTTTAAAGCTATTTTATAAATTACCAACATTGCACTCATCTACGCGAATTCATCTCTACGACAGTGGCCAAAACACACATTTGATATTGTTTCCATGAACTTCTTCACAGTGCGAGCCTGTAATTTGGAATAAATTCAATAAATCAAATACCATTATTTTTTGAAAAAATTGTCGGACACGTCGATTAGTATTTTCAGTAGCGGTCTTTGTCATAAAAAAAAAAAATTATACAGTGTGTCCTAAACTAGGGATATGATGTCAACGATAATTGTTTTAAATGGCAACCCTGTTTTTTTTATAACTGTTTTTAAAGGGCAAATCAAGTTATACATAACTACTAATTTTTAATTTTTTATTGCTTGTCGTTTCCAAGATAATTTAATAAACATATATAGTTTGCAAAAATGGTTCTCAAATGTTTTCCGAGTTTTTTATGTACTTTAAAGATTATTTTCTTTTCAATTACAATTGGTATTTTCGATAGGAATTTGATAATGTAAACAGTTGATAATTCTGCTTAGAAGGTAGTATTTCACGTTCATTTAAACAGTAACACCAATAGGCATACATTTAATACTGATTTTTACTACTACTTTTATTTTTGTCATTGTGTCAAAGTTAGATCTCCATCTCGCAATTCCTAACTTAACTGAAAAGCATAAAATTTAAATCTTAATGATGATTGGATATGGGGATAGAGCGAGAACACAGAGTGAAGTGAGTCATTTATTCAGAGACAGATATCCTGATTTACCACCCATATCACAAAGTACCATAAGCAAGATTAAAAACAGTTTTGAGAAAACGGCCACGTTAGAAAAACAACTATTCATCTTCAATCTGCCCTTAATGAAGAGGTCAAAATGAATGTATTATTAGCTATTCAAGAAAATCCTAATATCCCCACCAGGCAGGTAGCGCTAGAACTCTGAAATTAGTCGTCTTCAGTAGTAAGAATTTCAAAGCGCAAAAATTTCATCCCTACAAACTAACAATCCTCCAGAAACTCAGTGAAGATGATCCAGATAGAAGACTCCAATTTAGTGAACAATTTATGGATCTAATACAGTCTAATAATGCAAACACAGAAAAACATTCTGTTTTCTGATGAGTCAACGTTCATGCTAAATGGAGGTAAACCGACAGAATTGTCGGTATTGGGCAGACGAGAATCTATGCTGGATGAGGAAAGCCACACTCAATGGCTAAAGAAAGTCAATGTTTGGGCAGGGATTGTAGGCGAGCAGATTATAGAACCGATATTCTTTGAAGGAAATCTGAATGGAGCGCGATACTTAGTGTTCTTACAAGATGAACTGTTTCCGAATTTGGCTATTATGTCTCCCTGATCCGGTAGGAGCTGATGTCCCTAATAGCACGAATAAGGCATGACTGTAGACTAATTGCCCTGGAAATTATTAGAAATGTTCAACACGAGTTCCAATTGCAGACTAGGGTATTGCCAAATAGTGAATAAGCAACATTTTGAGCATTTATTAAAGAAAAATTATTAAGTTGAATAGATTTTTTACATTTTGCAAATAAATTTTTTTTATTAAATTATCTTGGAAACGACAAGCAATAAAAAATAAAAATTCTAGTTATGTATAACTTGATGTGCCCTTTAAAAACAGTCACAAAAAAACAGGGTTGCCATTTAAAAAATTATCGTTGACGTCATATCTCTAGTTTAGGACACACTGTATAATTATTTTTTATGGCAAAGACCGCAACTGAAAATACTAATCGACGTGTCCGACCATTTTTTCAAAAATGGTATTTGATTTACTGAATTTATTCCAAGTTACAGACTTGCACTCTATAATATAGAAAATGAAGAGTCTAAATTATTAAGAATACATGTGAATTACTAATCGCGAGAAAAAGTGATAAATACCGGTATTACCAGCTAAACAGATAAAATACTTAAGGGTGATCATCGACTGATGGCTGTACTTATCAGCCATGAGCTAAAAATAAGGCATAGCGCAGCATGTCTTATTTTCCATTCTATCCCAAACTACACTAAGCCCCCACAATCTTAGCCACTATTCTAACTAGAACCCTTGCAAACGACAACCCTATTCATAATCCTATTTATCACCGACTTCCGCTCTACCAACTTTCATACCTACCCTAACCTATCCTACATCCATTAAATTATTGAAAAAACTAAAAACACACGTAAGTTGTGTGTATGTAACAGAAAATAAATAAAAACAATGAATAAAGAGTAAAAGGGATAAAAGTATAAAAAACGTTTACATTGTACCAGACAGTATCAAGAGGATTTTTTGGCTCCAAATTATTCCTTAAAAACATAAAATATCATATCATAAAGCAATATTAATACTATAAAACAACAATTAATAACAAACAAATAAAATTTGTAAATGCATTGTGAATGTTTTACGGAACGTGACTAGCAGGCATGGCCATATTAACATTTAAATAACTATATAGTAGTCTCACAGCCCCGGAGCACATGCAATTGTTCATATCAGTGTGTAGCTTTCGCTAGTAAGCGCTGTCCGTTAAATAGATCCACTCGGTTTAAAAAATTAAGTAACAAACGCCGCCTAAATAAATCCATCTTATTTCCTTCATTTTGCAGCGGTGAAGAGATGCAAGGAACAACCGTTGTCGGATACTCTCCGGAGTTTTAGCGCTGATAACGGAGTGACTTTACTTTAGTTATTTGCACGGTATCCTACACCAAGTGCATCTATCTGCGATTCTCTGTTCCGGCAGGCTCTCGTCTTGGCAGTGGCTGCTAGTTCTGTTTGCCTCAAGACCAGCTTTTAAAAAATAATAATGTAGACGTGTGGTCGTGCACAGTACTGCTTTGGAAGTTCTCGATCCTGGTTAGAATCCTGGGATCGGCTATGCACCTCACTGTAAATATGCTATTGTCTGCTATATTTGTCTACATAAAATTAATACAATATATTACCAATACTACAACTTAAACGCAAATATTTTGAAAACTACTGCTCAGAGCGATTGTCACAAATGTCCCAAGGTATACCGTTTTTTTGTGTAAAAAGCATAGGAGAGTCTATTGTTCTACTCAGATTGTATATAGATACATAGAGAGAACCACAAAAAGTTAAGACGAGTGTCCTCTAGTAACCACATAAAAGATTAGCACTGAATTCAAATAGTTTATGTCAAAAAGTCCCCAGGTAAGTTTTATAACAAATTATTTGTTTTCATTTTTACACCCTGTATCTTTCTTATTAACTTTTGAACATATGTAGACATGTTATGATAATTCCTAATATTTGTCATGTAAATTTGTGCACCAAAAAAACTTGACTTACTTAACAACATGTAATCAACATGTTTATTTTTATTGCCAGTAACTCATTCAGACTGAGGCATAGAAAGTAAATAAATTTAAAAACTTTAATCAACTTTACAAGATTATAATATATTCAGTCCTTCCAAAAATGTTTACATTAACTGAAGCAATATATATCCAAGAAAAACCTATTTATTACTTGTTATATTAGGTTTGTTTCAGCAGGCTGTCAGAAATGTTTGTCGTTCCAGTGGTGCCATGTTTGTAACATTATACAATTGTTTGTTGTTCCAGCAGTACTTTAAAGATGTGAGAAACATGTTGGCAACAGTTTAAAAAGTTTGCAAACTTTTTTAAACATTACTGACAAATTAACGATTGTTGCTAACATGTTTTCAACATTCTGCTACAAACCTAAATAGTAGTTAGAACAATGTTTGAATTATTTAAGATGTGTTTTATTTGAATAAATGAACCATTTTAATTAAACAAAAACAAAATGCAGCTAAGTAAACTAAATCTACCTAATTAATTCGAAAAATATTTTAATAAATTTCCCAAAGTAAAAACAAAACAAGGATAAATTTCCCTTATGAAAACAGGTGACTTTATATTTGCATTTTGCCTTTTAGAAAATTATCCATTACACTCAGCAAAGAACTTTGCAACACCTGAATACATATATAACTAGGCAATAATCCACACGTGCGGCGACTTTTAGCATCTTTTGCAAAGCATATAAATATTTCGGTATCGCATTTTAGAAAATTGAGATTAAATAGTGTGCAGGACTGGCATATGTGAGTTCTACAGCACTCCGATTTTTGACCTAGGAAGTAGAAAGGAGGTGGGTAAAATTAGTTCTTTTTCTAATCATAATCACGAAAATTAAAAGTTCTTATCAATATTAATTGATTACATTTATAAGAAGTTTAGATATTTACATATTTAGAAGTAGTATAAAAAATAAATAGCAAGTCACATAAAACGGTCATTTAACTTGGTATATTTGTTGAAATTTTTATTTTTCTGATTTTCAAAAATATATCAAGCACTCGACGCACCATGATTCTCTTAAGTCTTCGAACACTACAGTGAACCGACGCCGACGGTGACGCACCAAAATCGAATAAATGCTACTTAGAAGCCTACTAAGCAGCATTTATTCGTTTTGGTGCGTCGAGAGCTCGACAGAAATTTTTATTAGAAAATTATAAGAATGACTCATAATTAAATTTTAACATTTATACCAAGTTTAATGGTCGTTTTATATGACTTGCTATTTAATTTTTATACTACTTCCAAAAAATGCAATGACTAATAACTGAACTTCTTAATTTTGATAAAAACTATTAATTAACGTGACTATGATGAGCGAAAAATGGCTAATCTCTACTGACCTCCTTTCTAATGAAAAGATGTAAAATTTATTTTTGTTTGCCTTTTTCTATCATATTTAAATATAGGAAATTTAAAGAGAAAGGATACTTTTTCTTGGGAAGCTTTCTATTCCCTAAGTCAAAAATCTGGACCATAGTATCACTGTGATTTGAATACTTACCAACCTAAATATTTCAGAACCTACTGAAAATGTGAAATAAACCAAAATATAAACTTTGTTACTTGGGAAAACTTATAGGGAAATTTAAATAATAAAAACTATCTACAAGTAACAACATAGAGATCAAAGAATAAACTTAAAAAAATAAAACATTTAAAAAAAATAAGCCCAATTTAAAACAAAATTAAAAAAACTTACAAAAAAATATTAATTATAAAAGTTTTTAAAATTAAAAAAGTAGGTAAATAACATATACATTTACGTGCGTATTTAAAAATTGATTAGCGAGAAACAAAAGCTTTTATTTTTAAAATAACATTCTTAGCATTAGTAAGTTTATTTTTTATTTGTTTTGAAGTCGGTTAATTTTTGTATAATTAATTATTTTAGCAGTGAACCTTATTTAACCGAAAAGAAAGTAGTCCTTCCCTTGGTAACCAAAAAGATTTAAAAAACATTTTATTTTTAAAATAAATGAGCGGTAACCCGTCTACAGCCCACTATGGGATAGACATCCATTATTTTGCCCAAAAAACAACTTCAAAATTTTAAAAGCTTCATGCTGTGTATTTCTAAAGTAGATACTTTAAACTACATGTACAAAAAAATGATAAAAGGATTTGACGACTTCTATAAGGTATAAAAAAAACTTAAAAATGTATTTTAAGAATAAATGGAACTTATACAAGTTGAAAATAATTTAATAATAAATGAAAAGTGTTTTAGCTTATTCTTTAGTGGTGTTATAATACATAGGGTGTTCCATTAAAAATACATACCTATCCTCATAACCCTGTATATTAATGAGATAAAATAATTCCGATTACTGATAGGAACACTACGGAATTAACTAAACAAGCTGTTGTTTAAGTTTATTTTGGACAATAAAAGATAATAAAGTCAAGGGGGTGAAAAATTATAACTTGACACCTAGTACATATGAAATAAGTTTTAGTTCTCCAAAAACCACCTGTAATAATGCATGATATTTTTCAGTTTTTTTTATTAAAAAGCACCTTATTTTAAGTTAGATTCGTAAGTTTTAGAATTTTGGCCAAAAAATTTATTTATCCCATAGTGCAGCGGAGATATCGGTAAATAAATAAAATATCAAGTAGGGCATAATTTTCAAATATTACAGGTGAATAAAATTATTTACTCTCAGGGCTCGTTTTCTGTGTGTTTATTGGTATTTTTATAGTAGTCGTAAAAAAAGGTTTGGTTTTTTCCTACGTGTGTGTGAATAACTATAATAAGGAATTTGCTTTAAACTGTTGGATCTTTCTAATAAAATTCCAATATTTTTCTGACAATTCGCCCATTGTTAACACCGGTATAAAATCCCGTATATTTTGCCGATTTGTGTTTATCGCCGCTAAGCTTTATATTTTATAAAGTACGGTAGCGGCTTAAACAAAAAAAAAACGCAAATTTATTTGCAAGACCACATAAACATAAAAATACAGGGTGACTAGTAGCTCAGCGACAAACTTTAAGAGATGATTTTACATAGGAAATTAAAAAAAATCCTTATGTTAACATATCCTAATATTTGCCATGGATCCTAAACATGTTAGTTTTTCAACTACAGCGTGTTTAAAACTTTAAAAAATATTGTTTTAATTTTATATAACTTTTTTATACCAATTCAAATAATTTTAAAACATTTGAAAGGCGTCTCCTATATATCTTTGAAATACAAAAAAAAACATTATTTCTACTATCATTGTCCATATCATTTTTTATTTTTTTAATAAAAATATTTTTAAATTCTCGAGTTAATTTGTAAACAAATTTGATCCCTTGATTTTTATGGAATGATACGGTTCTGCCGTTAATTAATACAAACCATTTTTCGACACGGTCATTTTGTATCGGTTATATACTCTAATTCTAAAGTAAGAAATTACCTTTGTATTTATTATTTAACTAAATATAGATTTGACCATCCTGAAAAAATGATTTACATTTATTTAAGCGACAACCGTAAATCAAATAAAAAAAGTCAAAAGATCAAATTTGTTTCACTAAATGGGAATAACATTTTTATTTTCGATAAATGCAGTGGCATTATTTTCATAAAAAATATTTACCTTAAACCCCTATGGACATTACTAGTGATTTTTTTCTTGTATGCCAAAAAATGTCCTTTGATGCATAGGAGACATCTTTCAATTCTTTAAAAATATGTGAATTGATATGAAAGTTCAAAAAAGAAAACATTAAGTGACATATGTTAATATACCGGATCAGCTAAATAACATACCACATAGGCAATGTGAGGTAAAGAGACAGTCCAATGTGAATACCGGCATTTAAACATTTCGGATTGGATTACTCACGTACATCCTTTGTTGCTGCTTTACTGGCCGATATACCTTAATCTATTGCTTATATAGTATAGTTTTTATCCCAATTTTCATTGTAGAATAACCCCTTAAAGTTTGTCGGTTAAGTTACTGGAATATTCTGTATATACAAGGTACTACAGAATATTGTTGAGTAAATTTAAGGACAGATTCTTATATCGAAAAATGTTTCATATAAACATGATATCGCAGATTCCTCGTTCTCGAGATATAGTGTGTGTTAAACTTGTTAAAATTAATGGATTTTTATTATTAATCCTTACTAATCTTTACACAATTTTGTTTTAATTTTGAAATGTTATTTATGGCATTAAGGGGTAATTTATCACTAACTTAAAAACTATTAATACGTCCAGTGGCGTCTCAAGCGACAATTAAAAAAATATTTCTAAGAAAAAGCCGTACTCCACTAACAGTGTAAAAGTGTATAACATGTTTGTTCTTTCTTTAATTAAATAGAATGAAATACAGCTTCTATGTATTTTAATTTTTTCGAATCTTGTTTAGTTAAAAGAGAAAAAAATGAAATCCATAAGTTTAATCCGCGTATCCAGTATTTTTTGTTTAATTTTAAGAGTCAGCCTTTAAACTCAGGTCGCCTTTGATTTTACCTGTAATTACGTACCATTATACCATGCCCATAAAATTGCTCATGAAGTGCCACAAAGTACAAAAGGGATGTATAAACTTTACATATGCCCGGTACATCCCAACAAATAATTGCGAGAGACAAGTGTCAAAACAGAATTTCGATTTCGTCAAAAACTTTCAACAAAGTCACATATTTTTTTCGTTAATAAGTCTTTTAAAACTTTATCAAAATATTTTTATCGTGAAGTAGTGTGCCACATTATTAGACCTTCTAGTATCTGAGAATTGATAGGCAGCAAGAAAAGAGCCCATTCTACTTACGAAGCGACCAGCAAAGGTGTTTTCGTTATTTTTAGTTTTTTGATAAATTTAACACCCTGTATCTTGAGAACAAAAAATTTGCGGATCCATGTGTACAGGGTGTCTAAGAATATGTGGGCAATTTTTCGGGTTCGTATAGAATCCATAAAAATAATGTGACAAGTTCATATAAAAATATTTTTCTGAAGTCCCTCTTTTTACAAGAAAATGTGCCCCCTAACTGAAAACTGAAAATCGGATTTTCTTGAACAACTTTTACAATACTTAATATAAAAAAAATAATTTTTAAGTATGATAAATACCAGTTAGGACTTCACTTAAAATGGTATACTTTCAAAACGTTTGCCCCTCTTTAGTTCTGGTTAGGGGGCGAACTAACCCTTACACAATAGTACTAAAAATGTACACCCTGTATAATAAAGAAATAATATCATTATTAAATAGCTTAAACTCTTACCAAAAAATATAAATAATAATATAATATAAAAAAATATAACTTTTGTCCGATATCAATAAAGTAATGCGCTTTTTGATAAAAACAACATTTTTGACAAAATAGGTTTGTATTTAATAATTTCTGTTTGTCGGTTCAACATGAACTCTCTCTCTTATTTTATGCATTCTCTAGCTTTAATTTAAATGAAGAATATGGAACTTCCTTTAAAATGCTGCAACGTTATTTTTAGTTTCGTCAGGATAAATAAAAAAACTTTTTTTTTTTATAAGTTTTTTTACTACCATTTGCAACAGAATAATAACCTATTGTTTTTGGATGTCTCTCCTAAACAAAAAATTTATCGACTATCTGATAGACGTTTTTTTTTAAGCTAAGGATTTAAGCTCCCAAAAACACTAATTCCATTTCTTTATTATACTCTTTATTATTATATATATATTTCCTTTCCAAATCTTCAATTATTTAAGTCCCAGTGTCAACAAACTCTCTTTACTTCGCTAATACAACCACGGTACGTTAGTTTTTAGGCTTTTAGCCTTCGTGGTTTGTCCAAAGATAAAACAAATAATTAACACTATTGTGTACGGGTAAGTCCTGCCCCTGGTAAACTAATGAAGGCAAATGTTTTACAAGAATATCGTTTTAAAGAGTTCTTACTTGAATTTATTATATTATTAGGTTTTGATCTATATGTCAGTCAGTCAGTGGAAAATTGACAACCTTTGGACCTTCATAGCTTTATAACCGTTTAAAAATACGTTCATGAAATTTGATCTTCTGGTTGTCCTTATGCACACACGTAGTTTCATGTGTTTACGTTAAATAAGTTTTTAAGTTATGGAAGAGTCAAAAGTGGCTCGAAGTGGTACATTCGGCTCTGTGGCCAGAGCTCATTTTATTTTGGATGGTAATAGGGTTTAAACACAGTACTAAAAATGTACTTTGTAAATTTTTTAACTAACTCATTATTAAGTACTAAGATTACCAACGCTTAGAAAAATACTCTTTATGTTTAGGACTAATAAAATAATTTTTTACCACCTAAGTTTAAAATAAAAATTTAAAAAAATTATTTTAATTATTTTAAATTATCCAACGATTTTAGATTTTCTAAAATTGGCAAACAAGGTAAAAACAAAAATACGACTAAAGCGATATTACTGAAGTTGTTTCGCTTTGTAATATAAGATGAAAAATATATTAACAAAAATAAAAACAATGAATAAATCCATAAAGATTTACCATCCAAAAACTACGAAGGTGGAAGAAAAAACCTATTTCTGCGTTTTCGGATTTGAATTATTCATTATTATTTAAAGAGCTGTTTTTATGTTAAAAGAAAATGCCATTTGCTTTACGATGCCGCCACTTTTTTCTTTTTTTTCTGCTGTCTTTTTATATTATTTTAATAGTAATATACACTAGTGAAAAAATTAAAGGGCACAAAAAAAACTCGAAATTCTGTGACGATTTTCATGTGTTTGTTTTTGCTTAAAAATGTTCGTACCTAAACTTTAAAAAAAGCATTTTATAGCTTAAACTTTCAAGATTTAGGATCCTACGATTTAAGCTACGTTTTTATGCTTCTTTTTTGGTCTAAAAACTTGGAAAAAAATTTTCAACTTAACCACTATATGGATCGGATAACTTGTTTATTTAACATTAATGTATTTTGTTAAAAGTTTGATACAACCACTTCTCTTTGAGATATTATACTTTGAACGCAAAAGAACTTTTTGTCTTTACCCATCAATATTTCAGCAAGCGCTGATTCCACAAAATAATTTATGGAGGGTTTTTTTACGTTAATTTCAAAAATCAAGCAAAAAGGGCTTTTGTGGCTTTTGGGATAATCAGGCGCCAAATTAAAAATATATAAAAAAACAGTATTGTTAAGTATGCCTTCTGCAGTTTAATATGCCTACAAAAATTCCACAAAGTTTCGATTAAATCCATTAACCCGTTTTTTTTTTAAATTTGATCGAATGTTTGAAAAAGAATTAAAGGATAACTAATTTTGATTTTGAATGATTATACTCGTTAACCCAATGCAACAAAAAATTTTAAAAGTTTTTATGCATTTTTATTAATAAAAGTGTTAATACTTAGGAAGAAAAAATAAAAACGGTTTTCAAAAATATCGGATTTTTATTTTTTTTTTTGATACTTTTTCATAAATTTAAAGATTTTTATTAATAAAAACAAAAAAACTCAAAACATTTGTCTAAATTTTGCTAACGTATATACTAAAGTAAAAATTGTTATCCTTTAATTCTTTCCCAAAAATTTGATCAAATGTTAAACAAAAACGGTTTGATGAATTGAAACGAAACTTTATGGGATTTTTAGGCATATTAAATAGTAAAAGGCACACTTAACATTTCTGGTTTCCTCGATATTTTTATTCAGCGCCTAATTATCTCAAAAGCCACAAAAACCTTTTTTTTCTTGATTTTTAACTTAACGTAAAAATGAAAAATATTTATTTTAAAGAAAAAATAGCCAATTTTTGTAAAGTGTTTATTGCCGAGATATTGATGGTTAAAGACAATAAAAAAACGTTCTTTTTCGTTCAAAGTTCAATATCTTAGCGGGGAGTGGTCATATTGAACTTTTTAAAAAGAAAATTAAAGCTAAATTAATAAGTTAGTTCATATAGTGGTTAAGTTTAAAAATTCAAGTTCTTAGAGTAAAAAAAATAACCGAAAATACAAAAAATAGTCGACGTTGCTTAAAAGATTTTTTCACCATAGGATATCAAAATAAGAAACTTTAAGCTTGGTCATTTTTAAGCGAAATACAGCCACTTAAAAAAA
This sequence comes from Listronotus bonariensis, assembly GCA_014170235.1. NCBI lineage: Eukaryota > Metazoa > Arthropoda > Insecta > Coleoptera > Curculionidae > Listronotus > Listronotus bonariensis. The sequence goes on along the minus strand of JACEGR010000075.1, from coordinate 25,223 downwards.
CGTCAAAATTTTGGAGTTTTTTGCATGCTTAATTTTTTTCACTAGTGTATTTGCTATTTTTATCGGATACTTTTCTTCTTAAGTAGTTCATAGAATAAAAAAACATGTAAACTATTTATGTTCTCGCAGAATGTTTTAAGTCGCGGGGCAGGTTTTATTTTTATTAAAAAAGTCTTTTGAATTACCGGCCTAATTATGCTTTAATACATTTTGTTTAAAATATATTATGTTATAAAAGTAAACAACGGCCCTTGCCATTTCGATTTTTATTTTTTTAACGTATTAATTTTTTGTTGTATTCATAATTGCTAATAAGGCGTATTAATAAATGTATAAATAAACAGCATCTAGTAGATAAGTGAATTTACACTTTTACTTATAGACACCCTTTAAGAGATTATTGGATATTATAGTTATTAGCCATAAAATACTTCTTTAAAATCGTTTTCAAAATATAAAATTACCAGCAACTTAGTTGACCTAACAAAGTTGGATATAATTTGTAACTTTTGTTAGTAACTCACAACGTTGTTAATTTTAAAATTAATTAATATAAAACACGTTATATGTATGTATATGCTTAAGCAAATTACACTAGGCAACAAAAAAATACCCCTATTTTTTCTCAGAGATCTGATTGTGTGATTCGGAAAGGCCATGCTATAGGAAAACTTAGAACAGCAAATAAAACATCTTAGTCACGTATAGCTTTTAAGAGAAATTTATTTTTAATTTTAACAATTTTTCGTACCTAGTTATTTTAAAGTAAATATATTATCAAGACATAAAAAAATTAACTTGTTTTTGTTCTTTTGGCCTGCCTGTTATAAGAGTCTCTCTAATAAAAACTAACAGTAGTCTGCAACCATTGCAGTGGTCCATTTTTCCTGACAACGCTTTTTTATTAAAGCAATTTCCTGATGAAAGCGCTCAACGTGCTTATGACTTACTTACAGAAAGTGTATTTTCAATGACATATTGAAACCAAATTTTTAATAAGCATTTAACAATTGGTTTATAAGGCTTTTATATTGAGGCGATCGTTTATTACCCAAGATTTTTCCGTAACTTGAACAGATGCCAACCAAGCAGTCTTTTCTTTAGGGTTTAACGTCGAAATAAACGACAAATATTTTAATTAATTCTTAACGTCTGGGATATTATTTCTTAGAAAAACCATTGACATCTGTGAGACAAAAATAACTGTCACTTACATGATCCTTAGGTCTCCGCCAAATCAAAGGTTGACCAAAAGACAACATTGTTGGTTTTCCATTAAACCAGCTCGTCAAATTTTTGTGATATAAGAAGCAACACGTGTGGCAACCAATATTTGTCTTGGTTGCGAACGTCAAACCAAAATATGCACGATAACACTTCGTAATAAAAAGCGTTATGCGTTTTTACTCTTCGGGGAATATAAAGCGCAAACAAAACAAAATAAATCCGAAAAATTGACACAAAAGCGAGACATGGTAAAAGAAAGAAATGTATACTGACACTACAAAATAATATTGTGATCGTTTCTAAGAAGAATTTAGGCCTGACCTCTAAAATTAATAAAAGAAAAGTGATTTAAAAAAATATATCAAAAATTTTCCTTCTTATACGTGATTGAAATAATTTATTATTTTTTGGTATTAGGTGTATGATTATCTATAAAATACGGTACGAATTTTTCCGGGAAATTTTGTGTGTTGCCTACAGTTATTAAAATAATTATTATACCTATACCAACGTGTTTATATTATTTGTTGAAGTTAAAACTGATTTTTGTTCTTTTAAGAAATAATTACGTTAAAATAAAATATGCAGTAACAAAATTAAAAATTTAAATTAAGATTTAATAAATATACAGGAAGTTCAGTAACTTAACCGACAAACTTTAAGGGGTGATTCTACAATAAAAATTAGGAAAAAAGTTTATATGAACATATGCCCTTAACGTCTTAGTCTTTAAACTACGGGGTGTAAAAGAAACAAAATAATATTTTTTTATAATAACTTTCATACCAATTTAGATATTGTTTAAAAATTTCTGGACGTCCCCTTTGCACCAAAAGACATTATTTGGCATACAAGAGAAATAAAAAGTTTTCACCAGTTTCGTCCATGAAGGGTTTAGGGTAAATATTTTTTTAAGAAAATAGTGGTAAATTCCTATTTAGGAACCAATAAAATTTCATAGTTTTAGCGTAAATAAATAAAAACTTATTTATTTACGCGAAAACCGTACATCAAATAAAAAAAGTCATGAGATCAAATATGTTCAAAACTTAATGGGAATTTTAAAAAATATATTTTTATTTTAGAAAATCTTCTGATGGATAGGAGGCGTCCTCTAAATTTTCTTACAAATATTCGAATTAGTATAGTATTGGTATAGATATACACTGGTCAAGCAAATAGGTATTGAGATATCGACCAGTAAAGCAACAAAAAGGATGTATGTGACTCATCCAATACGAAATGTTTACATACGGGTATTCACGTCACATTGTGTTTTTTTCTCACATTGCTTATGTGTAAAGTTATTTAGCTGATCCGGTAATTTAAAAAAAAAATAATATTATATTTAAATTTTTAACACCACGTTAATTACTGGACATCCGGTATTTTATACAGGGTGGTTTTCTTATCATTGCAAAACTCTGGGGCCAAATTAAGCAAAAAGTTTTTTATGAACATAATATATTCCAAGGTTTTTAAATTTCGATCCACAAGTGGTAAAGAAAAAATATATTATTTTTGATTAATTTTATACAATTTAAACTCATTGAGTTTAAATCTCTTTGTGTCGCCCCGATGGCGCAGTGAACAAAAGTTTGATCTTTGAAGCCAAAAGTCGCCGGTTCGATTTTCAGCGGGGTAGACATGTTTAGGTAGTGGTTATTTAAAAATAACGTTCGAATTGGCACTACCGCGTTGTCTAAAGGTGCTGTGAAATGCAAAAACTGCATGTTTCAGTGCTTGAATAACGTTATATATATAATAGCTTAAGACTTACAGTGCTCTGGTATTTAGACATAGACCTTCGTGGGATATCAAGAAGATTTTAAAAAATCTAAATGCCTTTTTCTAATAAAAATATATTGTTTAATACGGACTTAAAAAAAATCAGTGTTAAATTTAGAAATGTTTTTTTCTAAAAGGAAGTTTATTATATCGCGGGGGGTCTGGAGAACTAAAAATAAATTTATGATCCTCGACAAAGTGAAGAGCAAAAAAAAAATACGATTTTATATACTTATGTAACAAAATGTATACTTAAAGATTATATTAATACTTTCTCATAAATTTAAACCAAATTTTCTCGGGGAAAATGCCCCCTGGGCCATTGAATTTACCGCTCCAAAGAATGGTTTTTTACTTTTTATACGAAAACCGTGCATCAACCAAAACAATACCAGAAGGCCAGATTTGTTATAAAAGCCAGAAAGTTTTCAGACATATTTTTATTACAAAGTAAACCAGTGGCGTAATTGTCTGTAAAGATACTTTTAAAGAAAAATCCGTAGAATAAAAAAGACAACCAAAACATTTTAAATTACTTTTTGAAATCTAATTTTCCATGCAGTTAATCAACGAAAATAACATAAATTCCAATTCCGTCCATTGTAAAATCACGTATCTACGCAGCAAACAAATTTTTTAACAATAATTTAGTTAAAAAAATATATATATATTTTCAAGATTGTTTTGTTTTTATTATTTTAGGATAATAAAGCTGAAACAAAGCTGAGATAATTATTATTTCTACTTTATTTAGAAATGTAGCACTTCTTCTTTTTTTTTTCTTACTTTATCTAGGTATTTAAAAACAACATTTTATATCTGATAGGCCGCAAAACCGTCTTATAACTTACGAAAATTGGGAAATTCTGTTTTGGATTCTTTACTTCTTCTCTTTTAGTTCCCAATTTGTTTATGTAATTTTTATTTTTTTGCGTAAAATTAAATAAAAATGTTTTTATTTATTTATTACTCTTTCATTTTAGATAAATTAAATTCAACTAATTACAAAATATACAGCAAAATAGTCTATGAGGTAAATAAAATATTTGTAAATATAAAAAGTTTATTTTAATATATATTTTAACCCAACTTTTAAAATAGTTTTTAACTGAAATTCACCTAAAAATTGCAATTTTATTTTATTATCCTATAATTCCACCGAACTATAAACACTAGTAAAATATTTTACAAATATATTTGTTTTATTTTCAGTTCAATGTCGTTGCATCAACCATTAGATTAAATGGTAAGTAAATTGTGCTTAAATATTTATTGGTTGCACTATTTTTAGTAACAAAAAGGCTTAAATTGTATATTAAATTATGCAGGGTGTTTATTTAAAAGTTACCACTTAGATATCTGTGAAAAGAGACAGATTTAAGAAATTCGCCGAAACACGTCAAGATATTTATTAAGGGAAACGTTTTTACAAAAATTGGACGGCGCCCCTTCAACCCCTAGCCATCAGGGTCCCCGGCCCAAAATTCTTAAATGAGAAGGGGGATCAACTTATACATCATTTTAAAGCTGCTGACGAGTACTTTATAACCCTATAATATAGTCAATATCTTCACCTACTACAAAATGGCGGTACTTTAAATACTACCCAAATACCTGATTGAGATGACCGTATTTCCGAAACTAATAAAGTTAGATATACTTAATGTGGTATTCCCCCTATATATTTATTTACCATTAAAAAGATATTTAAAGAGCTTTTCAAAATACCATTTTACGTATATCTAACTTTATTAGTTTCGGAAATATGGCCATCCAAATCAAATATTTAGGTAATTTTTAAAGTACTACCATTTTGAATTAGACGAAGATATTTACTTTATATTTTATAGTTATAAAGTATTTGTCAGAAGCTTTAAAATGTTATGCCACAAAACCCTCTATGCATTTAATTTTTTTTCTTAAATGGCGCCCATCCGCCATCTTGATTGTTGCAGCTATAATTTTTACGGTTAAAAGTAGTTTATATCATTCCAAATTTTATAAAGAAAAAATTAAGGGTACAAAAGTAAGCAGGGGGGACTATTTACGCCCACACATGTACATACATTTACAATAGTAGGGAAGTGCTACATGGGAATTTACTTAAGTCTCATAGAGACCTGTTGGATTACAAAGCTTACATAAAAAAAAGTTATATAATGTAAGGCTTTTCATAGCTGGGAAAAGCGACTATAAATTTTTAAATAATGTCAAAAAAATACTGTTAATATTTTGGCTTGTTTAAGTTGTTAGGATCCGATTGTATGTATATTTTTCGTTATCCATAAATTATTTTCTTCAAAATAAAAAAAAATACTCAAGCTCGAGAATGTCAAAATAACGTTTTTACAACTTTGTAGCCCTTCGCTTTTTTACGTCATTCTCAAATTGTAATGTTAAATGAATATACACTGTTTAGCATGTAATTAACTTACCCTATCTTAATCTAACGCGCTAGAAAATTTCTGATGGATATATTTTTGTTTTTACGATCGGCCCTGTATACAGGGCTCATATTAAGTAAAGGTACCTAACCGGGTCCAAGGTATCCTCCGGTATATTAATCCACCGCTGTTGTAAATCCTGAAATCTCCTCTGGGGCTCCCCTATCACAAGGAGGTGTCATTAAAGATAACAAAAACATTCAACAAAAAATGCTTAAAAAAAAGGTTTATAAATTATTTCTGGGCTTTCTTACATAAAAAAAGTTTGAAAATAATGTCTATTACGGTCCATTAAATATTGGATCTTTTCAAAACTTCCAAAAAAGTATTTTTTTATATTTAATATGTTTTATTGCAACTTTTTATATCTTAAATAATTAGCTATTTTTCCGATTTTCTAAAACTAATAACAAAAAAATCTAGTGTATAGTATTTTTTAAAAGCTAATATAATAATTTTAAAATAAGGGAGCTTTCAACCTTTCTTTCCACTAAATTTTTTTGGGGTTGCTATTACCATGTCTACAAAGTTAATTAAAAATTGCAGAATCAAGTTTCCCTATAATAAACAAGCTTTACGTGTTTTACATATTTCCTATTTTTTTTGTGGCTTACATATTAAGGGAGCAACGTTTTCAACCCTGTATAGGTATTTTTTTGGTATTATTAGATATGGAAATAGTGCTTTTGTATTCAATAAACTTTATTTTAGCAGACCTCAAACGACGAACAACCAAGAAAGTCAAAAGAAATTGAATATTTTAAAACTTTTTATTTGATCGTAAGAATTTACATTCAGTTTGCCTGGCATTATTTTTTAGGCAAACTTCACATGAATTTCTTTTTGACAGGTTTATGAATATTTTTGGTGTCTTCCATACATACTGCTTGAGCAAGCCGGGTTGGTAAATCGGCGAGTAATAGAATCACAAAACAAGCAGCATTAATCACGCATGTTTACATGCTGGGAGTTAGTTAGATTGTCTCTTTTCTTCATATTGCCTATGGGTTATGTTATTTAGCTCAACCTGTATAGTTTTTTTATCCTATTTTAAGTGCATATCAATGCATCAAAGAAAGAAACATGTAAAGTTCTATGTAACTCCTTTTTCTAGAGACTATGATTTTATAGTTTTATACTATCCATTGTGGTGCCAGAATATGTGGGTAATCTTCCAGATTCATATAAAACATATAAATAATAAATTAATTAAAAATATGCCAAGTTCTTAAAGCGTTTTCGTCAAACACAAGTTTTGTTTAGTGGGAATATCTAAAAACTAAAGGTTATTTTCTTGCAATTAGCACTTAAAAACCTATAAAATAGGATTTTTTTTTGTGTGGTAAAAAAATGTTTTATTCCGCCCCTAGCTGAACTAATAACATTAAGTGGTTATATCCACTTAGAAGACCGAGAAAAGTCAGGAAATTTTTCTGAAAACCCCTTTTGATTTATTAATTTGAAATTTTGTACAGATATTTTGTATACTTTTAAGAACATTTCGACATATTTAATTTGTCAGAAAAATTATTTTGAAAGCCTCTGTAGCCGATGACCGAGAGCTCGTCTAAAAAGATGTTTTGCGGTGACCAATATATCTCTGGACTGGATTAGTTAAAACAAAAAAATTTAACGTATCCAGTTTTAGAAATGTATATTCTATAAATTAATTAAGGGATAAGCAAAAAAAATGGCAAAATGGCGGTTTCCCAAACACAAATCGATTTCGAGCCCCAAATTTAGGCCTTAAAATATTTATTAAATAACAAATATTTATAGCATAAGAAAAACCTCAATTTAATTAAAGAATAAAAAATATATCTTAGAAACTTGTGTCCAAATTTGATACCATTCGGTCAAGTAGTTATAAAGAAATCGTGGTCACCGTTTTTAAAAACACTGTTTGAGCAAAAACGGGCTTAAAGCTTTAAGAAGCCTATATACTTAGTTGATTTTTTTTCAGAAATACGCGCATAACTCCGAAACTATTTGTCAAATTAATTTTAAACTTTTAAAGAATATACTTGAATGCCTGTGGACTCGACATGTGGTTGGATTTTTTTATCGCAAGTTGATATAAGATTCAGAACCAAAATATTTTATTCGGAAGACCAACTAATTACAATTATAATTTTAAAATGATATCGGCCAAATGTCTTCCACGATTTTCTTGACAATAGCAAATTCGATCAGTTCAATTGAGAATAACGTTTTCACACATTTGGGCCGGTATCTCATGGATACCATTTCTGTTGGTTTTTAAATATTCTGTAATTATTCTTGGATTCATCAACATCAATAAAATTTTGAAACTCTAGCTTTTATTTTAATAATAAGAGTACTAATATTCGACAATATATCACTGAACATATATTTAATATCGAAAAAATCATTACATTTATTGCCGCAATTATCGTTGCGATAAACAATTGACACCACATTCACTTTTCTCTTCACTTCATACCTAACTGAAAACACAAAACGTAACGTACACTCAAGTAGGAGAGAAACAGATGTCGAACGCTGCCGATCGCGGGAGGCGAATTGCTGCTCTTCGCGCTCTCGCTTGCGCTTCAAGCCCTAAATTAAACGCCCGGAGCGAGTGTAACGACGTCGCACGGTGACGCCGCATGAGTCATGTTTTTGGTGCGATTCAGCCGGCTTCATTAAATTATAAGACGTTGTCACGTCAAAAAATAAAAGAAACTTGTCATATTGCCCACATATTTTGGGAAACTTTGTATAAGCTAATATTACACGCTCTTTAATAATTAATTATTATACCAGTCTAACCAATGCAAAATAATTTAATTAAAATTGACGAACTGATTATTTTAAGTAGTCGAAGGAAGGCAAATAAGTCCACATTATGGCAATTTACAACATTGTTAATTATCCTATGGCATCCGTTCTGATTAACTTCTTGGCAATTACAACACATTAACTGCGATATCTTTGCAAAGTATCATATTAAAGCCTTTAAAACTCGGAGAAGTCGGATAGCCTAAGTTTGCCCATTTAGAAACTTCAGAAAACTTTTATGCTTATTAAATTTAAATTATTTATCGTCAATTAAATACAAAATGACAAAATCTTTAAATCAGTTCCAGTGGAGTTGATTTTACTCAAAACCTTTGTGTTAAGTCTCAGAGTTTTTAAAGTACCGAAAAATAAATATAATAAGAAAAATAATAAAAATTAGTTTCAGTGAAGTTAATTTTTGCAGAAAATCTTGTGTTTAGTCACAGAAATTTTAAAGGTACAAAAAATGAAAATAACATGCCCAATCATTTAGAGGCTGCTGAAGATTTTTATTTACATTAATGTTTCTTATTTTAACAGGCCCACTAATTTCAGTTATAATTTTAATATAACAGTTTTCTTCAATGTTAGCACAGGTATCTCAGAAACCGCTGCAACTACATAAATTATTAAATTGGAAAAAAAAACTTTAAGGTAAAATTACTTTTGGTTTTATTTGAAAAATCATGCCTTACTAGATGTTGAAAAAAACACCTTTTTAATTATTTTGCCTCTGTAGCTCGGGTATTATTTAAAATAGAAAAAGGCGTGGATACGGTTCATTTCAATTAAAATACGCCACCTACAGTAATTCCTTTATATGAACACAAAAATCCTGAAACACGCCGATTTTCAATTTTAGGGGATACATTTTTGTGTCTAAATCTACTTGTCTTGGGTTATCTCCTCCTTCCACCAAAAAGAACGTCAAAAAGCTCAAATAAGAATAGGAGAATTTTTAAATTTAAAACAACAATAACTTTTGTTTTATCGATAAAATATACAATAACACTCCAGGTTGGACAGTGTCCCGAGAGATGCGACCTTGCAGTGCAAGAAAATTGCAAGTAGTAAGGAGTTTTTCCTATTTCAATTTTCAAATAAAATATTGATCATTTTAGCTTTAAAAAAAATATATATGCTTCAATTTTTTGTCATCTTAAAGACGTCATTATGACGTCATTAACGGGAAGTCTTTTTCTGTGCCTTAGGAGGTCAATTTAACGTCATTTTGTCGTCATCTTATGACGTCTTTGCTGACCAAATGTGACCAAAAATGACTAAAAAGAGACGTCTATAAGACGTCAGCTTGCTGTTGGGTATTTTGTTTTTATAACGAAAGGCAATAAAAAATAACAAAAGTAGGTTTGGGACGTTTCAGTAACCATAGGATCATTTAAAAAAATGTAAATTGGTGCAGTAGAACTCTTTAACGAAGTTGCTGGATTTTTGCTTCTTGTTTTAGATATATAGGTAGATTTTTCTTTTTTACAATGTAAATACAGGGTGGCCCACCATATTCGACACGGCCTGTAGCTGGATAACCATAGGGTTTTTAAAAGAGTGAATAGGGGAACATATATAGAGGTCGGATAAGGCTACAGTATAAAATTATTTTTGTCTTTACAGGGTGTCTCAAAAAGTGTTACGTATCAAAGTTATATTTTTTAAATGAAACACCCTATATTTTATGACGGTTATCGATTCTACATAAAAAATGCCTAAAAGTTTGTTAATAGTACCAAGTGTGTAATTTTATTCATTTTTGTGATACTTGATTCTTTTTTAAAATGTAGAGGTGCAAAACTTGTTTTATTTTAACACTATAAACTCTTTAAACTCTAAAATTTGTAACAAGATTGGAAAAACTCTGGTTTATCATACGTGGGTCATATCGAGATTAAATATTGTACAGAATGATCAAAAAATAATTTAAATTTTTCAAAAAATCAAATAGCAAGATCTCTCTTATGTTAAATGAAACACCTTGTATTTTTTTCACCACATGATGACAAATAAAATACTCTTTTAAATGGTGTACAGGTTGCCTATACCTATCTTTTGTGGTTTTTAGTAAATTCTGTTTATACAAATTTTTAGTCCAAATGATTATTTAAATTAAAGTGGGCTGTGATATAGCAGCCATTAATATTTTTATAAGGAAATATTAACTACTATTTATCGATTACTAGTATTATAGTCAGTTAAAAAAATATTAATTTATTTTAAATGAAACCCCTTCTTCTTCAACAACAAGATAATATAATACTGGTAGAAAGTGAAAAAAAAATGGTTTACTTTATTCTACAGTTAGTCCTAAAAATATTTCAGGAGAAACTATCTGATTAACTAAAAAGCTGCTTAAGGAAATTTGACAAATTGGTTATAGATAATGAAAGAATTGAGTTTTAGCTCACAGAATGTCCTAATAACTGATGAGAGGCATTGGTAGGGTTGTTTAAAAATACAAGTTTTATCGTTACCCCATTTACCTGAAATAAGTATTATTTGGGTAGCATTATAGGCAACTAACTAAATTTTGTTTATGGATTTTAGAAATAGTAGCAGATATTACGGAATCTTTTAATTTGGTGATTTTTTAGACAAATCAACATTTTACAATAATGACATGAGTAAACAGACAAAGCTATATCACAGCCTACTTAAATTTAAATATACATTTGGAATGAAAATATGTTAAAACAGAATTTACTAAAAAGTATAAAAGATAGGTATAGACAACCTATACATCATTTAAAAAGGGTATCATCATGTGGTGTAAAAAATACAGGGTGTTCCATTTAAAATAAGAAAGATATTGCTATTTAATTTACTGAAAAATTTAAATTATCTTATGATTACCCTGTACAATATTTGATTTTGATGGGACTCTATACGTATTACAGTGTAGACTTTTACTAATCTTGTAACAAATTCTAAAATTTAAAAAGTTTATAGTGTTAAAATAAAATTAATTTAACTGCACCTATGCATTTTAAAATAAAATTAAATATCACAAAAGACACTTGGTACTATAAACCAACTTTAGTTATTTTTTTATGTAAAATCTAAAACCGTCATTAAATATAGGGTGTTTCATTATTAAAAATATAACTTTGATATGTCACACTTTTTTGAGACATCCTGTATAGACTAAAATAATTTTTTGCTGTGGCCTTCTCTGACCTCTATATGTTCCCCCTATTCACTTTTTAAAAAACCCTATGGTTATCCAGCTACAGACCGTGTCGAATATGGTAGGTTACCCTGTATTATTAGCCCTGCTTTATTAAAAGTTTATGTACCAACGAAGGCATTTTTGGCTGACTAAAGGCAGGCACATTGTAACACACCTTTTAAAAATATTACATCTTATTTCGAAATCACGACACACAACTCTTTAGTAAGGTTCATATAGTGGCTTACTAGAAGCTTATTTAAAGAAATAAATTTGAGGTCGTTCAAAAGAAAATGTCACATTGCGGCATAAAGTAAAAAAACAATTTTGAGAAGAATCTGAAAGTAGAAAACCCACAGGGAGGTATTTAAAGAATAGTGACTTTAAATTATACAGGGAGCTATAAAAATATTTAATAAATTTATAAAAAAACAACTCTTGCCTTTAAAAATCTATTTAAACTTAAAACTAATGCATTTGAAAAATAGAGAAATTTATATCCGCTGACCCGGCATGTATTGTATTAAATTTAAATGTTTTTGCATCTTTTATTCAGGTTTTATTCATATATATATAATACATTTTATAAAAATAATATATATAATATATTATATAATATATATTTATATATATATATATATATATATATATATATATATATATATATATATATATATATATATATATATATTATATATATATATATATATATATATATATATATATATATATATATATATATATATATATATATATATATATATGTATATATATATATATATATATATATATATATATATATATATATATATATATATATATATAATACATTATAATGTTAGTACTTTTATATAAAAGAAAAATTATCGCGCGTCGTTAGGAAGATGTTGATCTTTAAATATGGAATAAAAAAATATTTTATATATAACTTTAAAACTATTACCACAATACTAATGATATTTGGACAACTAAATTAACTTATACTTTTATACTTGCCAGTTTTCAGGTTGCTAAACCCATCACTAAACCTGGTTTGGAAAACAAACGCAGAGCGATGCAGATATCTCTTTCGCAGGATCTTAATTTAATATTGGATTGGGGCGCCAAAAATCTCGTCCATTTTAATGCATCCAAAACACAATCATGTTCCTTGTCGGGAAAAGAATCACCAAATACTCATCCTCTACTTATGAGCGGCCAAGTTTTACAGAGCAAAGACACCTTTAATCTTGTGGGCGTCACATTTGAAAGTAACCTTAACTGGCATAAACACATTGTATCCATACCCACGGCAGCTTCAAAAAAGCCTCAATTTCTCTTTCAACCCAAAAGTATTTTCCCCCTCTAATTTATACACTTTGTATGTGTCCCATATCCGACCTCCCTTGCAATATTGTTCTCATATCTGGGGCATAGCGTCCCCCACAACCCTAAGCATTCTTGATTCTATTTAAAGAAGAGCTATTCGTCTCATTAATGAGCCTTCACTTACAGAAAGGCTCCCTCTCTTGCCCATCGTCGGGCTGTGGGGGATTTATCACTATTTTATAGGTACTTTCATGGCTTCTGCTCTGAAAAATTGTCCAGTAAAGTTCCTCCACTGACGGTTCCCTACAGAGAAACCCGTAGTGCCGCGCGTATGCATCCCTATACAGTCCAATTGAACAGGCCCCGAACTTCCCACTTTGTTCGTTCTTTTATCCCTAGAGTTTCTAGAATGTGGAACCTGCTGCCCGCGGAGGTCTTTCCTTCCCTCCAAATCTTCAAGTATTTAAGTCCCATGTTAACAAACTCCCTCTTACCTCGCTTAAGAAACCCACGGTACTGTTAGTATATAGGCTTTTAGCCTTTGTGGTTTGTCCAAAGATAGAAAAAAACTAATACTTCTTTTTATAGGAAAACGCCTGTTTACTAAGTCGGAATTATACAGGGTCGGGCCATTTTTCTTTCTATTTTATGCGTGCATTTTTGATACAGGTGACAAATTTAACATTTTGTTTAATCGTTTAATCGCTTTATCTTCTTTCTAAAAAACGTTCTTTGTATTTTAAATCCAGACATACCTGCATTTTGTATGTTATGAAAAAATCAAATTTTTCCAGTAAATTATTTAATGTGGTAAAATTATTAAAAATGGTATTTGTTAGCCTTGTAAAATTTATAATACAGCTAAGGACTGTTTTTTTTAATTTTACCACGTTTCTATAATTTTTTCAAAAAAAAAAAAAGTTTTTTTCTTACACAGAAAATGCTGATTTTCTGGATTTAAAATGCAATTTAATAAAAACGGTCAAAGATATTTATTTAAATAAAAGTAAACCTTTTTGTACCAAATGATAAAGAAATTAAAAAGTCAAAGCAACATTTTAAATTTGTTACGTGTGTTAAACATTAAATAAAAAAATCGTCTCACTCTGTATAATTCAGACTCACTGAACAGCAGTTTACCTATGGAAATTGATTAAGTAACATAGTTTTTTTTTAATTATCAACGAATCGCAAAAGAACTTTTTTTTATGTAAAGTACTAACTATAATTTGGCTCACTCTATCACCCCTATCATTTATGACACCTTTCCGGACACCCTGTATAAAACTGGACTCCCATTTTTTTCCTACAACTTTAAAAACATTAAGCATCGCTCCTAGTTTAACTAAAGTTGTGAATTTTATCAACCCTGCTTTATTACAAGTTTTTATACCAACGAAGGCATTTTTGTGGGTCGTCATGGGAAATTGGCGTCGGGCAGACTGCTCCTGCTGGCCGCATGGAACTTGTGCCAAAAACCGAGATAGAACGATCCGACATCGAGTTTTTGAATTGTTATAGTCAGCCGACTGACGATCTCTTTCTTACGAAAACTAAACCTATAACTTGAAGAACTTTAATTTAAAAACGTGCTGTCAATATAGAAATAGGACATTTACCATTTCAAGTAAACGAATTTTCAATTTTTATGTCAATATTATACTTTATACATTTTTATTTCCATAATGGTTAAAACTTTTGCTGTTTGACATATGTAAGAATAGCGTTATCTATTTTTTAAATTTATTTTAATAAATATCTTGTGCCGTTCTCTATAGAAAACGCATTCCAGACACATACATACAAAAAATTTCATAAGTTACATATATTTTTTTTAAATTAAAAAGACAAACCTAATAAAAATAGTGTTTATGTGTAACCTAAAGTACAAGTTGGCCTAAGATCGGGTTCCTTTTATGGAGGCAGAGCTGTAAGCAAGGGGCAATGGAGACAATTTCCCTCTCTCCCCGGCAAGTCCTTTAATTAGGTTTTTCTGTGGAAGTGGCGGTTGTGTGAGGCCTTATTTTTTGTATACAGGGCATTATTCATCTGTTTACAATATGTGTTTCCCCCTCAAAATGAAAATTATAGCCCTTTCCTCAGGTAGGTTTTGTAAGTGAAGTTTGTTTTGCTCTTTAAACGGTTTAATAGAAAATATTTAAAAAATATGTTTCTAAGTGTCACTGCCAAGGATATAAATAAATAAAAAAACACTGCTCTTTACTTTGCCCCTTATGCCTATTTTATTGTATATAGTTTTACTTAAGTATTAAATATTAGAGCTTGGAAATACTGAAAGTAAGACCTAAAAAACATGAAAGGCCTTCTGCTATAAATCACTTTTGACTTGTTTTTTTCAATATTATTATTTAGTACCAAAATAACGATTTTTATTTATATTTTCTTAAAACTTGTATCTTTGCGATTTGTAGCCATTCTTATATCGATTCTTTTAAACTAGTGTTATATAAAGCATAAAATAAAATAAAGGAGAATAAGCGGATGTTAAACACGTCAATTTATGATTTATTGAACAGCGAAACCATTTTTATCTTTATTAGTCCTATTTCCGTAACTTACACAAAGAAAGATGTGTCAGCTATGCTACTTAACCAACTGTATCAAAAGATATAAAACTAAGCCAAAGGTTACGTTGAATATAGAACACAATAAAAAAGTATAAGAAAACTTATTAAAAGGGTATAAAAAAACAAAATGCTGAGGATAAAAAAATTATATTTAAAAGTTTTCTTTTATGCATCGAAAAGTGTTTTCTGCTATAGGTACAGGGATTTTTGGTTGTGATTATAGGATATAAGCTTGACAGTAAGAAAACAAAAAAACAAGCTACGAGTTCCATTCTTTTTTTTTTCGTGTTTAGTTTAATGGTGCAATCAGATCCACGCTAACTTGTTTGCTTTTAAAGATACAGGGTGATTCTTAAAATTCGTCGATTTTTATTATCTCTTATTACTCGGACATTAATATGGAGATAGAAACCAACTTTAAATATAAAAGATCTACAACTTTTTTGTAGAATCCAGTGGCGTTCTTGAAATAAAAATAAATGTTTTAATTTTTGAGATATTGTGACAACGTATTTTTCTTTAGCCAAATACGTCGCCTTGGGTGCGTAACTCGAATGGGGTATTGACACTTTAAACTCACTTTAAAAAATAAATAAAAATATTATATTTTGCACTAAATAAAATTACAATTTTACCAGTATAATACTATCAACATCTCCTTTCTTCCCTTAAACTATTCGGACAATGGGAACACCCAGTATTTTTTCGAAGTCAGGATTCTACTACCCCTGTCTTAAAATTTTGTTCTCTTTAAATATTAAATTTTTCAGTGTTTGTTTTGCGCTTCTAGGCGACTCAGCTTGTTTAATGTTTTTGTTTATTATTATAAGAGTAACCTAGATAATTGTTTGATTTATACTTTTTAAACCTTGACACCTCACGTATATTTTTATGTACCAAATTTCCAATGTTAGTAACCCAATTAAAATTTAAATTTCCCAAAAATGTATATTTTTTAAAATTCCCAAAATGTATACTTTTTTATACTAGGTGTTCACAATATTAACAAAAGTTTCAAAAATTGCATTTTTTTCTTGCGATTGCAACAACATATAACAGTTAATATGGATGATGCTAATTGAAAAGGAACCAAGCGCCAAATTGGACATTTGAGTTATCAACGATTTTATTAAAAATAAATTTTGCAGAAAAGCTTCTTAAATTTGTTATTTAAACATGATACGTCGTTTTAAAGGAAATGTAAGCTTAACTGAATGCCTTATTTCATAACTTTGAAACCATAGAAACTCAAATTTTTTGGTCGATAGTTTCTTTTAAATGAATAAATAAAAATTTTCAAAGTATTATGGTTTCTTTTTAAACAAAGGTGAGAAATAAATAATCTTTTTATTAAATAATATATTTTATTTATTTATTTCAATAATATTAAAAAAATGATAACTGAGACAGATACAAACATTTTTTTATTATAGGTCAACTTTTTATTAGGCATCTTCTTCTTTAAAATTAAAGTCAGCAACTGGGCAAAAAACCCTTAATATCATCTTCAAAATTAATTGTTTTTCACTTTGAAATGACAACGGATAAGTTTATATGAAGAGAACCCCTACTTGGATCCTTTCATATAAAAAAAAACTACATTTTCGCATTATGTCGTTTGGGCCTTCACTATATAGATGGTGCAAAACTTTAAACCAGGCGTGGAACTTTTTACACATTTAATGAATAGAAGGAAGTCGTTTGGTGTCAAAAACTCATTTTTACAATTTGGGGCATGGTTCCTTTTAATTACCATCAACCCTATGTTGTTCTAAACAGCTAAAGTCACCAAAAAAATAAGATTTGCCATGTACTAAACTATATTTATTTATTTTTCAATTTTAAAAGTAATTTTTAATTCCAAATATTTTATTTTACAATTTGCAATATACCCAAAAAACAGGTAGTTCCATATAAAGCCGGTTAAATTTATTAATAGTGATTCTAATGTTGTTCTTAAGATCGTTGGCTTTCAAGTACCCCATAAAAAAGTCGAGGGCGTTAAATCACAAGATCTTGGTGGTTACGACCAGTACGAACTTAAATTTCACGTCTGAACTATGATGAAAACTTTAAACAAAAACTTTTAACAACTTGTACTTGCTTTAAAATCGTGTACCTTTCCATAATGATTAGGTAGAACTGACTGTAAATATATGCCAAATGTGATAACACGATCGCAAAGTGTTTGAACAAAATACGCAGTTAACTATAGGACACTCTTATTTGATGATAAAAATTTTGGCAATAGTTCTAGTAAACTTTATTAAAAGTATCAAATACAAGCAAAAGTACAGGGTTTTTTTTTCATTTTGCCACCCACTTTAACTATAAGCAATAAGAATAGAAAAAACGTTCTGTATAAAGGAAGTTTTTATACTTTTCCATCTATTATCTTTTGAGCATAAAAAAATAAACAAGTAAACATCAAATACTTAAGAAAAAATGAAGGTGCTCGACCAACTTAGGCGACGCGACGCGTCGCGGCGAGTCAAGAGCTGCTTCGGATAAGTTTACATGTATTTAAGAAAAATGGAACCCCGCCAATATAAGACGCGCCGCTTATATTGGCGGGGTCCATTTAATTACATGTACCTAAAGAAACTCGGCGAATTTTCTCTTGACGCAAAGTTTCGTCTAAGTGGAGCGAGCTTTCCAACCTTAAAAGGTTAAACTTTTTTTTAAATGGAAACATCCTGTATAATATGTCACCAATTAAAAAGGTATTTTTAAAAAACTTTACAAATATACCACATTTGATATATTTATCCTTAAAAAAGTTTTTTAAAATATGACAATTTTGATCTGACAAAATAGTAGATATAATTTTCTAACCTACACGGCATTATGGTGGCGGAACTATAAGACTATAAATGTAATCGGAACTTATACCCAAGATTTAAATGGCCACATTTCCGAAACTATTAAAGATAGAATTTATAACAAGTGGGGTATTTTTGTAAAGCTTGTAACATGATCTTTTTAATGGTGACATAATATACAAGGTGTCCTGTTTTTAAAAAAAAACATTATTGTGTTTTTATTTACAAAGTGTACGGCTTTTAGTCCTGACTTTTTTTACTTTGGCTCTGATGGAGAGATGTGCGTCATGGCCAACTACACCCATATCTATCCTTACATAACAGCACCTTTAGAATAGATGAATATTAAATTGTTAATATTTTTAACAAATATAATTTTTAAAACAAACCTATGCTTTTTAATGCCCTAATAAAACAAAGGTGCGGGAAGATAGGCATTTCCATTTAAAAAATTAACACTTATGGTTTTTTGTCGATATAATTTTTAACGATTATTTTTGGTTCCCTGTAATCATTATTTTTTTAAATAATAGCAACACAGTCTACTAAAGTTCTTTATCGACTAGGAACTCAAACAATTTTTTAATAAAAAGGAGCTGATGGTTATACAATAGGTTGCAAACGTCAATTTTGACATAAAATTTAAAATAAATAAGTCAGCAACGGTTGGACTTGGGTATAGAACATTTTCATAAATATGTTTAGTATTGTACGCAGAATCTAAGAAATTAATAATATATAGAGTGTCTTATATTACATAAGGAAGTTAACATTAAATTCCGATATAACCAAGTGCTAGAATTGTTAAGATATTTTAGTCGTATGTCCCCCTGACTTTATAATGTAACCAAATTTTAAAATTTTCCAAAATTACTTTTACGAAATCGATTGCAGCAGTTCCTTGTTCCTGTTTTAAGATTGCACGGTATAAAAAGATAACTTTTTAATAAAAGTTTTAATGAATATTTTTTTATTTTTGTATGTTTAAAATAGACTTAAAGCTTTAGATATATATTTACAATGAAATAATTATTGTATTATAAAATTAACCATTTTACAGTTTTTTATATCTAAGATTATTAGTTGTAGACAAATAATTTTTGATCCCTTTAAAGACAGTTAAAAGAAAACGTCCTGCTTTTTCTATGCTATCCACCACGACTCTCTCCCCAGACCGGTTTCGCCTGCCTTACAGGACTCCTCAGTGAGGCTGTATCGAGTCGTGGTGAATAGCATAGGAAACCAGCGTCTTCTTATTAGACAAGTTTCGTTGTCCAGCGGTAGGATATTAAATCCTGCCGTTGATGCCCTACTGAAATCGCATTCAGTAAATACGAGCATCAATTGTAGCGGGGTGGCTATGTATGTTAAAGCAAAAAGGAAAAATTCCCTACTGTCTTGGCGTACAATACAAAATATTTTACTCCCTTTAAAGACAGTTAAAAGAAAACGTCCTGCTTTTCTATGCTATCCACCACGACTCTCTCCCCAGACCGGTTTCGCCTGCCTTACAGGACTCCTCAGTGAGGCTGTATCGAGTCGTGGTGAATAGCATAGGAAACCAGCGTCTTCTTATTAGACAAGTTTCGTTGTCCAGCGGTAGGATATTAAATCCTGCCGTTGATGCCCTACTGAAATCGCATTCAGTAAATACGAGCATCAATTGTAGCGGGGTGGCTATGTATGTTAAAGCAAAAAGGAAAAATTCCCTACTGTCTTGGCGTACAATACAAAATATTTTACTCCCTTTAAAGACAGTTAAAAGAAAACGTCCTGCTTTTCTATGCTATCCACCACGACTCTCTCCCCAGACCGGTTTCGCCTGCCTTACAGGACTCCTCAGTGAGGCTGTATCGAGTCGTGGTGAATAGCATAGGAAACCAGCGTCTTCTTATTAGACAAGTTTCGTTGTCCAGCGGTAGGATATTAAATCCTGCCGTTGATGCCCTACTGAAATCGCATTCAGTAAATACGAGCATCAATTGTAGCGGGGTGGCTATGTATGTTAAAGCAAAAAGGAAAAATTCCCTACTGTCTTGGCGTACAATACAAAATATTTTACTCCCTTTAAAGACAGTTAAAAGAAAACGTCCTGCTTTTCTATGCTATCCACCACGACTCTCTCCCCAGACCGGTTTCGCCTGCCTTACAGGACTCCTCAGTGAGGCTGTATCGAGTCGTGGTGAATAGCATAGGAAACCAGCGTCTTCTTATTAGACAAGTTTCGTTGTCCAGCGGTAGGATATTAAATCCTGCCGTTGATGCCCTACTGAAATCGCATTCAGTAAATACGAGCATCAATTGTAGCGGGGTGGCTATGTATGTTAAAGCAAAAAGGAAAAATTCCCTACTGTCTTGGCGTACAATACAAAATATTTTACTCCCTTTAAAGACAGTTAAAAGAAAACGTCCTGCTTTTCTATGCTATCCACCACGACTCTCTCCCCAGACCGGTTTCGCCTGCCTTACAGGACTCCTCAGTGAGGCTGTATCGAGTCGTGGTGAATAGCATAGGAAACCAGCGTCTTCTTATTAGACAAGTTTCGTTGTCCAGCGGTAGGATATTAAATCCTGCCGTTGATGCCCTACTGAAATCGCATTCAGTAAATACGAGCATCAATTGTAGCGGGGTGGCTATGTATGTTAAAGCAAAAAGGAAAAATTCCCTACTGTCTTGGCGTACAATACAAAATATTTTACTCCCTTTAAAGACAGTTAAAAGAAAACGTCCTGCTTTTCTATGCTATCCACCACGACTCTCTCCCCAGACCGGTTTCGCCTGCCTTACAGGACTCCTCAGTGAGGCTGTATCGAGTCGTGGTGAATAGCATAGGAAACCAGCGTCTTCTTATTAGACAAGTTTCGTTGTCCAGCGGTAGGATATTAAATCCTGCCGTTGATGCCCTACTGAAATCGCATTCAGTAAATACGAGCATAGGAGTCCTGTAAGGCAGGCGAAACCGGTCTGGGGAGAGAGTCGTGGTGATGTTAGAGAAGCAGGACGTTTTCTTTAACTGTCTTTAAAGGGAGTAAAATATTTTGTATTACACGCAGACAGTAGGGAATTTTTCCTTGCTTTAACATACCTAGCCACCCCGCTACAATTGATGCTCGTATTTACTGAATGCGATTTCAGTAGGCATCAACGGCAGGATTTAATATCCTACCGCTGGACAACGAAACTTGTCTAATAAGAAGACGCTGGTTTCCTATGCTATTCACCACGACTCGATACAGCCTCACTGAGGAGTCCTGTAAGGCAGGCGAAACCGGTCTGGGGAGAGAGTCGTGGTGGTATAGCATAGAAAAGCAGGACGTTTTCTTTAACTGTCTTTAAAGGGAGTAAAATATTTTGTATTGTACGCCAAGACAGTAGGGAATTTTTCCTTTTTGCTTTAACATACATAGCCACCCCGCTACAATTGATGCTCGTATTTACTGAATGCGATTTCAGTAGGGCATCAACGGCAGGATTTAATATCCTACCGCTGGACAACGAAACTTGTCTAATAAGAAGACGCTGGTTTCCTATGCTATTCACCACGACTCGATACAGCCTCACTGAGGAGTCCTGTAAGGCAGGCGAAACCGGTCTGGGGAGAGAGTCGTGGTGGATAGCATAGAAAAGCAGGACGTTTTCTTTAACTGTCTTTAAAGGGAGTAAAATATTTTGTATTGTACGCCAAGACAGTAGGGAATTTTTCCTTTTGCTTTAACATACATAGCCACCCCGCTACAATTGATGCTCGTATTTACTGAATGCGATTTCAGTAGGGCATCAACGGCAGGATTTAATATCCTACCGCTGGACAACGAAACTTGTCTAATAAGAAGACGCTGGTTTCCTATGCTATTCACCACGACTCGATACAGCCTCACTGAGGAGTCCTGTAAGGCAGGCGAAACCGGTCTGGGGAGAGAGTCGTGGTGGATAGCATAGAAAAGCAGGACGTTTTCTTTAACTGTCTTTAAAGGGAGTAAAATATTTTGTATTGTACGCCAAGACAGTAGGGAATTTTTCCTTTTGCTTTAACATACATAGCCACCCCGCTACAATTGATGCTCGTATTTACTGAATGCGATTTCAGTAGGGCATCAACGGCAGGATTTAATATCCTACCGCTGGACAACGAAACTTGTCTAATAAGAAGACGCTGGTTTCCTATGCTATTCACCACGACTCGATACAGCCTCACTGAGGAGTCCTGTAAGGCAGGCGAAACCGGTCTGGGGAGAGAGTCGTGGTGGATAGCATAGAAAAGCAGGACGTTTTCTTTTAACTGTCTTTAAAGGGAGTAAAATATTTTGTATTGTACGCCAAGACAGTAGGGAATTTTTCCTTTTGCTTTAACATACATAGCCACCCCGCTACAATTGATGCTCGTATTTACTGAATGCGATTTCAGTAGGGCATCAACGGCAGGATTTAATATCCTACCGCTGGACAACGAAACTTGTCTAATAAGAAGACGTTGGTTTCCTATGCTATTCACCACGACTCGATACAGCCTCACTGAGGAGTCCTGTAAGGCAGGCGAAACCGGTCTGGGGAGAGAGTCGTGGTGGATAGCATAGAAAAAGCAGGACGTTTTCTTTTAACTGTCTTTAAAGGGAGTAAAATATTTTGTATTGTACGCCAAGACAGTTAATAAAGATTGTAATCCAAGAAATATAATTAAAGAGCTAAATTAATATATAGCACATTTTGGGGGAGTAAAATTAACATCTATGTTACCTAAAGGCCCTTTAAAACAAAAATTTGAAAAAAATTTGAAATCAATATTTTAGGTTTTTAAAGGAAAGAATACTTCAAAAAGTCCTTTGTAGAACATATATACCTGATTAAATTAATAAATATTTACCACTACACATTTTTTTTTAATTTAAAGGAGAAAACATTTATAAAGCATATACAAATTCTAAGACTATATTCTTCAGAGCAAAACTATTTCTCGGTTTCCTCGGATAGAACGGAAATCAATATTTTACAGGTTAGGCCTATTTTGGCTTAAAACTTAATATGAATTCGCTATATAACGTGTTTCCAAAGAAAATTATAGTTACTATAATTATCTTGGTGTTTCTAACTAAACTAGGTACCTAAATATTTATTGGGCTTATTATCTAAAATATTTGACAATATAACGTAGTATATGATAAGGTTATTTTGAGGTTGATATATCCTCTTAACGGTATAGAATCTTTTATTAACTTGGGTTGTAACTATCTATCCATCTATCTATCCATCTATCTATCCATCTATGTAACGGAATCTTTGAGCCTAATTTTAACCAACTTCCAGCTATTCGATTTCTTTGAAACTTTGCACACGTATTAAGGACCCATGACAATGCAATAATCTGCAAACAGTATCCCGTTATCCTGGTTTGGATCGCCAGGAAAAAAAATCCATTATATTATTATAACCACTGCTTGATACCACCAAGTGTCATCTGTCACCTGTACGTCCCAGTGGTACCAACCACCGGCCATTTCAAGAGTTCGATCTGAATCGATTTTACTCAAATTTTATATTAGGTTATTTTCAGAAAGTCCATCTGAAAACTTTGCTACTCTTGACAAAATGGCGAAAAAATTTTAGTGGGTTGCCATCTGTTGGCAACATTCCAAACTTTTATACATACATAAATGCATATCGAACTAAAAATGAAAAATAAATAATAGTTTAAAAACTAAAAACACGCTTTTATATGCAACCGAACTAAAAATTAGAAAATAATTTTTCATTAAAAAAATATTGTCACTTCATAGTAAAAAGCGTGGGGTGCATTTTACTATTTTTTCATAACTTTTCCATCATAGATATTGGCAAATATAATAATTATAACATTTAATATATTAAGCACCCCACGCTTTTTACTATGAAGTGACAATATTTTTTTTAATGAAAAATTATTTTCTAATTTTTAGTTCGGTTGCATATAAAAGCGTGTTTTTTAGTTTTTTTAAACTATTATTTATTTGTCATTTTTCACTTGATCGGTTATAGCTCCTCAAAAATAAGTCTTAATGGCTTATAATGCATACTGATGGATTAGCAATTTATTCCTTATTAATAGTGTCCATAGTAATTTCTTTTTAATAAGTCGAATTTAGGAGCTACATCTGTTTTAATGTAGATAGTCAAGTATGCCCAACGTACCCCATAGGTGGGGTAAGTTGAGCAAGGGTATGGGGCTAGTGGAGCACTTAGAAAGTATAGTCAAATCATGGCTTGAATGTTAGATACGTTCACAATAAAAATACATTTTGACAATTTGCTTTTTATATTTATAATCTTATAGTGACAAAACAACAAGTCTCATTAATAAGACAGCAACGTACCTAGCTTAGCTTAACTATTGGATTTAATATCTATGAATTCATCTTCGTTTTTTAAACTTTTTAAGCAGTTTTATTTTGCTTCTCTTGTAATGCCTTCTGTATCTGTTAAAATTGCAGCTTTTCTTGGACCAGCCTTTGGGTATGGTCGAACTATTTCCAGAGAAAATTTATAAGTTGGATAGGTCAGCTCGTTTTCTTTGTTGCTTGTATAAAGTTCGGGTTGCAGCCTCTTTTAAATCTTGAGAAGACTTTAGTAGTTTTACTGTTATAAGTCCGTATCCTAAATAATAAAAAAATAAAACATTTTATACTTAAAACCGTGGGGTTAGTTGGGCAACTGTAGCTCAACTAACCCCAACCTGAAATTTTAAAGAAAAAGTGAATTTATTAAAAGACCGGTTAGAATTGTATCCAAAATCTTTATACATATTAAAACTGCAATAAATTTACTTAAGATTAACACTTACTTGATTGAGAACGGAATACATTTAACTATCACAGATAAAATTTTCCGGCTTGCAATTATTTTACTTTTTATCACAAAATAAACAATGCGCACGGACACTTTTCTCGATCGCCGCGTCACCACTAGTGGTCGCACAATGAGTTTCCCTTGCGCAACCCCTTCTTTACGCTATTTGATGCTTTCGCGTGCGGTCGATAGTTTTTGAGATATTTTGATTGCCCAACTTACCTCTATGCTCAACTAGCCCCGCCCTAC